>CM059194.1:29801366-30281778 GCA_030323885.1 Branchipolynoe longqiensis
ATGTGCATAATAATACCCATCCACTAATACCCAGAGTCCATCGCCGCTCGGTCAGTGACAAGGCACTGTGGTTTGGGTTTGAAATGATATACAGTGTAGTACCCGTCTTCAACAGCCCACTCCGCGTCCAAACTAATGTTGTCCTGACACAGTAAGGGTTCTAAAAGTGGTTCACCAATCACCGGTGGGTTCTTGTAAGTAAAATAGGTTTATAACACTTTAACAGGTTGGGCCCCTCCATCTCTACTAATTAGTCAATTATTACTGCATGTAGGATCAACTACTTTATATCTTATGTTTTACATCTTAAATAGAGCGTAAATTGAAACAAAAAGAAAAAAATGGTCATGCGCAACAACAATCTTTTCATTTTTTTTAAATGAATGGTTGGTTGGTTGTTGGGAAGTTTTACATCCTGGCAACATCTAAGGTCATATCAGTATGGGTATCACCTTGTGACAGTACACATTCATAGCGACTTAATAGTGCTGCCCCATTGTGAGACCAGGCCACTGACCCCATGACACAATTTCCCACTCAATCACATTATCCTGATGCTGAGTTAACCAGTCATTGCCCTATCCTAGTAATGCCAAGTACCAGGCTAGGTCGCGACAAGTATCAATTTGGTAAGACAGTTGTTCGACCCAGCCAGGTTTCAAACTCCTAACCTTCCGCCTGGGAAGCCTGCGCTCTATCGATTCAGCTAACAATTCCATGCTTCCCGATGAGTCACTGATTCATTGTCTATATCAGAACAGTTCGCCAGGTTATAAAACACAACAGGCCACACAGCAGACATTACATACAGGAACCAACAAATGCAGTCTGATGTATGAGTGCTGATAGATCTGTAAAAAAAAAAATGAACAGAGCAATCTCCCCCACAGTCAGAACGCCCCGATATAAACAACACTTTTGTGTTGAGCAAGGACAGTCAAAACAAAGGGATGTTTGCGTGGAGAGAGAGATTTAACATCAGGCAATGTGAAAGAGAAAGAAAAGGAGGAAAAAAAGACAGCTTTGTAGCAAGCCATGTAAATACATTATTTATAGCCGAAGCCTCAGCTGAATCCGCAGGGGCAGTTCGTTGGTGATCTGCCAAGTGTGAGTTTCAAAGCTGATGTCACTCACCAGATGCCTGCGTCTGTCTGTGGCATTGTGTGAAAACCGACAAAGCTGACACATCTCTATTAATATATGACCAAGACTCGTGATGGTGCTGACGTGTGTATGTGAGGGGCAACATCACAGTTCTGTGTACATTATTACAGGGTCCGTACACCTGTGAAGATATGGAATCCCAAAGCTTTTCAAGACTTTCTGATAGGAATTCATTTGGATTTCCAAAAAACAAAAACAATGGTGAATCGAAATTTCAGACTAATTTAGATCAGTGGGGAAAGTTCAATGGAATTTATAAGGATTTTCAAGACTAATTAGCCAAATTGGTTAAATTGAAAGCTTTTCAAGTCATTGAAATGGTTCAAATGAACACTTTTCAAGACTTTCCAGGCTCCGTACGGATCATGTTATTATAAATATAGACAGTGTGGGATTCCGTTATGAATATATTAAAGCTGCATATTTCGAATGAGTTGGTTGGTTGTTAGAGTTTGACGTCCTGGCAACATCTAAGATCACATCTGGCCAGGTACCAACTTGTGACTGCACTCTCATGGTGACTATAGTGCTGCCCCACCAGGAAATCAGGCCACCAGCACCCATGACCCGATATCCCACCCAGTCACATCATCCTGACAGTGAGCTAACCAGCCCTTGCCCTATCCTATTAATGCCAAATGCCAGGCTAGGAAGTGACAAGTATCAATTTTGTACGTCATTGGTTTCACTCGACTGGGAATTGAACTCATGATCTCTCGCACGGGAGGCCTGCGCTCTACCAATTCGACCCCCCCCCCCCCGGTGTGGTGGTTTCAGCGTGTTCCCGTGCTCAGACGTGTCCCGTTGCTTCTGCGCATGCGCGGATTTCGCATCAACTCGGATCACCCGAGACACTTATTGGCGCATGCGCACATCCTACAATGTCGGGTCGAATAATCGAATACGCTTCTCCGCGCTCGGGTGGAGAATTAAATTTTTTTTTTTAATAGCCGATAAAAAATACAGCAAAATAGGATTTAATGTATTTTATGATGGCCTAGTTTACCTATATTTCCATTTAATTAATCTAAGTTATTCTTTTTTGGCACACGGCACGTGTATTTGTCGACTCCACTCGCCGTGTTCTATTTGAAATTCTGACGACTGGATGACCCGAGTCGCCCGGGTAGTGTTAATCGATTACGGCCATGTTTATTAGATTCTGACGCATGCGCAGAAGCGAGGGACACGTCTGAGCACGGGAACACGCTGAAACCACCACACCAGTAGAGTGAGTGAGTAATTAACATGTCGGTTTGGCCACACACACACACACACACGCGCACGCACACCATAATTTACATAGACTTCTAAAATGGCCACAGTTGTGTCAAATAACAGCAAACACTAATTCACAAGGGACAACAGTCTAGATATTGGTAGAAACTTAAATCTGCTTCATTATTTACATTGGTAGAGGGTGGGTGGGGGGAAAGAGGTGGGGAGTCTACATGGCACTCAAGTTACATGACTGACATACTGCCACGTTTTTCTTTTGTTTATCTGGATATCTCGTACTGGAGGTCATTCAAAAAGTGTCAATGTCAACGCTGTAAATAACCGATAGGGCACTATTAAAAAACCAAGGTGCCGGTTTAGTGCAGGCGCACCCAACTTGCTTGTTTGATAGGGAAGTTGACCGAGGTGAAGTTCTGTTACACACATCCGAGTGCCCGTTAACCCAGTTGTGCTACACTTATCTTGTAATAAGATAAATGTGGTATTAATAACATCGACATAATTTACTTCCCCGGATAGTGCACAAAACCGATTAGTAATCTGATGTAGCCTATTTAATTAACACTGCCATGTATTTTATTCACGCTCATTTTAAATGATTATTTTGAAAGAGAATGCCTTTCCGAATCTAAATAGTTCAAATTAACATTTACTTTAATACCATTTCTTTTCCCCTTTGTTACATTCGCTGGTTAAGAAAGGGAAACTTCAATTCTGGGCAATTGGTCTTCCCCATTCCACTGCTCCATACCCTATCCTAGAAATGCCAGGGGTCAGGATAGGTAGTGACAACTATACATTTGTTTAAGTCATTGGTTTGATTTGACCATTGTTCGAAATCCACAAACTGCCACACAGGAAGTAAAGAGCTAAAACTCATTGGCCAGCCCGTCTAAAGCCGTGTTTACACGGGCAATTGTGAAGCGAATTAGACAAAGCGATTCATATGAAGCGAAGTAGCGGTGCGTTTACACGAAGCGAGTTTGAAAGTGTTTCGGCGCCGGGAACCAGCAGCCTTAGTTCTGCCTGTAGCCGACGAGCACTGCTATTTGTTTACTTTACACTTGGCGATTCGACGCCGATGCAGCTGCTACGTTAATATCGCTTGTAATTTAGGGTTAATTTAATTAAATTTCATTATTTGAGTATGTAATTCTGTTAAATATGATCGCATTTAATAGATTTCGGCCTAATCGGGCCCTAACACTGCCGGGTACCAGCGATTAGTTACTGCTCCCCCTGTTTCCGGCACGCACTACTATTTTATACTACCGCCACCCGGGAACCAGCTGAATCGCTTCATATAAACCACCTCGCAAGGTGGATTACAAAAAGTGAATCATATGAAGCGAATCAGCCCTAATCCGCCCCAGAGTCCTGTTTACACGGCGAATGTGAGGCGAACTAGGCAAGGCGATTTATATGAAGCGATTTAACTCTCCCGTGTAAACACGGCTCTAGACCAACACAATAAAAACACGAAAATTGACCATTCCACCAGCACCATGACCTGATATCACAATCAGTCACATAAAGGCCCCTTTATAGTTTTGACGGCGTGTGACACCGTCAACTTTACGCCAGTTAGCGTCATGTGACGGCGCAAAACGGTGGAAAGTTCACCATAGGTGAACTCTGGTCAACGCTTGCGCCGTCTGACACCGTCAAGTGTCGACGTAAAGTCTAAATGGGGACGTTGGCTACCATTCGGCCATCCCGGCTGGTCGCTGGGTGGGAGTGCTAGTGTGCCAATCTGAACCCTGCTGCTCATAATCAACCTCACCGTCCATGCGGCCTGCTTTCTATATAAACCGCCCGTTGCTAGGTTACAAGCTATACGGACTCCTTACTGTGACTTCCGGGAATGACCTACATCGATATTCTCACCTTCTCAAAGGAGAGCATTTTCCCCAGGCACCATTTCACTTTGTTCTGGTAAATTCATAACTAGAATAATATGACCACCCGATAAATAATCTTGATTAAAATGCTATTTATCAGGGAAGAGTAGTCAACAACAAGAAGCAGGAATTGACTTCTGCGATGTTCTGACAGTGCTGCGCATATGATAGGAAATAACTCAAGGCACTCTTTTCCGGCCGTAGGCATTTCAGTGCAGATAGGCACCCCCTTACTATAACTATAACTGAATCCCCCAACCCACCCATTATGTGCTATGTGCGTGGGCTACATGGCCCGTGTGGCAACACACCCGAGTAATGAGATGGATACAAGTTGAAAGCAAGGGGATCCCTCCTCTTACAGTTAAATCAGTTAACCGCGATGTAGTCCAATGGAAGCATCACATTTTCAGAACCAAAACACGCACCCAGATTTCATCCTATATATTCAACTGAACCAGGCCGTTCGGTGCTCCCGTGCTTTGCTTGAAAAGGTACACACAAAAACAAAGTTAAACCCAGCATTTCGATGTGCACACCTAAATTAACTTGGCATATGTTCAAATCAAATTTAACAAAACAAAATAAAGGTTACTTCAAACTAAAGTAAAGTAGATTATATCAATCATCCTAACATCATTTTTAAAATAAGAAAGAAACTCTACCATTGGATTATGCAACTATACTATTATAATATTAGTACAAATGTACAAACCACTCAACCGAGTAGTAACCATGGTGGATCTACCATGGTGTTGTGATTTTACATCCTGGCAACAACTAAGGTCATATCAGGACTAGCACCGACTTCTGACTGTGCACTCCTGACACCTTTATAGTATATAGTATAGTGCTCTCCCACTGGGACCCGCCAAGCTGTCTATGTGGCTCCTTGCCCGAGGTCAGTGCAGACAACTACATATGTAAACCACAAGCCACCTCTTAACATGTAAACCACAAGCCACCTCTTTACATGTAAACTACAAGCCGCCTCTTTATATGTAAACTACAAGCCACCTCTTTATATGTAAACTACAAGCCACCTCTTTATATGTAAACTACAAGCCACCTCTTTAAATGTAAACTACAAGCCACCTCTTTAAATGTAAACTACAAGTCGCCTATTTACATGTAAACCACAAGCCACCTCTTTACATGTAAACCACAATCCACCTCTTTACATGTAAACCACAAGCCACCTCTTTACATGTAAACCACAAGCCACCTCTTTACATGTAAACCACAAGCCACCTCTTTACATGTAAAGTCTACTTTGTATGCACACCACAGGGAGGCCTTTATATGTAAAACTGATGACAAGCACGTCATCCAGCCACTACCCGAGGTCAACTGACGAGGTTCAGGTCACTTGCTGACAAAGACCAACAAGGCGCTCCGCTCCGGCCATGACCCCTGACCCTGCTGCATTGTACATGACCCCGCCGACTGCAGCCAGTTTCAACAGTTATTACTATTAGAACACCAGCGCCGACCAGACCAGCTTCAATGCAATATGCTACCGGTACTACTTCCAACTGGAACCAGTCTAATAATATCACTCCACAGTCACCGGCGATAGAGATGACAATACACGCACTCAAAATAGTTCGTGTTAATTTCAAGTTAAATGCTCAATTTGAATGAAGCTATCATAAAGTTAGCATTTCGGGTTTAAAAAACAACATAAAACAGATAAATTAACATGGTATTTAAACTATTAGTATTAAAGTTCTATAACATACATATCTAGGATTGATATCGAACTAGATCCAGTCACTAGGAGCATTTTGTCTAGTTTGATATCAATTTGCGATACCGGGAGCTAAGCGTATAATATTTCCAGAATAGTCACGCTGGTAATTCTATATACCGTACAACCCCGTTAAACCAAACGATCGGTTAATCCAAACTTTTTTCGGTGGCCCGGCAAAATACTACCATCTATCATATAAAAAAGTTGGTTAAACCAAAGTCGTTTAATCCAAATTATCGGTTAATTCAAACTGAATTTCAGGCCGCAGGCCACTTCCAGTACAGTTAAACCAAACTTTCATGTGGTTATTAGGTTATCTGAGACCCCACTGACTTTTTTATATGATAAATGGTAGTATTTTGAAGGGACCCTAGAAATTTGTTTGGATTAACCTAGCTTGGTTTAACGGGGTTATACTGTATGTACATAAAAAACAATCAAAGTGTCCACATACATTGTATATTACATGTGCAATACAATCTTACTCAAAGTCAAAGCCAAAGCTCGGTTAAACCAATGATCGGTTAATCCAAACAAATTTCTAGGGTCCCTTCAAGTTTGGTTTAACGGGGTTATACTGTACTTGCTTAGACGGGATGACCACCTTACAACTATGTTAAAACCTCTTGTTAAATAATTCTGACGCCAATGACCCTCTTCCCTCCCGATTCAGGACAATCAATCCTCAGGGGTCACAAAAGACGCACAGGTGTACAAAAAAGGTGTGATTCTAAGGCGTAGAAGTCACGGTAAGTGAACAAAGCGCTGAATGCCTACAGCTAGGGGACAGGGTGGGGGTGGGGTAGGGTAGGGTAAGGATGGAATTACCAGGCTATTCATTCCGAAAAGCTCACTCCCGTCCAGCCATTCAGTGGGAAAGGAAGTGAGAGACTGAACTTGTAAACTGGATAGCCTATTATTGCTCCTGTCACTGTCAGTGTCGCAGCCTTGTGATTCACCCAACAGGCCTGGATGGCCAAATCACTAAGAGCGCCGCCGGCTTACTTCCCGTGCGGGAGGTTGTGCGATTAAAACCATGGCCGAGCAAAACCAACCACGTAGAGAAAATCTATACCTGTCAGTACATATCCTGGTGCTTAACATTAATTTAATATGACAGGGCAAGGATTGGTTTGCTCAGGATCACGATAATGTGTGTAAGTGTGATATCATGTCATAGTGTAAGCAGCGTGGTCTTCCATTGTGGGGTTGGGGTGGAGCACTATAACGCCACCATGAGTGTACACTGATACAAGTCGGCGCCCGTCCTGACATCACCTTAGATGTTGCCAGGACGTCAAACCCCACCACACAAAAACATAAATTATCGGCGTCTAAGACCCACGACTCAAAATGTCAAATCACTCAAGACCAACATAACAGACTACAAGCTAATCCATTTACCTAAAGCCCCAGTCATACTGCGGCTTTTAACCTTTTGCGACCAATTTGGACTAAAGTGATGGTCGCCGACCATTTTGGTAGCAAGGAGGTTTTTTTAGTGCAGTAGTTTGCAACCAACGTTTGACCAAATTTGGCAACCACTGAGGACCACTTTGCGACCAACCCTTTTTTGTGGTCGCAAGCAGTATTATGACTGGGGTATAACTATAAGTGATATCCTGTGTTTCCTATTCTGAATGCACCTCTGTATGCTTTTCTTGTGAGCGGAGGGGGGGGGGGGGGAAGCTTGTTGATCACATTAGGAGATGCTGTTTGACTTCAAAGCTCATGGAATATTTACTTTTCAGCTTGGTAAGATTCAGGATCAGAGGCATTATATATAAGCACTGTGCAGCAAGCAGGATGTAAGTGTAACTACAGCATAGACTGCACACTCACACAAAGTATCTTCTACACAGGGACCGCACATATAAGAACAGCTTTACATGACTCAGGCTGTCTTTGCGGTGAATGACGAATTTCACGGTCTGCTTGTTCATTGCTTTGGTTTATTTTTCACTCGGTAAGGTTCAGCATCAGAGGCATTATATATATAAGCACTGTGCAGCAAACAGGATATAACTCCGGCATAGACTGCACGTTCACACAAAGCATCTTCTACACAGGGTCCGCACATATAAGAACAGCTTTACATGGCTCAGGATGTCTTTGCTGTGAATGGTGAATCTCACCATCTGTTTGTTCATTTGCTTTGGTTTATTTTCCGCTCGGGTAGTTTTCATGACTTTTTGAGGATTCAATTTTCAATCTTTTCTTTAACAAATTTACAAATCAATATTATTATCGGGGTGTTGCAAACAAAGGGAACACTGCAAATAGCGCGGACTTCAAATCACACTTCTCGCATTCAGATGCTAGTGTCCTAATCATTAGACTATCTAGGTTCCCTAATGCAATCACCATATCCACACAAAGCTGTCCATGTGACTCAGAGGTGGTTAGTACAGATTACTAGACTGCTCCTCTTGGAATCGCAGGTCACTTGAATAGTTTACGTCCATAATTCTTGTAATGCTTACAATTCCACTTACATACACATGTATGCTAGGTTACCAATCACACAGTTATGTACGCTTTGACAGGATGTTGGTGTTGACAACCAGTGTTATGGGTGTGTGTATGTGGGGGGGGGGGGGGGGGGAGGGGGGTGTTGCAAAAGCTGGGAGACTGCGCATAGAGCGCATTTCAAACTCACACCTCTTTATATTCCAGGGCTAGCGCCTGAGCTGATCTATGGGAAAGAAAGGGGAAAGAAAAGGGAAAGAAAAGAAAAGCATACTCACTTCTGGACGAGCTTCCAGTTCATGTCATAGAGCGCCGTGCCCTCGGGTCCGACCCCGATGTGCAGGCTCACACCCGCCCCGCTCTTCACCACGTGATACTCGACGCCGTATGACTCGAGCGTCGACGCCGCCTTCAGCATCCGGTACTCGGCCGTCTCGCGCGCCGTGCCCGCGAGGCGCGCATGCGCGGCCGCCGCCAACGGCTGCAGCTGCGGGTGCGCGTGCACGTCGCGGTGGCGCGGCGGCAGGAAGGCGGCGTAGCAGGCGGCGACGGACGGGTGGTCGCGGTAGTCGCCCACCTCAGCCTGGGCAATGCAGGCCGCCATCTGCGCCACGGTGTTCTCGGCGTCCTCGGGCAGGCGCAGCTTGTCCTCGTACAGGTCCTGTCGAAGCTGCAGGAAGAACTGGTGCCTAGAAGAGAATACAATATACATATTAATAGGTAGTATATACGCGTATATGCTGGTGTAGGCACCCGCGGGCATTGACGAATGTATATATGAGCTGGTCATATTCGGGGCGTTTCGAACGCGCCGGCTCCGTGCTAAGCATTATGCACCCGCCGCTCGCTAGGCGGCGTGCCGGTAGTCGTATGTAACCAAGGCGCTCGGCCGGCCCGGCGCCCATTATGTGGGTCTGTGAACGCATACGTCGACAGGGTGAGTCAGACATTTTCTTATCTAGGCGTCGACGACTTGGTCGATGGTATGCGGTCACAGGACTACATGGCGGTGGTGGACATTAAAAATGCATATCGAGCAGTCTCGATCCATCCAACCGATAGGAATCGACAAGCTTTGCAGTGGGATTTTGGGACAGGTGTTCGGTTTTTTGTCGATAACCGTATGTGTATGGGGCTGTCCTCCAGTCCATATGTGTTTACAAGGATCAGTAACTTCATAGTGCGCGCTTGTTCGCGGATGGGGGCGTTGGGAGTGATAAATTATTTGGACGATTTCGCCGTAGCGGATCGGTCTTGGGACGCATGTGTTCGCTCTCAACTAGTTATTGTTAGAGTTCTTAGACAGTTAGGTTTTTTCGTTAGTTTCCTAAGATGTTATCTCCATCCCAGTGCACCAGGTTCCTGGGCATAGAGATTGATGCGGTACGCATGAAGTTGTTTTTGCCGGCAGATAAGGTGGAGAAATTAAAGTCTCATTTGCTCTCCTTTGTGGGGAGACGGAAGGCGACGAGACGGGATTTAGAAAGGCTAGGTGGGCGTTTAGCGCATTGTGCTTCGGTGGTGAAGGGAGGTCGTTCGTTTTGTAGTCGGGTCTATGACGCCGTTAGGACACTGAAGCGTCCGTACTACCAGTTTAGATTGAATACTGCGTTTAGGGAGGAGATAGCCTGGTGGTTAGAGTTTGTAGACCGTTTCAATGGCCATGCACGCATATTGGGGAGTCACGCAGAGTGTGTGTCTGTATATACGGACGCGTCCTCCTCTGGATTTGGAGCGCTTCACGGGAGCGATTGGTGCGTTGGAGCTTTTGACGCGAGCGCGTCTCGGGACTTAGAGTCGTCGGTTTGCGATGACGCGCATATTAATGTTCGTGAGATGTGGGCGGTGATGGCGGCCGCAGCAAGGTGGGGAGAACAATGGAGGGACAAGTCAGTAGTTTTTGTCACAGATAACATGACTGTTCGTGCAGCCTTGGCGTCTGGAAGGTGTAGGAGTAAGCTGATAATGGAGTGGGTGAGACAATTGTTTTGGATTTCTTGTGAGTTTAATTTCGAAATTACTTCAGTGTATGTACCAAGTGACAGAAATGTGATTTGTGATGCTTTGAGTCGTTGGTCGGTAGGAGGTGACAGGGTGAGAGTGGGGTTAGCAGACTCCGCGAGGGTGCTGTGTTGTGGGCATCTGTTTGCCTAACTTTATATTCTCCGTTTCCTTGTCAGAGTTGCAGCGAGGGATGTCACTGCTTCAGTCGAGCTACTACTCGGAAAGCAGTCGCGCCACGCGCTCGACCCAGATTAAGAAGTATTTTTCATTTTTGGACGAATTCCAGGGATTATTTCTTCCCCTGCCATGCCCTGATGTGCAGGTTGGGCTTTATATTACTTGGTTAACGAGATCGTTGAAATTTAGTTCCATTACGAATTACTTGTCGGCATTGAATTATTTTCTCCAAGCAACGGGGTCTCCTCCGATTAATTATAGTTCTCATTTAGTCAGAACGGTTTTGGGTGGAGCGAAGAGACAGTTGGGGTGCGTAGTCAGACGCGCTTCTCCGCTTTTACCCAGACAATTATTGTTGATTTTCTCCTTTATGTCAAGCAGTATAGGTCATGTGTCGATTCGCGCTGCCTTATTAACGGGGTTTAGAGCTTTGTTAAGAAAGAGTCAATTAACTAGATCGGACTCCGTCCTGTCTAGGAGGAATTTTGAATTCTTCAGTTGGGGGATGTTAATTACGGTGAAGCGGACTAAAACTATCCAGTTTAGGCATCGGGAGTTATTGATCCCTGTGGCTAAAGTGATGAATCGAGAGTTATGTGCAGTTTATTGGACTGAGAGGCACTTTAGGGAGGTCCAGGTTTTGGATGCTTTGCCTGCTTTTCAAGTACCCTCACCTAGCGGTGGTTTCAAGCCTCTGGAGTACAGGGCTTTGAATTGTGCGATCAAGTATTTCGCTGAGTGCGCAGGATTACAGGGGGAATTGTTTTCTTGTCATTCGCTTCGCAGGGGGGGGGGGGGGGGTGTACGTTTCTTGCTATGCAGGGCTCTACATTAGAGGAGTTGAGGACTAGAGGGGATTGGTCATCAGACGCTATCTTTTCATATATTGCTTCTCCTATACCTGAGCGGATTCTAGCTGACATGCGGGTCGCTTCGACCTTGTCGAGTTATTAGTTGGCTGGGGGCGCTGTGCGCCATTGGCGGTTATGCCAGCCAGATACGGTGTTCAGAGTGATAGTAGTAATAAACTGTATTATCCACACCTGGTTTTGTGTCGTCCTTAGCGGGTCAACAGGTAGTATATACGCGTATATGCTGGTGTAGGCACCCGCGGGCATTGACGAATGTATATATGAGCTGGTCATATTCGGGGCGTTTCGAACGCGCCGGCTCCGTGCTAAGCATTATGCACCCGCCGCTCGCTAGGCGGCGTGCCGGTAGTCGTATATAACCAAGGCGCTCGGCCAGCCCGGCGCCCACCTGATACGCACCCGGCCTGCGCGCCGGTCAGCTCACCTGAGAAAAACTTTTGTTTATTTTGATTCGGCGGTTATGCCAGCCAGATACGGTGTTCAGAGTGATAGTAGTAATAAACTGTATTATCCACACCTGGTTTTGTGTCGTCCTTAGCGGGTCTACAAAATGTACACAATAGGAAAGTTTGTAGGGGTACAGAACAAAGCAAGCATTACGTACCACTAATCCTCGCATCTCACCCCCCACCCCTCAACCCGCCGATAGATGTTTGTTGGGGCGCTTTTGGTGTATATTTTTAAAAACGTCCTAGCAACATCTAAGGTCATATCGGATTGGTTGGTTGTTGAAGTTTTACATCCAGGGCCTATATGTATGTGTCCGGGTTAGCGGTGTTAACCCGGCGTCGTGCGGATTTCTGTGTATGTATGTGTCCGGGTTAAACTAACTCGGCGAGGTTAAAGTCGCCTGCACTAACTCCAAACGAAAGGATGGTTAAAGGTGGGGTTGGGCATCGATTATGCCCAAATCTATTGAATGCGATCGGATTTAACAGAAGTACATAGGCAAATCGTGAAATTTCATTAAATTAACCCTAAAATCGAAGCAATATTAACGTAGCAGCTACATCGGCGGCGTTATTCATATTGTCCAATCGACGAATGTAAAGTAAACAAATCGCCGCCGCCGCATCGACGTCGCTTTCCATACTGGCGGCGGTGGCGGTTTGTTTACTGTACGTTCGTCGATTCGAAAATATAACTATTAATATCGCCGCCAATGCGGCGGTAGCCTTAATAACGCTTCGAATTTAGGGTTAAATTGATCAAATTTCACTTATTGCGTATGTAATTCTGTTAAATATGATAGCATTTAATATATTTGAGCCTAATATATGGCTACAAATGCAGAGGGATTTCCCAAATCTATAAATAACTGAAACGTTAGCTAACTCGGGCGCGTTTTGGTCACATACATCCCCCCTGACAGATTTGGAACCCCGGGGTTAGATAAACCGGGACCCGCCCTTAACCCTGGTACGGTTAAAAATTGGCTCATACATATGGGCCCTGGCAACATATCAGGATGGGTAGGGTCATATCTGGACAGGTGCCGACTTGCAACAGTGCACGATCATGGCAATTTTATAGTGTTGCCCTGCTGGGAGATGAGGCCGCCAACATCATGATCCCGACTTCCCACTCAGTCATATTATCCTGAGACTGAGCTAACCAGTCCATGTTCTATCCTATTATTAATGATGAGCGCCAAGCTAGGTAGCGACAAATATAATTGTTGTACGTCATTGGCTTGATTCAACCAACAATTCGAACTTTCTACCATCTGCATGGGAAGCCTTCGCTCTACCGATTCAGCCACCATATCCAGTCAGATAGATAGATAGATAGATCCTCCCTCACTAACATCTTTTTGGCTCTTTCTATGAACCAGCACACATAACGAAAATATGAATAAAATAACAAAGACTGATCATGAAAGTAACTATTACCATAGGTCTAAATCTATGTGCTAAATGTGTTGCAGAAAATTGGTGCATAGAAAAGGACTTATTCATTAATGCGCTGGCAGTGAAGAAATAACATCCCTTTCAAAAATGAGATATGCAAATTTAGTATTTCTATTCTTTTATCCTGTAATTTTAGGGTGGTTTGTGAGTTTGAATAGTTTCCAACGCATTAGTCCTGAAGCTCTACCCAACTTGCGACTGTGGTCAGAGTGGGTTGGTGGTGGAAATCACATAATATCTATATAATATCGATTGATTGATTGATTGGTGGTTGCTTTACGCCGTATCGGCAGCATAGGCCATATTCACGGCGAGAAATGTTTGTTTTTTGTTCAAACCATCGCTTTTACATGTAAAAGCAGACAATCAATTATGTGCCAATAGACACTAATTAAATTAGAAAGCTCACAATCATATATTTGTGGTCAAGGGAAACAAATTCCCATAGAAAAAGAAAAGTTTTATTAATAATTGATAGAATCCATTTAGTAAACTATATGAGGTGGTACAGTCCAGCTGTCCTCAAAAATGCTAAAATGTTTTCCTGTTTTACCTTAGTAAAAAGTCATGCATACTGTCTGCAGTGTAGAACCGTTGGTGCAGGGCCAAAAAATCAATGCTATATAATATCAGTCTGTGTCTGAAACTTCTGCAACCCCACTAACCAGAAAGCAGATATACATGGTTCTCAGAGCATTAACCATAAATGTTTCACAGAACACTCGTTACTAGCACCAGAAAATAGTTCCTTCGAAACAATTTCGGAGAACTGACGAGTCAGAAAGTTGACATTACAATATAACCATGACAACTTCACAGAGCACAGGTTACCCTAGATAAATATTCACCCCGAGGAGAGGTGAATGACGACCATGTCTAAATCCGAGCAAAAACTGCTTTGATAGCTAAACAAGTTGTGGAGGCCCTGGCTTCAGCATGTACCATTTACCTATTTCGAAATAATTGAGAACAGATGCTCTCAATTTGACTTTTACATGATTTCATCAATTATTCACATAAACAAATAACTAGTATAATAGATTGCACATGATGCTGACAGTTCGATTCACCATGCCATCAGCTCTGCAACTTTCAATTTCCGCCACTATGTATAACTTACAGCGTCATCAAAGACCAGTTTCTCTCACACCATGTTGTCTATGTGGTGTGGGAGGTTAAAGATTCATTGAGTGAGTAAAAGTGTAGGCTCAGGATTTCTATCGACCAGGTGTTGAAAGGTGAAAACAAGACTACTCAGACTTATTCGTGATAGGCAGTGCAAATCTTGAAACATTATTTGTAATTCATGCAGTTATGTTCATAACTCAGAAACACGGTATCTGGGTTATGTACAAAACACAATCTCTGAGTTATGTCCATAACTCAGAAACACGGTATCTGGGTTATGTACATAACTCAGAAACACAGTCTCTGAGTTATGTCCATAACTCAGAAACACGGCATCTGGGTTATGTACATAACTCAGAAACAGTCTCTGAGTTATGTCCATAACTCAGAAACACGGTATCTGAGTCATGTCCATAACTCAGAAACACGGTTTCTGTCAGGCTGTTTAGCAGCATGGTGACAGGGCTGCAGGAGTAACTGCAGTTACCTACACCACAACCAGTCCATAGTTTCATCAAATAATAACATCTGATGGGAGTAGTCTGAGGGGGTGGGGTTAAACCGGTGCACCGCCATACACACGTGACACTCGTACTGGCCACTGACTCACTCATCACACAGAGGATTCTCGCTACGACTAAATCAGCTAAAGGGGGGGGGGGGGGGGGGGGCGCATTCAAAGTTTTCAACATTTCCACACACAATCATACAAAGTGTCGTACTTTTCCAGCCCCCCTGCACCGCCAAAGCAGTACACAAACTGTTTTAAACAGAACCCAAAGAACGCAGAAAAATAATTACATTTTATTGAACGATAAAAGTAGTACTTAACTCCCCCCCCTCCCCCTCCCAGCACACGCTTTGTACAGCCATGAAAATGTTGAAAGCTTTTGATGACCCCTAATACAAGCAGGATTGTCAGTAATAGCGACGACCACAGGAAAATAGTGAGTTGGTAATGGGGTCTCATTACATCACCAGGAACTACCCTCAAACACCAAGTGGCGAATACCAACCACCCGACCCTGTTACTGTGTCGCTGCCGCAGTTATTGAACGACACTGACACGGTCCATTTTCAACCTAACTCGGAAAAGCATTACATATTCTGTGAATCAATATGGTTCCAACTAGTAAATACATAGCAACATAAAAAGTTCAAATGGTATTGTATGCGGGGTCATGCGATTTGAACCTAAATAAATAAAAAACCGTTTAAATAAATAAAACCAAACATCAAGTATAGCTGCCAAAATTAAAAGACCAGAAAGCGTAATCTGTTCATGCAAATAGCGACATATTGTGCACAGAACACTAGCAAACTACTAAGAGTTTTGGTAGACATGCTGGGGTGAAAATCAGTCTTTGTTTTAGCGACAATTGTTTTAAAAAACTAAAAAAATCTTTGCAGTCAGCATTGCCAAAAATTAACTTTAGGATGTTTTGAATTTAAAATATCTCCAAACTTATTTAATGTGCCGAGTGGAAAAATGTGAATTTACCGTAGCGCTTCAGATTACGAGTGTAATGAAAGACAGAAAATCATGATTCCTCAGAAAATCGTAATGGTTGGCAGCTCTGCATCAAGGTTGGTTGGTGGAGTTTTACGTCCTGGCAACATCCAAAGTCATATTAGGACGGCTGCATCAATGTGTAGGTCAGCTTCAATGACCTATGACCTCTTACCTGGCCGTCTCCTGCAGGAGGTAGTACGGGACTACAAAGAACTTGACCCGCAGTCGGAGTCGGTACGGGGGTGACCCAGAGAGTTGGCGGGAGATGCGGTTCCTCATATTCAGCCACAGTTGCTCGCCCTTCGCGCCTGCGTATTGCAAGCCGAAGTAGTCCAACTCCACCATCCCCAACTGTTGGCACACCTGAAAGCAGAAAAAGAGAACAGAATATATCATTAGCAATCAGTCAGATGTCTGATGACACTTAGTTATAAGATAAATCCAGATAAGTTTATTTGCATGGGTGTTAGCATTAGAACTGTTGAGTCAATAAATTAAACCAGCAGCTTGGTTATTGATTGTATGTAGTACTAGTAGGGTAAAAGAGAATATAAAAAGGAAGGAGAGGGGGGGGGGAAAGGAGTGTGAAAGGTTTTAAGTTGTATTACTCATACTCATCCGCTTCTGATTTTGTTAGGCTTATAGCCTGTATCAGGTCGATGCATGTCAAAATTTGATTTACTAGGATTAAATGCATCGAGTACCGGATGTGTGCAATATTGCAGCCCCCTCCAATGCTTATCCAGTCTGCCTTTGAAGGCGTTGACGGAAGGCGCTTCTATGACATGTTCAGGCAATGCGTTCCAGGCATTTACTATCCTGTTACTGAAGAATAGCTGTCTGACAGGTTTTATTGCTCTTTCCTTCTTCAGCTTGTATCGATGACCTCTAGTTTTACAGTTGGCCAGCTTCAGGTATCTAGCATCAACCGCATATCTTCCAGTGACGTGTTTGAATGCTTCTATTGGAGACTTGTTGCCTGGTGTAGTCGCTAAACTTAAAAGCGAAGTCCATTGGTGATTTAGTCTGATATCATGCGATGGTAGACTGTTAAATGACTAACTTCTAAAAGTGTATACTGGTACAGTGGTAGTCTAGGTGGACGATAAATAAGGCCACCACAAGAACAGTGGAACACTCTCCAAAGATAGCCAACACTAACTGACCAGTAGAATTGAGCCAGGATAAAGCTAGGAGAATAGTGCATAAAAGCCATCTTCCAGTATTTTCCTGCGATTCCTGACAGCGCTAACCCTATGAGAGAATTTTGGCATTTTCACAAAAAGTTTTGAGGGGAGGCCCAACGTTGGCCTTCAAAGCCTGAGGCAGCATTAAATGTGCTTCTGGAATTTTGTGTTGATATCAACCAGGCAATAATAGATGGAGAGAATTATATTGTTCCTTTACTAGCCTAGATACTTTAAACAATGACAGATCACAACAACAAAATCGCAAAAATCAGCGATCTTTCATCCCTGACTAATAAATGTAATGTTACAAATAATGTTGCAATATATGGCAAATATGTTAGAAACATTATTTCTGATCCGATCACCGAAGTTAAAGCAATATTGAGCTCCGGCAGAACTTGTATGGATGTCGACGTGGAAGTACGAGGTGGCACATACCTCCCGATACAAACTATACTTCGCCAGTACCGAATACGCAATAACCCATTGTGTTCTTACCACTTCCACCTGGTGGTACCGGAATTCCCATCAAGAAAGAAGAAAAAAATACATGCCCCTATTCAACTATCGTCTAATTATCCATACTGGTTTATAAGCTAAAGCCCTGGTCACATACGTCAGTGAAAGTAGGATAGATTAACGTGCGTGAAGGGTGGTGTAAGTAAGTTCGTTAAACTACGTTAAGGTACGGCAGGTTTTGGTTGATCACCCACCTAATAGTACGGATAGATACGTTACGGTATGGATCCCGGTACGTCCGACTACGTTACTCTCCACTACTTTCAAGTTCATCCACTAACGGCTATATGATCAAGGCAGAACGGCCAAGGTTTTGTGCGGGTCAAAGTACGCTAGAGTGCTGTAAGAAGTACGCTATCATCGCAGAGGCTATGTCTGCCTCAAACGTACCTCTCTTTTGAACATGTCCAAAGCTTAAATCAGAACTCACGGCCCACACACGTTCTTATCGCGTTCTCATCATGGAGAAGTATGAATGCCGGTATGTTCAACTAGGTTAGCCTCCACTACGTTCACTAATGGCCCTGTCACACTACGACGTAATGCGCCAGCGTAGGGACAACGTGAAAATAAATTTGACACATCAAAATTCTCGGCGTAATATGCAAATACAGGCCCAAGTTGGACGTCAATGCCGCGTCGTTGACATGAGCATAACGTCGGTATAGCATAGTGACGAGTGAGGACAAATGAATTATTAAATGTGTCAACGTGAGGCTAGCGAAACCCCAGCGCATGCCGCCAGCCTAGCAATGACAGCAGCGGTGGCTTAGCGTCGAGCAGACGTGATCAAGCCCACCCTAACGTCGCCACGTCCGACTCAACCATTTTTCCCGACATTGCCACACTGGGAGACTAGTGTCGCACTGATGCGAGTCCAGCATGATGGCAGTGCGTGCTTGACGTGCTCAGAACATGGGCTGATGTCAGGAAAAGCAAGGTCTTTATATACTCGAAGGCAACACATTCACAAAACATTTGACAATGTTCAAAGGATGTCACAGACGTTACGCGCATGCTAGACCTACGTTGTCTTAGCGCGGGCGGCACGTTCCTTCCGCCAGTGCATCACTCTGACGTAATGCAACTTTGATCTAATGTAGCCGATGCAGCGCTATCGCACATTGGTGTAACTTGAGTGTAATGTCATCCCAATGTAACTGCATCACGTTGAGCTACGTCAAAGGTTTTGGACATGTCCAAAACCTTGACGTGCGCCGCTGTAACTCGACGTCTGCCTAACGTAACCCGCCATACCTCAACGTAATGACCAAAATTCACCTCCGTCAACTCACATTAGCTCGTTATGTTGTAGTGTGACAGGCCTATAACATGTATAGGTACCCGCATTTCCGCTAGGTGGCGTATTGAAATCGCCAACATGTCCGACTGCCATTTTTGTGACAAAATGAAAGTCAGATGATTGCAAGGCGGGCACTTTTGCGCATGCCCAGTAGGTCTCACAATGGTGGCAATACATTGAAAAGATTTGGAACAGAATTTAATTTATTATTATGTCATTTTTGCTCCTGGTAATTGATTCTGAACACTTTTTTTGAGAATCTGAATTTTTGCATCATCAGAAAAGCTAAGTAAATGGCAATAGCAATAGGTAAAACTAGTATAGCTGTGTAATTTACACATTTCTAAATCATATAATCATGGTTCAAACCAGATTGGACCTATCGCCTGTGTTTTGAACGCCCAAAAGTGCTGCTGGTTGCATAGTTTGGGCCGGATCGTCACAGCTGGGCTGCAGAACGAATGCACACTGCCCCTGAGTTTGCCAGTACACTTATTTTCTTCACTTGCCTGACTATAATGACAGTACAAAAACCTATCATTATTTACAACTTAAAATCGCAATAACTTTTTACATAGTGAATATATTTTTTAAAACTAAGAAGTGTTTTTATCTGTAAAGTAACCTCTTTAATTCTAGGCTAGTTAGATAATTAAAAAAAGAATTCTAAATTTTTATGCAGGTGCCTAACATGTATGTGACCGGGCCTTTAGCAGCTTCACCGTCACCAAAACACCGCCCTGGACACGAAGCCGGTCAGGCAACGACGTCAGTACAGTCACCAGTGCAGGTGTACCAAGCTGCTGTCTACATCAGACTACATGCATACCAAACACTGAGACAGCTAGTGCATGTATTACACCAGCACCCCCACACTACCCCTTGAATGTTGGAAAATCTGCATGGTTATTTTCTCGTTCTATAGCCAAACCAGCCAACTGTGTGACCAAAAACCACGATTTTTCCAATTTGTTATGCCTGCAACACTCAACACTACACAGGCCACATCAACTACGTACGCTATTGAGGCTGTTCTGTTGCAGTATTATTTTTAAATGACGTGGTGCATTTATTTAACAAACGCAATGGCTCGTTAAAATAAACATATCAAATGATTCAACATTGAATGGAAAAGCTCTAGGGAGACTAGGCCAGTCCCAGTGGCCGTGCCAAACAAAATCTCAAGTGATTTAAGTGTCATTAAATGATTAATACCATGAACACAACGCTCTGTATTATAACTAACCCTCCATTTTTTTTGCGACCAGACTAGGTCCCAGATTGAGAATTTTGCCATGTAATATTTAGCTATAGCCCGACTAATACAAGTCGGTGGGGGCAGCCTTGGACGCTTGGGGTCCAACGTGCAAACAACGCACTATAGATTCGCCCAGGCCCAGCTGCTGCTGGCACGGCCAGGTGCAAGCGTACCGAGCTCGATCTTGGTACACGCGTACTCAAGAGTCAGGCGGAGGTGGGGGGGCCCTGACAATGGATCAGCTGCAGCACTAGTTGTGGTTCAAGTATATGTCTTTTGACTTCCAGATACATGAAAGTTACATTGTGCTTACAGGCAGTCGTGTTTTGTAATCAGTCCATGGTTATTTGTACTCGAACAAGATGAGATAACAAATTGACACTGAGAAATTCACAAAACAGCTGATCGAATTTGCTCGCTGAAGCCTGAAACTACAACAATGTTGAATGTGCAGCTGTCAAAACCTTACTTGTCTTTTAATGTAGCTTTGATAGAGTCCAACGAATAAATGCTTATTGAAATTCAGTGTCAATTACATGTTCTAGTCACATGTTATGGTTCGGGTTAAAACTACGCAGGTGTCGTCTTTGTCCCGCGAATTTGTCACATTTTACGATAGACCGGCGTGCCGTGACCTAGGTCACCCAGCATTCCAAAAGACCCGATAAACAAAATGATATCTCCTCGTTTTGCACTAGTTAACTTCAAACCACGAACCTTGGCATAAAAACATATAATTTTGTTAGCACTACTAAGTCATTGGTCAACAAAAGAGTAATTTTGGCTTTAAGAACACTATGTTTATGTAAAATGCGCTGGTTGGGCAGGTGTCCAGGCTAGGCTACAAACTACCTTAGTGCACATGCACTTACCTTGTCAAGGCATTCCTCTCCTTTGGCTTTGGGATCCAACTCTACTTCTAATACAACAGAATTCGGCTGTGTGACAAAGCACAACATGTTTGCAAATCATGGGGTAACTGAATAAGTAGTTTCAAGTCTGTGAACGTTCAGTTGGCTGCTGGAAGCACTGTGTAGCATGGTGTACTCCCAGTTGATTCTAGGCGTGTGCTTGTAATACAAAGCGCTCCATGTCCACGAGAAATGGTGAAAATATATCAGTTGTTGATCACGTGGATGACGTCAAGCTCAACCAATCAGAAAGCAGTATTTTACATGTGACCTAGATTCTGTGCAGTCCTGCAAAAGTGGGTCCGTGCTGACCTATTTACATGTTCCCAATCGCTGAACTGTTTGTTTACGTTCGAAAATGCTTGACAGTTGTCGTATTCATTATTGTAGATAACGCTCTGTTGTTGCTATTAATTCAAAATTGTCTTATATTGATATACAGAGCTAATGGCGGTTTGACATACTAGTTATACGCCGGAATAAACACCATCAGTTGGCGTTCTTTCCTTGCGTATACTGGGCCAGGACACGTGCATACAT
Organism: Branchipolynoe longqiensis; assembly: GCA_030323885.1. NCBI lineage: Eukaryota > Metazoa > Annelida > Polychaeta > Phyllodocida > Polynoidae > Branchipolynoe > Branchipolynoe longqiensis. The sequence continues at coordinate 29,823,218 of CM059194.1, forward strand.
TTATTTGACATACCCACATCTGATTGGTCAGCATATAGTAAATTTAACATAATTGGGTCAATGGGACTAAAATAGCTTGGCTGTGTAACAACAGGGCTCCGCGCAGTGCCGGTGTGTGCACAGTCTATAAATGATTTCTACCACCAACCCACCACCCCTGGTGGGAATGGAGAGTACTAGCGTGACGGGAGAGCCTCTAATGTTGTGTGTGTGTGGGGGGGGGGGGGGGGGGGGGGGCGGGTGGTGCTACGCAATGACCACCAAAATTAACAAACAGAATTAAACCAAAAATGATAGTGTATTTACAATTTGTTGCATTATTTAAGAGTGCTTCATATATCGACAAGGCTAGATTTATATCTCGAGTACATGTTTAATTTGATGGTAAGTTTTTTCTTATTTTATTCATGTTTTCATTTTTCTTTAGTTTTATTTGTTGGGGTAATTACATCCTGGTAACAACATGGGTGTAGGTACCCCCCCCCCCCTCCAAAAAAGCGTGCAGATATATTCCATGCTGTGCAGCTGTATTTAAAAACCGGATAAGTATAAGCTGTAGCTTCTCGACCGTGGATGTCTACTAGTACTAAGTACACAATGAGGGGTCTGTCAAAATCCATTCGTCAGGTGGCAACACTTCCACTTAGGTCCCAAATTTAATGCTTCACGAGCAAGAGTAGTGTTGTATGCTTACGAGCATTTTGCAGTGTCTTGCTGTTTTTTGGTTCCTGTTTTTTTTTGTTTAACAACAAATATTTGTTGATTAAAGCTGCATAGTCCGATGAAATCATCAAATTTTCAAAACCAAAACAAGGATCTAAATTCGATTCTACATATCTAGCATATGATGCACTTATTAAGCATTTGTCACCACACAGAAGGGAATAGTGAGGCAATTGAATAGATCATGTTTCTGCAGAATGCTATGGTGTCAGAGTTTTGGCAAGCTTGCCAAAATTAATTTGGCATGGTTGCACTTCAAATATCTCAAAAGTTAGCCACTTAAAATAAAAGTTACTTCAAGCTAAAGTAAGGTACATTATAACGATCAACCTAATGTATTTATCTCAGAAAATTTCTGAAACTCAAAACCATTGGACTAGGCAACTTTAAGCGCAAGGAAATTTCAATCAATGACAATTGGTCTTCCTCATTTCATTGCTCCTTGCCCTATCATAGTAATGCTAAGCGCTGGGCTAGATAGTGACAATTGTACAAAAATTAAGTCATTGGTTTGGCACAACTAGGGTTTGAACCCCACTGGTTCGAGTCCCATGACCGACCACAAGGGAAGTGGACATTGGTTGAGCTGTTCTGCACAAAGGGTAGAGGTGTAAATATAATTCAACAAAACTTAAAATAATATCAGGTCCAAGATATTTCCATTTATTCCCTGTGTATGTATATATATATCCAAGTGCATTGCCTGTGCGCATGTAATTGTAAGTATTAACCGACTTATGGATGTAAATCATTTAAAAGACTTACGTGACAATTCCGGGGGAGTAATCTGGTAATATTGGTCTGCACTGACCTCTCAGGCAAGGAGCCACATAGACAGGTGGGCATGGATATGGTCATGACATCAGGGAGTCTAGGTGGTGTAATATTTAGCACACTAGTCCAGAATGCAAGAGATGTGTGTTCTATTCCTGCTCTAGGCACATTATTTCCCATGTTCACCACCCCACGACATTCAGGATATAAATAAATATAACATTTTCAAACAGCCCAGGTAAAAATGTAAAATTTAAGACCTAAATGCACTGGGATTGGTCCCACTGCTTCACTGGTCACAGATGTTCCAGTGTATTATTAACAACCCCACCCCAACAACATAATTCATAAACTCACATAACTAGCTACATTAGAGTTACACTAGAATTTTCCAAACAAACCAACATTTATATACCGCTTGCCTAACTGCAACTGAACACTCAAACTTAGTACAAATTTACCAACTGAATACAGAAGATAACTTCTGCTTACATTCTAAATACTATGTAAATACTCACATTGATCTGACTAATATTGATCTGGTTATATGACACTACTGTACCATATTGTTATGGAACTTTTGGGTTTCAGAATTTCATTGTGTTACATGGTGCAAATTGTCTGTTCAACAGGTATTGTACACCTTATTCTATATACCTTTTGTGTAAATAACCCTGAATTGAAAAATGGCTGGAAGACCAGTGCTTCGGCACTGACAAAAGACTTATTCAGTAGAATAAACATATTTACCCAAAAAAATAAAAAAATAAAAAATAAATTAAAAGATTGAGCCTATCTGTAGCTCAATAGTCTGGCCAATTAAAACAATATATGTTCATGGTAATTTACTAAAAGAAATTAAAGTATATGTGACTCCATTGCTTGGTCAACAAATAAACACACCAAAAAGCATATATGCGCTGTAATTTAGTCAAATCTGGCAGTAATATTATTTTTACTGGCATCTACATATTCCTAACCAGACCGGGCGTGGTGGCCGAATCGGTAGAGCACAGGCCTCGCATGCGGAAGATCGGGAGTTCGCGAGTTCGGTTCCCGGTCGAGTCAAACCAATGACTTAAAAATTGATACTTTTCGCTTCCTAGCCTGGTGCTCGGCATTATTAGGGTAGGGCAAGGGCTGGTTAGCTCGGTGTCAGGATAATGTGACTGAGTGGGATATTTGGTCATGGGGCAGCACTATAAAATCGGCATGAGTGCGTACGGTCACAAGTCGGTACACATCCTGATATGACCATAGATGTTGCTGGGACGTAAAACAACAACAAACAAACAAACAATATTCCTAACCCAGATACTAATACCATCGATTGTGGTTACTAGTTCCTTCATCTGCCAACCAGCCAATGCGCATGTGCAGGACATTTCTGATGTAAACAAAAGCAATTAAGTGCAGCAGAGCTATTTATAGATATGTACACACTTTATTCTCTCTCGTACAGTTATAAATGGGTATTGTCGTGTTTGAAGTAAATGCAGTGCTTGCTCTCTGAAAGCTTTGCTGCGCACATCACCGTTTGATTAATGTTCAAGTCGTGCACAGTGCAACAGGTCTGGGCTTGTGCACTACTTCGGCTTGGGTCGGAGGGGTTAGTGAGCCAGACCGCCGAGGTGGCGCCACCTGTTCGGTTTGCTATTATTATTAAAGTATGCATCGTAGTCCGATGGTTTTGAGTTTCGGTCATTTTCTGAGATAAATACATCAGGTTGGTTGTTGTAATTCTAACTATGTTTTAAAATGACTGACTTCGGAGATATTTAAAGTGTTAACATGCAAAGATAATGTTGGCATGCTTGTCAAAACTCTGATCCCATCGGCTTCAGCGGGAACATGTTTGATGAAACTCTATGTAGCAACAAATACTTAATAATTGCACCAGTATACTTTGGATCGGTAGGTTCAGTACTGTGATATAAGCCGTGTTTACACGGGCAATGTAAATCGATTCGTAGAAATCGATTTGCCTAGTTCGACGCACATTTCGCGTGTGAACGGGCATCTGAGTCGAATTAGGGCTGAATCGATTTCTGTGATCCACATACTGTAAACCGCTTCTGAAGGTCGATTACGTGAGGCGATTTCTGTGAATCGATTTATTTTGTCCGTGTGGACGCGCTGAGGCGGATTAAGCACCTCACACGCATGCGCAGTCGATACCTTAGTGTGTTTACTTTCCGGTCGATCAAAAGCGCATATTATATAATTTAGTCTATTAAACCGCTAGCTATGCACAGATATTTTTTTCATCATTTATTTTTAGGGTTTCACTGCCCAGCAGAAGTTTTGACCGTTCCAAACCAATACGATTCATTAAATACATATCTAGGTCGAATCCACTCTCTCGTGGTGGCGCTGGTCAGACTGGACTTGCTCATGCGCGGATATCGACTTCCGGCCCAAGTAGTGCTCGTGTGAACGGGCGGCTAATTCGACTCACCTGATTCGCTTCACATTTTGTCCGTGTGACCACGGCTATAAACAAATGTAATGCCCTTTGGGGGACTGTTCAACTTTAAAATTGCCTGCTCAGTTGGTTTTGAATTGGGCTTGCTGGCCGGTGTGGCGGTTTCAGCGTGTTCCTGTGCTCAGACGTGTACCTCGCTTCTGCGCATGCGTCAGAATCTAATAAACATGGCCGTAATCGATTAACACTACCCGGGCGACTCGGGTCATCCCAGTCGTCAGAATTTCAAATAGAACACGGCGAGTGGAGTCGACAAATACACGTGCCGTGTGCCAAAAAAGAATAACTTAGATTAATTAAATGGAAATATAGGTAAACTAGGCCATCATAAAATACTTTAAATCCTATTTTGCTGTATTTTTTATCGGCTATTAAAGAAAAAAAAAAAATTGTCCACCCAAGCGCGGAGAAGCGTATTCGATTATTCGACCCGAGTTTGTAGGATGTGCGCATGCGCCAATAAGTGTCTCGGGTGATCCGAGTTGATGCGAAATCCGCGCATGCGCAGAAGCAACGGGACACGTCTGAGCACGGGAACACGCTGAAACCGCCACACCGGCCGAGATAACGCTAGGTGGCGCTGGTTATCGATCCGGACAGAAGGAAGCCCGAGGCGGGTGTGGGAGTAAAGGAAGGGTTTATTGGATAAAACAGGTAGACAATCAGTTTGAGTCAATGGGTAATTATATAAGGAGTGCAAATGTTCTTGGGCAGGTCAGTCGACCTCGTCCACGTCCGCAGAGGGGCCCGGAGGGGCCTGTGAGGAGGTAGGCCCGGGAGCCGACCCCCACGCAGTGGCTGAAAAAGAGGGTGGGTGGGCGAGGTAAATCCATCGAGGTGAGGATAGAGGCCCGAATGCAGGTCAGGGGGAAGGGCGGGAAGGAGGAGGGCGGAGGTCTGGTAGGGGGCGCCTCGGGCTTCCCGCCGGATCAACCACAATTCGGAATTATGAGCCGATCCGGACAGAAGGAAGCCCGAGGCGGATGTGGGAGTAAAGGAAGGGTTTATTGGATAAAACAGGTAGACAATCAGTGTGAGTCAATGGGTAATTATATAAGGAGTGCAAATGTTCTTGGGCAGGTCAGTCGACCTCGTCCACGTCCGCAGAGGGGCCCGGAGGGGCCTGTGAGGAGGTAGGCCCGGGAGCCGACCCAAAACACAAGGCCAAGGCTCTCGGGGCGGCCGACGTCACCTGGCGGGGCACATACGTGTGCACCGCGTCGGACTCCCAGGTCCCCTGGGCCATAATGGCGGAGAGGTCCATGCCCCTCGACGCACACGCCTGGGCGGCGCCTCGGCGGAGGCCGTGCAGGGTGAATTCCTCGGCTCGGGGCACGAGGGCCGCGCCCAGGGCGGCGCGGTGGAGGGGGGTGACGTCCCGAGGCGTGAGGGGGACGCCGGCGCGGGCGAGGAAAGCCGGGGCGGCCCCGGACGCAGGCACCAGGTCGAGGGCGCGCCGCCAAGCACGGACCGGGCAAAGCGGTGATCCGGCGAGGGCAGGCACGAAGATCGAGACGGCCTGCGCCGGGGACCGGATGGTCTTGGAGGAGGTGACCCGGAGGCGCAAGCCCCCGGGAACCGGCTGGACGTCATCCCTGCGCAGTGTGTGAGGCCCCCCCCACGGGGCGTGGGAGGGGGAGAGGATGTTCGACTGCCTCAGGAAACTGAAGTAGGCGATGATGATCGCGGCCCAAGGGGCAACCCCGAGGTGCCCTTGGGCGCGCATGTGTCTGTAGACGAGTGGAAGCATCTCGGGGGTGACGGGCGGGGCTCGACGGGTTGGAGCCGCGAAGAGCCGTTCGCCGCCCCGCTTCACCCGCGAGGCAAAGGGGGCGTCGAAGGGGGCGACGTCGCCCCCCGCCTCCCGGACCCAGGAGCGCGCCCCGGATAGGGCGTTGGCGACAGAGGCCGGGGAAGGCAGGAGGCGGTGCAGGTGGGCGATGAACTGCCCCACGTCGTAGGGGGCGGGGGCCAGGTGGTCGACTCCCAGCTCGACGGCGAACTGCAGGTAGCGCCTGGCGTGTCGATCCCGGTTACGCCAGGTCCCGGGGGCGAGGGTTGCGGTGGAGCGTCATGAGGTGCTCGTGGGCGCACGCGCCGTACTCTGCAAAGATTAGAGGTTATGTGTGAACATGTCGGGCAAGTGCCGTACACGCAATCTACAGATCCCCCTACTACGGCATTCCCCGCGGACCAAATCGAGGGCTTCCCGGGAGTAGTGCGCGCGGCTGAGTGCGTCCGCGAGGACCAGATCGACCCCGGGCTTGTGGTAGATGGTGACGTCGAAGGAGCCGAGCGCCGCGAGCAGCCAGAGCTCGCGGGCGCACGCGCCGAGGGTCGGGTCGACGGCGCGACCCGATTCGAGGGCGCTCGCGGATGCAGCATTATCCGTGTTGACGACGATCCGGTAGCCACCCGGGGCGTCGGGGCCGAGGGCGCGGACCGCCATGACGAGGTTCACGGCCTCCAGTTCATGGATGGAGGGGTAGGCCGCCATCATCTCTCGGTCATAGGCCTCGGAGAAACAGGCGTTTGTAGAGAATGCGCCCCCGCCAGTGAGGCAGGAGTCGCATTCGATGGTCCAGGAGGGGCGGACGGCTGGGGGGAGGAGGCATACGCCATTCCCCGCCGCCGCGAAGTGACGGAACCAGCGGACGTCTTTCTTGAGCTCCGGGTCGACATCCGCGGCCCCGACGGTGGGGGCGGCGCGGGGGCTCCAGAGGATCCGGCCCATGAACTTCTGAGCCGCGACTACGCAGGTGCTAACGTGCGCGAGGCGGCCGACGAGCCTCTGGAGAGCCCTTCTGGTGAGGGTGGGGCGGACGAGCCAACGCTCGCAGACCTCGATGACGTCGTTCATCTTCTCGTCCGGGATGCGCAGCACCATGGCCTCCGAGTCGAACTCGATGCCCAGCCAGGTGAGGCGGACGGTTGGGGGGCAGCACTTCTCGGGGGCGAGCTCGAGCCCAAGGGCGGCGCAGACCTCCCGGAGGGTGTCAAACGCCCGCATCGCGCCGAGGTAGGAAGCCTCACATCCGACGAAGTCGTCGATGTAGACCGCCGTGAAGAACCCGCGTAGGCCCACGATCCAGGCCACCGCGGCGGTCACCCTGACGCAGGCCGCGCCAGAGGTCCTGCAGCCGAACGGCAGGGCTATGTCCAAGGAGGCGCGGCCGTCGACCGTGATGCCGAAGAGGGGCGTGGAGAGCGGGTCGGCCCGGAGCTGGCGGTAGGCGCGGGACACGTCGGCCGACCAGCAGAATGCGCCTCGACCCTCTACGACGATGCGGCGGCCGAGGTCGGCCGCGGAAGGCAGTCTGTAGGCGTGGTATTCCCGCCTCGGGATGCCAGAGTTCACGCTGCGGCCCGGGGGGAACGAGAGGTCGACGATGACCCGCCGCTTCCCGGGGGTGGACTTGGGCCGCGTCATTATGGGGCTGCACTGCGCCCACGGGGTGAAGGGGGGAACCGCGAAGGGCCCGAGGAGGGCGCCTCGTCGGACCTCCTCCGCCGCGTACTCAGTCACGTGACGGGCGAAGCTGGGATCCTCGCGGTGATTCTTGTATGTGGGCGAGGGAGGCCCGGCCGCTGTGTAGTTAGCCGGGAACCCGAACTCTAGGTGGTCGGCGAGGAGAGGGTCGTCGTGGCCCCGGAGCATCCGACGCCAGTTAGGGATGTTTAAGTCCGAGGGGACCGGGACTCGGGCGGCCAAATAATTAGGAAGTCCCGAGGCGCGGGCGGCGCCGTAGGCCGCCGCGTAGGCGGGGTAGGCGGCCCAGCCCTCGCCCGAGAGCACAGGCCAGAATGAGTCGAGGGTGGCCCTGTACTCAACGGGGGAGGGGCCGCAGTCGGGGGCCGCCGGGAGGGAGTGCTGGATGGCAGTGTCTATCACCTCCTCGACGGGCTCGCTAATGCTTGCGCCGGAGGCGGGGGCGCCGCGGGTCACATCGCAGATCCCACACGCCTCGGCGGGGTCCGGGGCCGCCGGGGTGGAGCAGCTTCCGGGGCGGGACGGCAGGTGTGCGGCGTGGCGAGGGCCTCCGGGACGGTGTCGGTTCGGGGTGGCGTGGCTGGTAATGGCTGAACTGTTGTTTACGTTGGTAGTGCGGGGAGTTCCCTCCCGGCGGCGCCACCAGGCCGGCGTGACGTCACCGGCAGGGGGGCTCCCCCGCGGCGGTGGAATGTCCTCAACACTACCGGTGGTGTGGGTGGAATCCTCCAGGTGGCGGCATGGGCGCGTGGCCGGTGTGACGTCACGGGGGAATCCCCCCTCCGCCAATCCCGTGTCGTTGTGTGGGGCGGCGTGCATGACGTCATGACGGGAACCCCCGCATGGCGGTGGGGCGGTCGGGGCGAAGCCACTCGAGGCTGGAACATTGTTATTGTTTACTTCAGGAGCGGGGCAGGCCGCTGCAGTGGTAGTCCGGGGGCGGTGTGGGCGTCGGCGTCGAGTAGGTGGTCGGGGCGGGGCTAAATGCTATCGCTGGCCGACTAAAAATCCCGGTGAGAGGTCTTCCCGGGGCGCTCCCGGGCTTTCTTCGAATAACAACTCGTCTCGGGGTGGCCGGTGACTATTCGGCGCACATTCGCGCAGTAGCCGCAGACGTGAGCGAGCTTCTGAGCGCCCGCCCCGTGTGAGGCCCCTTTCGCGGCTTTTGTGCATGACGCCGGGTCTTTATTCCACGCCTGGCAGGGTGCTCCCAGGACTGCCTGATCGTAGTGTTCACGTCCGTCGGCGCCGGACTTCTGTGGCTTCCCGGCTTGCTGGCTCTCGGGGGCGGAGCGGGCGCGGGCGCGGCGTGGCCCGCCATCGCTATGATCTCAATCCTGACCGCATTTATCGCGGCCGCGTCCCTCCATCCGCGGGGAAGCCTACCGTCCGCGATTCGCGTGAAAACCTCCTCAGAGTACCGCCTCACCACCGGCCACGCCAGGGAGCAATTATCCTGCGCGACCATCTCCTGGTGGGCGGGGAGGGCATCGAGACCGCTCTCGGGGAAGCCGGTCTGGCTCTCAAGGCGCTTCAGGCCCAACGCATACTCCTCCCGGGTCGCCTCGCCCTTCTTTATCGCCCTCCCCTCATCCCCCCGTTCTACAAGGTCGTAGGGGAATAAATATTTCGAAGAAATACCTTTCTTCCGTGTGTGGGCCTTGCCGTCGGCCGCCGCTACGATGAGGCGCACCGCCTCCTCCGCTGTCGATCGCGCCCCGCGACCGTAGTCATCCGTGTCGTGTTGTCGGCGGCGTGCGGCTCGTCGCCCGGCTGCGTGAGGGGCGTCGCGTCGCCGGGGTCGGTGTCGCGGCGGCGTGGGTGAGGGCGAGGACCATGGGCTGAGCGAACTCTGATCGACTCCGATGGCAGGGTATGAAGTGGTGCGGGTCCTGGCTCGGCCGTCATGGGCGGTCGACGGCGATGCCGGCGAGAGTGATCGCGCCCGGCTGGCGCGGAGCCGGCCGGCCGGCCGGGGCGTGCAGGGGGAGGCCGATGGTGCCCGGCGGCGAGCCGTCACGGCGGCCGGCGGGGGCTGGGTCTCCGGGCGGTGTGCGCCGGCAGTGGCGGCGGTGAGTGCGGCGGTGGCTTCCGCGAGCACCCTGGACTGGGCCGCGAGCTGGCTCCGCTGCTCGGCCGCCTCCTTCCTGTGCTCCGTGGCCTCCCTTTCCATCAGGATCCACCGCTCCTCCATGGCGTTAATGGTCATCTGCATTTTTTCTAGCCCGTCGGACTGCCTCGCCTTCAAGGTGGGCTTCGGCACTCGCTTAGATTGGCGGGTCGGGGACGGTAGCCGGGGCTGCGGGACGGCCTGTCTCGGGGAGGCGCCGCCATCTTGTGAGTCGGAGGACATGCTCACATCGGCCGCAGGCGTGGGGGTTCGCTTCTTTGTGGCGCGCTTGGTAGGGCGGCCCCTCGGAGCTGTCGTCCTGTGGGTTCGCTGCATTTTTCTTTTTAACGTGTGTGACTTTTTAACTGCGTTGCCGCTTTTTAACGTGGGTGACGTGGGTGGAGACGGGTCCGTAGAGTTTAAATCTAAATCCATCGAGGTGAGGATAGAGGCCCGAATGCAGGTCAGGGGGAAGGGCGGGAAGGAGGAGGGCAGAGGTCTGGTAGGGGGCGCCTCGGGCTTCCCGCCGGATCAACCACAATTCGGAATTATGAGCCAATCGGTACAAGATGCGCTGCAAACAGGGGGAGAGGGATAGGGGTGGAAGGAGGGAGGGCGGGAAGGAGTGGGTGGAGGGAGACTGACAGACAGACAGACAGGAAAGGAGTGGGAGAAGGAGGCAGAGAGAGGGGAAAATAAACAGACAGACAGATATACAGGCAAGTAGACATACATGCATGTATGCATACATAAATTCACACAGCTAGGCAGGCAGACATGCAGTCATATATGCAGGCAAACGTACATACAGTCACACAGGCAAGCAGGTAGACAAGAAGACAGACAATCATACATGCAGGCAGGTAGTCATATACAGACAAACATACATTCAAATAGGCAGGCAGACAAATATCCGACCAGGCATGCATGCATGCAGGCAGTCATATTTGCAAGCAGGCAGTCATACTGGCAAGCAGGCCAACAGACATACAGGCAGGGAGGCAAGCAGGGAGGCAAGCAGGCAAATAGGCAGTCATACAGACAGGCAGTCAGTCATACAGGCAGGCATACATGCAGTCAGGCAGGCAGTCATAGTACACAAAGAGTACGGACTCATACTAGTGATAGTGCCCGAGCGCCACCTAGCGTTATCTTGGCCGGCAAGCCCTATTTTTGTAATTATTGTATTTGTGAGCGAAATATCTGGAAGTGAACTACAAACTGCAGCTCGGCGTTGGTTCCCCATCTTCATCGTTTACATCGCATTCTGCTATTATCATGCAGCAAAATGTGGATTATTGTAGTCATTGTGATTATTGTTTATAATAGGCTTTCAGTACAGACTTAAATTGCTATATGGTCCGCATTGCGAAGCTGAGTTCATAATTAAAGTTGCATAGTCCGATGGTTTAGAGTTTCTGAAATTTTCTGAGATAAATACATTAGGTTGATTGTTATTATGTATCTTACTTTAGCTTGAAGTAACTTTTATTTTAAGTGGCTAACTTTTGAGATATTTGAAGTGGAACCATGCAAAATTAATTTTGGCAAGCTTGTCAAAACTCTGACCCCAGAGCCTTCTGCAGTAACATGTTCTATTCAATTGCCTCAGTATTTCCCTTCTATGTGGCTACACATGTTTAATAAGTGCACTAGTATCTAAGTTAGATATGTAGAATCAAATTTAGATAATTGTTTTGGTTTTGAAAATTTGATATTTTCATCGGACTATGCAGCTTTAACATAGGCCTACACATATAAGGCTTGAGGTTCCAAAACGATCGCCCATACAATAAATACCATTGTAACAATTAACAACAAAACTCCCTAAACCGACCACCTCCCTAAATGGATCATTTAAAGTCGGTCCCATGGTCGGTCGATTCAGAGAGGTTTTACTCTCGCTCTCTCTCTCTCTATATATATATACAAATATATATACACAGTAGAACCTCTCAAACCGACCATCTCCACAGATCAACAACTCCCCTATGTCGATTCCTTTATTTGGGTCCCAACAATACCATTGTAACCATATTCTAACTCCCTAAACCGACCACCTCCCTAACTGGACCACTTATAGTCGGTCCCAAGGTTGGTCGATTTAGAGAGGGTTTACTGTATATATAAATATATATATATATATATATTTATCCTAGAGACAGAGAGAGAGAGAGAGCGAGAGATAGGAGCAGACAGAGAGAGAGATAGAGAAAGACGAAAACGGAGAGAGACAGAAAGACAGAGGGAGAAAAAGAGACATGCAGCCAAACAGAGAGAGCACAGTATGTATCAATTTCACATGTAATATCCCTAGACATAACCTAAAATAAACAAAAGTAAGCTTGTGAATCCCAGCGACCAATCATTATAGGAGCTCCGGAAACCGATAATTCAGTAGCCAGCATATAGTGCCGACCGATACTGGGTATGCCTGCAAATTTCGCTATATCGTGTAAACCCCAAGGTTTTGTAAACTTGCAAATAGGGCATGCATGCAATGCCAATTTCATGATCTTCTATTCGGTTTGCTCCGTCGGCTTTTACGTCTTAGCAATATCTCATGTCATATCATGACACGCAGCCAACCAACCTGGGGCTACTTTATAGTGCTGCCCCATTGGAATAGAATGTTATTGCTGTCATGACATGATATCCCACTCAGTCATATTATCCTGATACTAAATAAACCCGCTCTCGCCATATCCTATTAAAGCCGAAGAACGCAAGGGTTGATAGAAACAAGTATCAATTTAATAAGTCACTAGCTCGACTTAGTCGAGGTTCTACCCCACGCAAAACCAGCCAGCGCTCTTAGCGATTATCCCATCCCGTCTGAAAAAAAAGTTTGTTTTATTTCACGACGCCTCTAGAGCACCCATCCCGTCTGGCGCTCTTCTATTCCGAATTGTCGACAGGCGATGGTTGATGGTCGATGGTCGGGGGTTCTTGATATCAGATTAAATAACAATAACAACAACAACTTTCGTTGGAACGGAGGTTGGCGCTGTGCCAAGTGGCCTTAGGAGAGAAATGCCGGAATAGGAAGGGACCTAGAGGTCAACGCAAGGTCAACGAGACCCGGTGACATCCACCTAAATACCATATCCTCCACAGTGCGCGTATACAGAGACCCCACACGCGAAGATCGGGAGCCTGTGTGGATCTGTGTGTGAGATATGCATAGTCCGATGGTTTTGAGTTTCTGTCATTTTCTGAGATAAATATATTAAATTGATTGTTATAATCTCCCTTACTTTAATTTGAAGTAAATTTGATTTTAAATGGCTGAGTTTTGAGATATTTGAAGTGCAAACACCCACAATTAATTTCGGCAAGCATGTCAAAACTCTGACACCATAGGCTTCTGCAGTAACATGTTCTATTAAATTGCCTCAGTATTCCCTTCTATGTGGCAGTGCTGGTAGATCGTGGGGTCGTGGGTTCGAACCCCGGTCGAGTCAAACCAGTGACTTAAAAATTGATACTTGTTGCTTCCTAGCCAGGCATTCGGCATTATTAGGACAGGGCAAGGACTGGTGTGCTCAGTGTCAAGATAATGTGACTGAATGGGATACCAGGTCATGGTGCCGGCGGCCTGGTTTCCCAGTGGGACAGCACTATAAAGTCGCCATGAGTGCGCACTGTCACAAGTCGGTACCCGTCCTAATATGACCTTAGATGTTGCTAGGACGTAAAACAACAACAAACAAACAACATCTATGTGGCAACAAATGTTTGATAAGCGCATCAGTATCTAAATTTGATATATAGAATCAAGTCCAGATAATTTCTTTGGTTTTGAAAATTTGATGCTTTTATCGGACTATGCAACTTTAACGCTTTTGTTGAGTAACAACCACTTGGAGGTATTTCTGTGAAGGAAGTTCAAGTTAATTTACCATGAGTGCACACTGTCACAAGTTGGTATCCACGCTGATGTGCCTTTAGATATTACTAGAATATAAAGCAACACCAAACAAACAAGTGTCTAGCACCGTTTATGTCACACAGATTTAATGGAAGATTCTCAAAACTATGACAATGGTTTAGATTCTTAACACGTAGGCCCTTATTTCGATGTTTCTAAATGTACACAGCTTCACCCTGCTTCTGAATCGGCTGTGTTTATATGTTCTCTATTATTGTGTGTAATAAGTACATACATAGCTATGGTATTGAAAATGGCTTAATCGGGTTATTATGCTGTGTAAGCTATTGCTACAAACAGAACGGAATACTACAGCAATAATCCCACCTCTGGTTAAAGTTGCACAGTCCGATGGTTTTGAGTTTCTGACACGTTTTAAGATAAATCTATTAGGTGGATTCCCTACTTTAGTTTGAAGTAGAATTTTTTTTTTTTTTGTAAATATTTTTATTCATCTGAATACATATTTTGTCAGCGCCGGGGCACTGGTCTTCCAGCCGTCGGAGTGGTCGCATTTCATCTATACATAGTGGAAGTGGAATGTGTTGCATTGTGTGCAGCACAACCCATTCTGAACGTAAAAGAAAGTGGGGGAGCAGCCTATGCTGCATAGTGTACAGCATATGTACTGAACATAGTGCAAGGTATATGCATCAAGATTGAGTGTGCAGTAATGTACACTAGTGGTTAAATCATATGCTGTGTTTGTATATCAGTTAGATTTGGTTTTAATAACGGTTAGTCTTTAAATAGTGCCATGTTCTGCATGTATAGTGGTTTATATTGTGTGCATTGCTGGTTGAAGATGTAGTTATGTTGTGGTGGTAATGGGTCTAAAGTAGGGGTAGTGATTCTCGAGTCATTGAGTTATAATAGTTGTTTTGTCAAATGTGGATGGGGGGGGAGGGGTTCATGGGTAGGGGGCGCGGACACGCAGGGAGAGAGCAGGCATGAGAGAGGGCGAAGTCAATGGGTCGTTCAGCAGGTCGTATTATATATTTGCAGTGCCAGGTTTTGGGCCTGAATAACCAGGTGAGCTCTGTATGCATTTTTAAAGGCAAGGATCGAACCCGCTTCTCTGGTTTTGGTTGGGAGCTTATTCCCCATGACACTTCCTTTGTAAATCGGAGCTCTCATTAACATATTTGTATTAGGGTTGGGCACCCCGTGCAGAGTCGATGTCCCCCTTCTCGTTACCCTGGTTGTGCGATCTATGTATTTGTCATCACTCGCACATTTATACATCAACATCATTAGGTGTAGGTTCCTACGTACATCCAGAGTGTCCAGCCCTGCTCTGCTATGCATTTCAACCACACTTAGTATCTTGCCTTGGAATACTGTTCTGAGGGCTCTGTTTTGCGTTCTTTGTAATTTGGTCTCTTGCTGCTTCGTTAGTAATCCATAGATGATATCATTGTAGTCTATAATTGGTAATATTGTTGACTTGTACAGCTGCAGCGCAGTATTCTCACTTACATATGACCTTATTTTTCTGAATGTGTTCATTTTTAGTGCCAGTGTTTGGTTAAGTCTTGCCAGCTGTTGGGTACCAGTTAGAGTCGCATCAAGAGTTGTGCCTAGGTACTTATAGGAGTTCACTTCACGGAGCACTAAGCCACCCATCTGCAGTTGTATTGGCCGGGCCCTCACCTTCCTGGCTTTGGTTCCATAGATTATGTACTCAGTTTTAGTGCCATTCAGTGTTAGTTTATTCTCATGGCACCATGTGTTCACTCGATCCAGGGCCATTCCAGCCTCGGTTGCGGCTATGGCAAGGTCATTGTTATGTATTGTTAGTGCTGCATCATCGGCAAATAATGTGAAAGATGCTTTGTTGGAAACTAGAGGTAGGTCATTTATAAATATTAGAAACAGTAGGGGTCCCAGAGAGCCCTGTGGAACTCCTGTTTTTATTTCTCGAGTGGTCGAGTTGGTGTCACTTAGTTTTGTGTATTGTTTCCTATTGCTGAGGTAATTTGTGAGGAAGCTATGTGCTCTATTGCCTAGCCCAGCTCGTTCTATTTTATGCATGAGGATTTTGTGGTCGATCATATCAAATGCCTTCTTGAAATCAAGGAAGACTGCGATAGTAAGATCACCCTTGTCTATGTTTGACAAAAGTTCGTCCAGTAGAGACGCCAGTGCCCCGGTGGTGGACCTATTTTTCCTGAAGCCATTTTGCTGGTAGGTCAAATAGTTAGAGGACTCAAGGAATGTCTTAATTTGGTCATGTATTATTTGTTCTATGATCTTGCCAGGCAGTGAGAGGATCGATATTGGGCGTAGTTCACTACAGGTTTGCGGGATGTTGACTTTAGGTATGGGCGTCACTGTGGCCACTTTCCAGTCATCAGGGAAGATGCCTGTACTGATTATTAGGTTATATAAATGTGTAAATTCTGCACTCAGTGTTGTGATCGCACTTTTTATCAAAGTGGTACTGATGTCCTTCATTCCTGATACTTTGTAGATAGATATTTTGTTAGTTCTATCAAGGATTTCATCCTGGGTGGTTTCCACAAGGTCATACTTTTCTTTATTTAGTTTGGCATGGAAGGTTTTGTGTTGATCATCCTTCTGTTTGAATTTATTGGCTAGTTTCTCACCTATATCTATGAAATAGTTATTGATTTCCTCTGCCAGTAATTCATCTGGGATTTTAATACCAGTCTCTTCACTTGCAAGGCCACTGATTCTTGTCTCTTTTTTAGGTTCGATTTGGTTTATTTCATACCAACATTTTCTGGCATTCTGTTTATATTTGTCTATCTGGACTTGATAATACCTTGCTTTGGCTTTCCTTACTTCACTCCTAGCCTTTCTGACCATACATTTAGCTATGAATTCATCCCCTGGATCTTTTGTTTTCTCAACCTTTTGGATAAAGTAATCTCTATCCTTCTGAAGCTCTAGTAGTTCATCATTAAGGTAACCTCCCATGGTGATTCTGGTGGTGATCTCGGTTAGGGGACAGTGCCTGTCAGCTGCAATAGTGATTGTTGCGTTTAGCATATCCCAACATAGGTTGGGGTCTCTCATATCCAGAAATTCAGCACTGTTTATTTCTTTGAGTGTGCCAGCCAATTCATTAAAATTGCAGTTCCTATATGAGCGTCCCCAGTGGGTGGTGATTCTTTTGTCATTTCTTATTTTTTTCTTTATTATAAATATTGGTTTGTGGTCGCTTATGTTATAGTTAAGGACTCCAGCCTTTGTACAATGTTTGATATTGGTAAGTGCCAGGTCTATTGTTTTGTTAGTGGTTTTAGTTACCCTGGTTGGCTGCTGGATCATTTGTTGCAACTCATGTTCAGCTGCAAGTTGCTTTATTATCCCTCCCATCGTAGGCCTTTTGCCAATATATTCTTCATTGAAGTCGCCAATGAGGAGTATCTCATATTTATCGATATTGGCTATATTATTCAAAGAGTTACTTATTTGCCCAATTCCTTCGTTTAGGTTGCCATTTGGGGGTCTATATACGTTGCCGATGAGTATTAGTTTTGTATGGGGTCTGGTGACTACAGCACACTGTAGTTCAATATTGCTATTTGATAGGTTATGCTCAGCATGTTTACCTGCATCAACATGGAGATCTTGCTTAAAGTAAATACCTAGTCCACCACCAGCTTTGGTCTGCCCACTAAGTTGCTTTATTTTTCTATCAGCCCTTATAAATTGGTAACCTGGTATAGATGTGAGTCTGTCTTCAACTGTTCTATTGAGCCATGTTTCTAATATAGTGAAGACATCAAAACCAGACCCGGGTAGGTCGGCTCTTAGCTGGTTGATCTTATGTGTGAGGCTACGTACGTTTAGGTGGCCAATCTTTAGTCCTGGCAGGCCCTTCAGATCTGTTAGAGGAAGTGCGCCCAGATGACATGGTCCCAAGGGCCCCAGGCCACCATCAGTCTGCCCCCCTCCCTGGAAATACGGTCCGCCCCGTCCCACAAAGGACCCCCCCCCCACAGTGAGTGTGAATGTGGTTGTGTATTTACTTATGTCATGGTGTATAGCATATTCTTTGTTGGGCATGGATGCTTGCCCGGTACTACCACCTAGCGGGCATCCAGCTTTAGCTAAACCTGATATTTGGGTTTTAGCCATGATGTGGTGGTGGTTGTTGGCTTAGGCTGAGTTCAGTTTTAGTTGTGGTTTTCTCAATGGGGGGGGGGGGATGATATTAGTGTATCATGTTGGTTAATTAATGTAAGGTCTACTTAATAGGTTCTTGTCAATGTTGTTTGAGTTGATGATATATGACAGTTAGACAGGTATCAGTGACAGCTGAGTGTGGTCAATAGTAGATAGTGTCACCACTTACATATTGGTAATCGGGTATTGACATTTGCTGCAGTTGGTATTGGGTGATCAAGTAAACGCCCAAGCCAGGGTCAGTATGACAAATGTACATTAAGGACTGTTGTGAATGTGCCATATCAGGCGTACCAGTTCCAAAGGTTGAGTCCAGCCCTTCCATCAGCACGAAGCTCACACTGACCAGCTCGATCAGCACCATGAATTGAGGTGCACAGCAGTAGTATTCAAATCTTTGTCCATCAATTTCTAACATACAAATAAATATCAAGCGGTGTTACCTGTGGGCTCTGGTCAGAGGTCTACCCTTAGCATATAGAGGCATGAGTATATACAGTTTGAAGCAAAGTTGTTTACATAATAGTGCTTTGGTTGTGCTTTGGTTGTGCATCCATACATAGTGCTCTCAGGCATATACGTGACACATGAAGGGCAGGGCTCAAGGAGAGCTTAATAAATCTGACAGGGGAGTTTGTGTTCCTTAAGTCATACCAGTCAAGTCTGCACTAGAAGACCATACATATAGATGGCAGTCAAATAGGCAATTTGTAGATCCAAACCGGATCAATGGTCTGGGCCAGCTGACTGACACGCCCCAATAGCAGATTCCGAAGCAGAATCAAGGTGTACAACTACTGTACATAAGTAAGGGTAGTGGTGCAGAAGGTCAATCAATTTATGGCCCTCACACAAATAATAACATGCAAACATAAAACACCATGGTCTGCAGGCCAGGTCAGAGGTCACAGTGCTTGCCAATAACATATAGAGCATTGAATACATACAGATGGGATTAGAGTCATAGACAGTAATGCCTTAGTTGTGTCCAGTGGTAAGTTCAGGTGCCACCATTGATGATCACAACCATAAGGGCATATACACACAGAGTTTGACATATAAGAGTGTGCGTATCCAGGTGCATACACTGATCACGCATGCTGATTATACATGTAAAAGTCAGTCGAATAGGTAATTGGCAGATTAGAACTCAAGTATAAATACAGTAGTATACACATACTTTATAACATCATGTATGCCACGAGCTTTGTTCCCAATGAAAGAAGATCAGTAAACTTCAGCATCATCTCCAGAACTATTTAATGGGAAAAAGTGCTTTCCCACACACTACACACGTCGTCATGTTGGAACCCTCTCATGGGTTCTAGACATTGTTGACTGTAACAACAGATTCACCCTATCCTATCTTGATATCTCCTACCTGTCTTTTCTTACATGTCTGCCAATATACAGTTACAACAGCATTTATTTCTCAAATATCTGTGAGCTTCTTCAAAACATGTTTTTCGTATTTGTGAGCTTCTTCTTTCAGACATATAACCATTCCTTATAATACATATGATTTGAGAAAATGGTAGCTTAACTCCTTATAGAGTGTGCCCACGATTCTGTCCAAATCTACTTACCAGCCGCCCCCCCCCCCCGTCTCCTCCACCACACACACTCACCCACTCTCCAAGTAATAGTAATCCGGGAGTGGGAGTCTCTGCATCATCAGTTCTTCAACAGGTTCCTTCCAAGAAATGGAACACTGACCTACTTCCGAGTCAAGTCCTGACAAAACTTCCGCCTTCAGCCGAACACAGATATACCCACAATAAAGAATCAGTATGTGATGGGGTATTTACAATAGGGTTCAACAGTGACAGCGTCTATTAAATTTATTTAGCATTCCTTTCTATAGCCGTGTTTACACGGGCAATTGTAAGGTGAATTAGATAAAGCGATTTATATGAAGTGAAGTAGTGGCATATTTACACACGGAGCGGTTTAAGGCGGAAATCGATATCTGCGCATGAGCAAGTCCATAGCAAGTGCCAGTTTCGGTTAGTCGACGTCGCCATGAGAGAGTGTGGGTTCGACCTAGATATTTATGGACTGAATCATATTGTTTTGGAATGATCAAAACTTCTGCTGGGTAGTGAAAACCTAAAAATAAATGATGAAAAAAATATCTGCGTGCAGCTAGCAGTTTCATAGACTAAATTCTATAATATGCGCTTTTGTTCGACCGGAAAATCAACAAACTCAGGTCTCGACTGCGCATGCGTGTGACATGCTTAAGCTAGTTCGCTTTATATAAACTACCTCGCGAGGCGGTTTACATAAAGTGAATAATATGAATCGAATCAGCCCTAATCCACCTCAGAGTCGCGTTTACACGGCGAATGTAAGGCAAACTAGGCAAGGCGCTTTATTTGAGGCGTTTTAACTCGCCCGTGTAAACACAGCTTTTTATAGCAGCAACGAACGCTTGATAAGTGCATCACTGTCAAAGTTAGTTAGTTTGTTGTTGTTGTTGTTTTAAGTCCTAGCAACATCTAAGGTCATATCAGGACGGGTACCGACTTGTTACAGCACTCATGGCGACTTTATAGTGCTGCCCCACTGGGAAACCAGGCCTCTGGCACCATGCCCTGATATCCCACTCAGTCACATTATCCTGACACTGAGCCAACCAGTCCCTGCCCTATCCTATTAATGCTGAGCGCCTAACTAGGAAGCGACAAGTATCAATTTTTAAGTCATTGGTTTGACTCGACCAGGGTTCGAACCCACGACCCCACGATCTACCAGCACGGGAGACGGGCGCTCTAACTCATTCGGCCATCTCGTCTGGCCGTCAAAGTTAGATATGTAGAATCAAATGTAGATCAGTGTTTTGGTTTAGAAAATGTGATGCTTTCATCGGACTATGTAGCTTTAACTTCATCATCATCATGCTGTCGGTCGCAATGCGACAAAGACTGCTTTCATTACTTGACTGCCGCTCTCATTTCATGAAAGCTGCCTACAAAAGTGTTGAAGTGCTGCTGGCTTTTGCAAGTTACCAGCGGCACTCTCTCGGGGAGCAAATAGAGGTTTCACACCGGCAAGAACATGTCAAGACAGGCGCAAAACTATTTGTCCCTGCAGTGGCTGGTCGGGAGATGTTGGGAGTTCCATACATTAACCGCCCTGAACGCTGCCACAGTGACATGGTTTTCTATTTAGGGTTTGCTCCCTTAGCCTTCGGTTCTGTCAAGAACCTGTACCACAAGGCAGTGGTTTACAACTCTGCAGGGCAGGGGCGTCAAACTCCCTGAGGTATTGCTATTCCTGCAATACCTGCATACCTAACTTAGGGTTTTACTTACCTATGCATACTACCCAATAAAGCCCGGTGGATACCAGCTGACATCTGCAACGCAACACCAATTCACCAGGAAATAGGACACAGTTTCAAGGTACTTGGACAATTGTTGATTGAGATATGTCTTCATCGGCATAAGTATTGTGAATTATCATACGTTACACGATAATTTGGTTGAAACCACTTCAGTCAAGAAAATTGATAAATTCATATAGCATGTTACTGCCTGCTTGGTGATTTAAAAGAGGTTCCAAATCCGCACCCTCCATTGCCAAGATTAAATTTAGCCAGTAATTTAGTTTGAAATTATAGGTTCGGGACAAAATAGCAGGGATTACAGATATATTAATGTGTTGCGTATGACAGCCTCTATATACAAATTTGATACTCGTAGTTAGAATCTCCATAATGGAATTCAAGATAATAGATTCAAGAGAAATTATCGTGGTGTATGCGACATACTTTAGATCCATGTACGGCTCAAGCAGTTAGGGTCCTCCTAATGTTGTTCAGAGGCTCCAGCGCCAATACAAATTATCGTAGTATTTGCGACGGTCTTTAGACGGATACAGTATAACCCCGTTAAACCAAACTTGAAGGGACCCTAGAAATCTGTTTGGATTAACCGATCATTGGTTTAACTGGGCTTTGACTTTGACTTGGCTTTGGCAAAAAGGGGGTGCATTATGAATGTACAATGTATGTGGACACTATGATTATTGTTTTTTTTTTATGTATATACAGTTTAACCCCATTAAACCAACCTAGGTTAAATCAAATGATCCGTTAATCCAAACTTTTTTCGGCGACCTGGCAAAATACTACCTTTTATCATATAAAAAAAAGGGTCAGATGACCTTAAAACCACACGAAAGTTTGGTTTAACTGTACCGGAAGTGGCCTGGGGCCGACAATTTTGTTTGGATTAACCGATACTTTCGATTAACCGACTTTGGTTTAACCAACTTTTTTATATGATAAATGGTAGTATTTTGATGGGCCGCCGAAAACAGTTTGGATTAACCGATCGTTTGGTTTAACCGAAGTTGGTTTAACGGGGTTGTACTGTAGTTAGTATCGGTAGTTAGGGTACCCATAATGCAATTCGAGACACGTTATCGGGTTATATGCGACAGCCTTTGGATGCCTGCTTGGTGAGAGCAGTTAAGGCCTTCATAAGGTAAGTCAATCTGGAGCTGGTATACGCGCAGAACACTCCTCTCCTCATATTAGGTTTGGTTGTATTTCAATACATAAACGGTGTAATTCCAGGTAAGTTGTGTTCAGGCTTTTAAATAGGTATCTCAGAAAGCAGCTGATATGGCAGTGTTATCTTTAATGGTATTTCATGGATTGAACTATGCATATATAATCACATATATTTATATAATCTATATTTTCATGGCGATTCATACATGTATTCATGGATATATTCATGGATATATAAATTCATGCATATATATCACAGAAAGCAGTTGCTATTTTAAGTACCCATCTCTAATGGTTATTTATGGATTAAGCTGTGTATATATGCACATATATATTCATATATATATGTATATATATGTATATATATATATATATATATATATGTATATATATTATATAAAGTCTTTGCTACAGTACAATGAGAAGACAAGGAAGTGGCATACTCGCATAAGTTTTATACATCACATATATATATATATACATATATATATATATATACCAATGGACAAATATGACATGTGTATATTCATGTGGGTGTACGCACAACTCGATACCCAGTACCTGTCCTGATGTGAACTTAGAAGTTGCTAGGAAGTAAATCCATAAACAAATAAAAAATTAATTTCAGGGTATGTTTACCATTAGCACAGGAAGACCAGTGCGTCGAGCCTAACAACATGTGATTTAGGGGAAGAAAACCCTTCGCGGGCATAGTTACATTGTTGCACTGTAACCATGTGCATATTAAATCTGTTATAATATACACTTAAAAAAAAATGTTATGCTTGCAATTTAAAATTTCCCTATAAGCACGTGTGAACAGTAAGTCTCGTGCATACATTTAAAAAAAGGGATTCCACAGCAAAAACTCAATTAATTCAATTCACTTCTTGGTTGATACCCCTAAACCATGTATGAAACAAAACCATTTCAGACGCGATACATACTGCAGAATGGGGTGCGGGCCAAGCAATGAGGTGGACCCTGTCACCATTTCTCCTTACGAACTAGACATCCTGAAGAATGAGACTCAATTCAATGAGGCTGAGATCAAGAACTGGCACAAGGCTTTCATGCAGGAACATCGTGACGGGCTGATGGACAAGGTCAGCAGAGTTTACAGCTAAGTTGTGCCTGTATATGACCCACACAAACTCCCATTTGTAACTTGTCGTGCGTGCTAAGGCCCATTTATAGTTCTGACGGCGTGTAACGCCGTCAACTTTAAGCCCCTATCACACTACGACGGATGGCGGCGGTGTATGCGTAACGTGGCGAAATAATTTGACAATCATAATAGGTCGAGATATGGTGACCTTTTTGCACTGCGGGGAGGTCCCAGTAATGTATGAAGCATATGCGTAGCCTATGCCTGGCGTACATCTACCGTATCCCTACCGTATGCAAAGCATATGACGATGTATACTTGGTGTATTGGCACATATTTTGACGGTTGGAGGTGACAGGACCAGCATATGAGTAATGTGTGCCGACGTATACCGAACGTGCTCCTAACGTATCCCGATGTACCACTAACGTACACGTAGCGTATGAGGAATGTATGAGCCACATGTCGACACACGTTGAACATTTTGAACATGCACACAAATTCTTTTGGAGCCTTGACACATGCTGACGTAAGATGACGCATAACGCCGTATGCAAAGCATACCCGACGTATGGCCAGCGTATACGTAACGTATGACACCGTACACTGATGTGTTGGTCGAAAATCACATACCTTGGCATAGGCTAAGGCTATACGTCGTAGTGTTACATCACTTTTACAGAACGTTGTGAGTACATTATATACGCGGAGGGCGCAGGTTCAACGTACGGCTAACCTATGCCGACCTACCCCTAACGTGTGGATAACGTATTCCGCATACGCCCAGCTTACGTCTAGCATATGAGAAACGTATGAGCCACATGCTGGCATAGGTTTCTAATTTTGAGCATGCACACTAAATTTTCGGCTGCTTGACCTATGCCGACCTATGAAAAGCGTATATGACCTATGCCCAACCTATGCGTAACCTATGACGGCCTATGCCGACATGTTGGTCGAAAAGCGCATAGGTCGGCATATGCTAACGCCATAGGTCGTACTGTGACAGGCCCTTAAAGGCCCTGTCACACTACGACATATGGTACCGGTGTGTGCATAACGTATTCAAATCAAATTCAAATCAAAATACGTCGGCATTTGCCGAACTTTTCACACTGCGGCCAGTCCCAGCAATGTATGAAACGTCCGCGTAGCATATGCATGGCACACGTGTACTGTATTCCTACCGTATGCAAAGCATATGATGACGTATACTTGGTGTATTGGGACGTATTTTGACGGTTGGACGTGACAGGACCAGCGTATAAGTTATGTATGCCGACATATACCGAACGTGCTCCTAACGTATCCCGACGTACCACTAACGTATACGTAGCGTATGAGGAACGTGAACATTTTGAAAATGAAAAAAAATAAATTTGGAGCCTCGACGCACGCTGACGTAAGACGCTGTATAACGCCGTATGCAAAGCATACCCGATGTATGGCCAACGTATACGTAACATATGATGCCATACGCCGATGTGTTGGTCGAAAATCACATACGTTGGCATAGGTTAAGGCTATACATCGTAGTGTGACAGCACTTTTACAGAACGTTGTGAGTACGTTATATACGCGGAGGGCGCCGGTTCAATGTACGGCTAACCTATGCCGATGTACCCCTAACGTGTGCATAATGTACGCCATGTACACCCCGCATACGCCAAGCATATGAGAACCATATAAACCACACACCGGCATAGGTTGAAAATTTTGAACATCCACAAACAATTTTTGGCGGCTCGACCTACACTGACCTATGATGCTGTATGCAAAGCGTATTCGCTGTATGCCTAACATATGACGTCATATGCCGACGTGTTGGTCGAAAAGCGCATACGTTGGCATACACTAAGACTATACATCGTAGTGTGACAGGCCCTTAAACGGGCCTTTATAGTTCAAATTCATCATGGTAGGCACTCCTTCTCGCCTTGAAGTGTATCGTCGTATCCAACCACACTAACTATATTATATACAGTGATTCGTTCTCCTGCCTCCTGGCTGTTGCTGGACTGAAAACAAATCACCCTATTCTAACAACGGTCATCTATAGAATGAACCAACTGCCAACGGATGGGTATGACATCCACCTGTGCTGGGTTCCTGGCCATGCCGGCATACAAGGAAACGAACGAGCTGATCGGGTTGCGAAGAAGGCCCTGAACTGTGATCTTGAACCGTGTCTGATCCCTCACTCTGATCTGAAACCACTAATAGCTACCCACATAAAATGCAAATGGAACATGAGTGGGATGAAAACATTAATAAAATTAAAGAAATTGAACCATCTGTGGGAAACCCACCACAGACTCATGCACGAGGTCGGCGGGACCAAGTGGTCCTTAGCCGCTGCCGTATTGGCCACTTGTGGCTAACACATGCTTTTCTGCTCAAGGGGGAACCATCCCCTGAATGTATTGGGTGTCAGTCCCCGCTGACACTCAAACACATTTTACTAAGTTGTGTTGATTATTTGGCCCTGCGCCAACAATTCTACACTGCAGACAGTATGCATGACCTTTTTACTAAAGTAAAACCAGAAGACATTTTGGCCTTTTTGAGGGCAGCTGATCTGTACCGCCTCATATAGTTCATTAAAACAAATTTATAAATTAATTCTTTCATTTAAGAGACCAGGCGGGATGGCCGAATGAGTTGGAGCATCCGTCTCCCGTGCTGGTAGATCGTGGCGTCATGGGTTCGATCCTTGGTTGAGTCAAACCAATGACATGAAAATTGGTGCTTGTCGCTTCCTAGCCAGGCGCTCGGCATTATTAGGACAGGGCAAGGGCTGGTGTGCTCAGTGTCAGGATAATGTGACTGAGTGGGATACCAAGTCATGGTGCCGGCGGCCTGGTTTCCCAGTGGGACAGCACTATAAAGTCACCATGAGTGCGCACTGTTACAAGTCGGTACCCGTCCTGATATGACCTTATATGTTGCTAGGACGTAAAACAACAACAAACAAGCAAACTTGTAAGTAATAAGGTAATGGCTACTGACACAGTACTGTGTCAGTAATATAAATTTGAGGTATTACCACAAGAGTCTACTTAACAGCCAATCAGAAACTAGTGACACAGTAGGGCATACGGTGCCACTTATATTCTATTTAGGTATATCAACAGCAAGCTACTTAACAGCCAATCAGAAGCTAGTTTCACAGACAGTACTGTGTCACCAATACTCAATTTAGCTGTTACCAAAGAAATATATTTAACAGAAAATCGGAAGCTAGTGTCCCAGTATTGTGTCACTAATATCCTATTTAGACAGTATTAACAGTATTGACAGTATTGACAATGAGTGTAGGCCTATTCAATACATGAGGGTACCACTTACTGTCACAGTGATTGATTTCACTACATGATCGCACCATTCACTGTGACATTGAGTGTATTCACTACAAAAAGCGTCACATTCACCGTGACAGTCAGTGTATTCAATGTATAGGAGTAACATGACTATTCACTATAGACCTATGTAATGTGTAGCTTTCGTGTGACAGTGAATATATTCGCTACATTGGGGTTTGTCGTAACCCTGAATGTATGCACTGTAAGTTTAAGCTGCGAAGTGACGCGGAAGTGACGCGGTTCTTGCGCGGGCGTCACGCGGAAAAAATCGAAATGTATGTACAAAGAGAAGCCGAACACACTGGCGCGGGCGTTTCTAGCGCGGGCGTCGTGCGGGCGTCGCGCTGGCGTCGCGCGGACGGATAGCATGGCTTTTGGAGCGATTTTTGCCGCTTGACGCGTGGTGCCGCTTGGCTTTTGACTGACTTTGCCCAACTTTTCCTGACTTTGCCCGACTTTTCCCGAAGTTCCCGACTTTGCCCAACTTTTCCAGACTTTGCCCGACTTTTCCTGACTTTTCCCAACTTTACCCGACTTTGTCTGACTTTGCCTAACTTTACCCGACTCTGCTCGACTCTACCCAACCCGACTCGACTCTACTCGACTCTACTTGACTATACCTGACTCTACTCGACTCTACCCGTCTGGACTCTACCCCACTCTACTCTATCCGACTCAACTCTACCTGACTCGACTCTATCCAACTCGGCTCTACCCAACTCGACTCGATTCTACCAAACTCGACTCGACTCTCGAGTCGAGTTGGATAGTCTGATAAAAGCACACAACTTTCAAAAGCAACACACTTATCTAGACTAAGGGCAGCACTATCTAAGTTAGATATGTAGGATCAAGTCTAGATAAGTGTGTTGCTTTTGAAAGTTGTGTGCTTTTATCAGACTATGCAACTTTAATGCTTGTTTGTTGAATTCATCCCTACTTTCGATTCAGAACGGCTTCGTCTCGCTGTATTCCCAGCTTTACCTGGAAGGGACCGTTGACGACTTCTCAGAGCACCTCTTTGCCACCTATGACACAGACCACAGCGGCACCATTGACTTCAGGGAGTTCATCTCCGTTATGAATATCGCCAACAAGGTGCTGACCGCTAAACAGTTTCATTCTTATTCGTTTTAATGTTTATAAACATTGTGTATGCGCGCGCAGCTTGGCTGCAGAACGAAGACACACTGCTATTGAGTGTGCCGATATGCGCAGTGCAAAACGTCAATTTTATTCAAATTTAATAGAAATGCAGAACCCTAACCTTATAAATTTAATATAATCTCTTTGGTAAACATATCTTCTGTATGTGTTCCAAGCAGTTTGTTTCTAGGTGGTATAGTTTTAGAGATATTTCACTTTTTCTGTATGGAGATTGCTCACGCCCATTGACAATTCATTGAGTTTGCCGATACGCGCAGTGCAAAACGTCAATTTTATTCAAAATTAATAGAAATGCAGAACCCTAACCATATGAATTTAATATAATCTCTTTGTTAAACATGTTTTCTGTATGTGTTCCTAGCGGTTTGTTTCTAGGTGGTGTAGTTTTAGAGATATTTGACTTTTTCTGTATGTAGATTTCTCACGGTCATTGACAATGCATTGAGTTTACCGATATGAACAGTGCAACACGTCAATTTTATTCAAAATTAATAGAAATGCAGAACCCTAACCTTATAAATTTAATATAATCTTTTTGTTGAATATGTTTTCTATATGTGTACTAAGCGATTTGTTTCTAAGTGGTTTGGTTTTAGAGATATTTCACATTTTCTGTATAAAGATTGCTCACAGCCATTGAGTTTGCAGTGTGACCCCGTGTCGTCCTGCAGCGAAGTTGTGCGTGCACTGACTTAAATACATATGAAGACGTCACATGAAATAGGTCTATACTTTAGCCGTGGGTGGCACTCACCTGCCCATGTGAAATGGCACATATACACGTTCAGAGGTATCAAGTAGATACGAGGGTGAATAGGGAGATCGCCCAAATACACACATTGTTAATAGGGAAACAGCATGGCTGAAGGTGGGAGGGTGCCTCTATTGCCAGTATTACATGTATACTTCCTGTATTACCTTATTACCTGTATCACATGTATTACCTCTATTATCTGCATTACCTGTATTACCTTATTAGATGTATTGCATATATTGCATGTATTACTTTATTACCTGTATTGCATGTATTACATGTATTGCATGTATCACAGGTATTAGTCTATTACATGTATTACACTATTACAATATAGCATGTATTACATGTATATTATTACATATATTAGTATTACATTATTGCCTGTATTACATGTATTGTATGTATTATGTGTATTAGTCTATTACACGTATTACACTATTACAATATAGCGTGTATTACATGTATATTATTACATATATTAGTATTACATTATTGCCTGTATTACATGTATTGCATGTATCACATGTATTAGTCTATTACACGTATTACACTATTACAATATAGCGTGTATTACATGTATATTATTACATATATTAGTATTACATTATTGCCTGTATTACATGTATTGTATGTATTATGTGTATTAGTCTATTACATGTAGTACACTATTACAATATAGCGTGTATTACATGTATATTATTACACATATTAGTATTACATTATTGCCTGTATTACACATATTGCATGTATTACATGTATTAGTCTATTACACATATTACACTATTACAATATAGCGTGTATTACATTATATTATTACATATATTAGTATTATATTATTGCCTGTATTACATGTATTGCATGTATATTATTACATATATTAGTATTACATTATTGCCTGTATTACACATATTGCATGTATTACATGTATTAGTCTATTACACGTATTGCACTATTACAATATAGCGTGTATTACATGTATATTATTACATATATTAGTATTACATTATTGCCTGTATTACATGTATTACATTATATTATTACATATATTAGTATTACATTATTACATATGTAATATACATATACTTGCAAGTGTGCATCTTTTATTGGGGTTTTCTTTTCTTTTCCAAATACTAAATGTAAACCTGTTTCGACTGACTCGAATCCTTACGACAGGGCACCCCAGCTGAGAAGTTAACTTGGGCGTTTGGACTGTACGACATAGACAAGAGCGGACAGCTCACCCGAGCAGAAGTCACAGACATTGTCACGGTGTGTACCCGTTCACAATACTAACCCCTAGTCAACGAACCATACATGAGAACACCACTGACAAAATACTGCCTCCTGTAAATTCTTGTTTTATACTTTTTTGTTCATTTAGTTTTTTTCCAATCAAATATATTTATTGTACATGCAGTGGCAGATTTACCGTAGCGGGCGCGGTGGCCGAATCGGTAGAGAGCGGGCCTCGTATCGGGGAGAAGGGGAGTTCGGTTCCCGGTTAAGTCAAACCAATGACTTATAAGAATTGATACTTGGCGCTTCCTAGACTGACACTTGGCATTAATGGGGTCGAACAAGGTCTGGTTAGCTCAGTGTCAGGATAATGTGACTGAGTGGGGGATATGTCATGGTGCCGGCAGCTGATTTCCCAGTGGCGCAGCACTATAAAGTTGTCATGAGTGCACACTGTCACAAGTCGGTGCCCATCCTGATATGACCTTAGATGTTGCCAGGATGTAAAACTCCAACAACCAACTGGATTAACCGTGAGGCTGAGTAGGCCTAATGGCCCGGAAGGGGAGGGCTAGAGCATAAAAGAAAGGTTTTATTGAGTGTACTAAAGCTCAGCCTATGGTCAAAGACCCTATAATACTAAGACGGCTCACTCAGCATGTACTGTGTAATCAAAATCATCAAACCCACCACCTGGTGAGCTGGCTGTTCTCTTGGTTAAACAGGTGCTATATTGTATGTATAAATGTATATATGAATGTGAAAGAAGTGTGTATTTGTTCATAGCAATTTGATATTGATGTGTATTCATACTTACCTATCTCATGTACAATATAATTGTATGTGTTCACATGTGATTGTGAAACA
Source organism: Branchipolynoe longqiensis (assembly GCA_030323885.1). NCBI lineage: Eukaryota > Metazoa > Annelida > Polychaeta > Phyllodocida > Polynoidae > Branchipolynoe > Branchipolynoe longqiensis. The sequence continues at coordinate 29,853,908 of CM059194.1, forward strand.
CCAACCAGCAGCTGGGCTGATCAAACCCACCACAAGGTAGGACTGCAAAATTTACATTACCATGGGAGAGATAGGGAGTGAGCCGTCTTAGTATTATACGCTCTTTGCTAGGGTCCAAGGTGGTAGATAATCCGCCACTGTGTATATATGTACTAAGACGTTTCATTATTTGTTAAAGAACTACACTCCAGTGGCACCATACATTCTACTATATAATGTCATGCAACCCCATGAAAGTATCAAAGGAACATCGAGGCAATGATATCCCAATTCATACCTCTAATCTTCACTTTCGGGTAAATTAAATGTAACCATCTTGTTTGAATACATCATTTCAAAATGATGTTATTTGTGCACATTTCAGGCTGTGTACAAAATGCAGGGTGTTACCCAGGAAGGAGACTTTGAACACCTGAGTGTGCAGGCTTCAGTAACGGAAATATTTAAGGCGCTGGAGAAGGACGGCGATGGACAGATCTCCAAGGAAGAGTTTGTGAAAGGAGCTCAAGCACATCCACAGGTTCAGAATGTTCTCACTAGCATCTGAGACTTCCGAGAGTTCAGTGTGAATATTCATAGTGGTGTAATATTAGCAATTTAAAGAGGAACTTCACATGCACCTGCATTCAATTCAATTCGATAACAGTAAAACCACTCTAACCGATAACCTCCACAGATCGACCACTCATATCGGTCACTTTATTTGGGTCCCAACAATACCATTACAAGTAAGGATAGTCTAACTCCCAAAACCGACCACCTCCCTAAATGGACCATTTACAGTTGGTCCCATGGTCGGTCGATTTAGAGAGGTTTTATTGTACTTCTGTTCCGGAATATGGCATCCACATCAAATAAAGAAACCCACTATATCCTAGTGGATTGGAACTTTAGATATGTAGCATACTGATTTAGTGGGTATGTAATGGTGATGTGCGTACTATATCACTATTCGTAATACATTGTAATAATGAATTTGCTTCATTTAGTTATTCACGAGAGGTTTTGTTCTTATTATTTTGCCTGAAAGTACAGACAAATTAACTATTAGCTAATTTACTACATTGTATGCAGATTACCTCCGTTACATTATCATCAGCCTAGACTGTGGAACAAACAATTAAATGTGATCGATGACAACAACCAAAACAAGGCCTACAATATAATATCTCCAGCACTTTCCCCATTCTCATACACCATCCTATTATTAAATGTATTATCATCGAAGGAATTGTTTAAATAACTGCCAACCATGCATAACCTGGATCCCATTGGTTTGTCGTTGGCAACTGATTCTTTCTGACGAATAAAATATTTCAAGAAGGGACTGCATGTTCAAGTATTGAGGTGTATTTCTAACAGGTGTAATATGAATGTATACGTGTACATGTTGTTAATATTTTAAAACAAACATTTAAAAAAAGAATGCGGAAAAGAGAGAGGAAAACGAACCCCTCAGCTTCAACAAAACATATTTTCGATGGTCTTATATTTTACATAAATATCTATTTTGTGTAATAAATAGAACAGTATTCAACAATGAGAAAGTCCTGCCTGTGAACATTCAATCTATTTTGTTATTTAATATGTAGTCATACTATTGGGAAGCAAAGACAACTAGTATAGAAATATTTGTTGTTGGAAATCGGATAGTTTGCGCCTGCTCTAGTTCTTTGCTACATCAACAGATGGCGCCATGGTAAAGGGCCGGTGGTCATTCTGTGGGCCGAATGTTGAAACTAATACCCCAGTCACACGAGAGCCAGCATCAGCCTCCGACCTCCTTATGCCCAAAAGGACGCCAACCTCCCAGCGTCCCATTCGATACATTGATTCAAATACGTGGTAGGCGCCAGGTCGGCGCCGACCACATGGTGACTGCAGCATCGCATGTGTTGGTGCCACCAGATCGGCACCTGATCGGCGCCAGATCGCCGGCAACTCGCCAACCCAGGGCGGCGCCATGTTACCGCCATGTCAAGCCAGGTCGGTGCCGACCGCATGGTGACTGCAGCATCGCATGTGTTGGCACCGCCAGGTCGGTGCCAGATCGGCGCCAGATCGGCAGCAACTCGCCAACCCAGGGCGGCGCCAGGGCGGCGCCAAGGCAGCACCAGGGCGCCAACCATTTTGAATGGCGCCGCCGGAACAGGACGCAAGGAGGTTGCACGTGCAGCAGCAGCAACCTCCTTGCGTCCAAAATTCCCAAAATGGATGCCGGGAGGTTGGCGTCCTCGCGGTGACAGCGCTCAATCAGGGCGTAAGGAGGGTGCAAGGAGGACGTTTTGATGTCGCAAATCGATCATTAGCGAACGCAGGCCTCGTGTGACTGGGGTATAAGAAACGAAGCAGAAACATATAAGGGGAATCTGATATTTAGTACTTTAGCAGTTCAATGTCGACGCCATCCAACTAGAAATCTTAATAAAACTGCTTGAAAAGTTATAATCTCATTAGGAAGCAAATTCAAAACTGTGAAGGTGTGGGTCATCTGATCGATCCTGCTCAGTCGACCCATTTGCAGTGTATACTATTGTGGTCCACAAATGGTTCATCAAACGCTGTGGTAGGGTATACTGTGCTGTGCTGTCTGTGGGGAAAGTGTATATAAAAGACCCCTTGCTGCTTACCGGAAAGAGTAGCCGATGTGGTGGCAGCAGGTTTCCACCAAAGAAATATGTCAGAATGACCATATGTTTGAAGTCCAATAGCCGATGATAAAATCAACATGCTCTAGAGGCGTCTTTAAATAAAACAAGCTTTATTTATTTTTATTAACCAGCCTAAGTGGACTCAGACTAATCCCAATTGTACCTATACCTTTATAGGTCACCCCTATTAGGTTGGTCAAATTCATGTTAAATATATATACTGCACAGCTGAAATACCGGTGTACATTGTTGGTCAGGCGATGCCCAGCATCGAGATGCCTGCAAACTTCTTCCTATAAAGCATTGATCCCTTTAAAGGGACCAGCTATAGCTCGCTGGGACACTGCGCGTACTCCGACAAATGCTCTCCAAGCACAATCTTGTTTAGTTTTTATGTTTAAATGAACCAAGTATGTGTGGGGAGAGTATGGGACCAGGCCACTGCTAGTCTGAACTGCAAAGGCAGTTTGTTGTCTTCAAAATGGCCACCCCCATAGGCGGCGGCCATTTCCAATGCAAAAGCTGTGCTGTGATTGGCTGAAATTGTGCCGGCAACAGGCTCACACAGTAACAAGATTTGCTGGTTCCCAGTATGGGCGGCAATAAATTTCAGACCGATTACGCCGAAATCTATTGAATGCGATCATATTTAACAGAATTACATACTCAAATCGTGAAATTTCATTAAATTAACCCTAAATTCGAAGCTTTATTAAGGCTACCGCCGCATTGGCGGCGATATTAATAGTTATATTTTCGAATCAACGAATGTAATGTAAACAAATCGCCGCAACCGAGGCGCAAAACACCCGAGGCCTCGCCGGCTACAAGCTCAGCTGGTGCCCGGCAGTGTTAGGGACCGATTACGCCGAAATCTATTGAATGCGATCATATTTAACAGAATTACATACTAAAATAATGAAATTTAATTAAATTAACCTTAAATTCCAAGCGATATTAACGTAGCAGCTCGATCAGCGTCGAATCGCCGAGTGTAAACAAAACAAATAGCAGTGATCGCCGCAACGTGCGAAAATCCGCGCATGCGCAGAAGCCACGACGGGCATTTCACGATTTGAGTATGTAATTCTGTTAAATATGGTCGCATTTAATATATTTGAGCCTAATATATGGCTACAAACGCAGAGGGATTTCCCAAATCTATAAATAACTGAAGCGTTAGCTAACCCGCGCGCGCTTTGGAGCTCGATCAGCGTCGAATCGCCGAGTGTAAACAAAACAGTGGCTCGAGTGACCCGAGTTGAATAATCGATTACACCCCAATATACAAATCGCCTCCGCCGCCGGCGCATTAGGCCACCCTGTGGCACAAATCTGAACTATTCCGAGTTCGTTTGTTTTCCATGCGGCGGATAGCTGGCGACTTTAAAATAGATTTACATGTGTTCCTTCTCGTCTGTGTTCAATTATGGACATCTTAGAAATAGTGAAATAATAATAATCTTTAGATGTGTGCTCCGGTTTTGACTACTCAGCCTTTCTACAATCCATGCCGCCTTTCTTCAATCCACACGACGTAGCGGAAGCCTTAAAATGTGGTACTTAGACCTAAATTCTCCATATTGTTCATATTTGGTGGGGGCAGGGGGGGGGGGGGGTAGATTAGTTGATTAAGCAGGGGAAATTTCAATCGTGGACAATTTGTCGTCCTCATTCCACTGCTCCTTGCCCTATCCTAATAATGCCAAGCGCCAGACTAGGAATCGATACATATACATTTTACGTCATCTTATCTATTAATTAATTTCTTTAATAGAATCCGTGTTATGTACCTGCATCGACAATCATACACACATACATACATACACAAACACATATATATACATACATACGTATATACGTACATACATACATACATACATACATACAAACATACATACATACATACATACATGCTGGTTAGTTATTGGAGTTTTAATGTCCTGGCAACATCACAGGTCATATCAGGATGGGTACCGACTTGTGACAGTGCACACTCATGGCAACTTTATTGCACTGCCCCATTGGGAGACCAGGCCACCAGTACCATGAGCTGCTATCCCACTTGAAAAGATCACTGCACACATTTGTATAGCTGGGTTAAGCCGTGTTTACACGGGAGAGTTAAATCGCTTCATATAAATCGCCTTGCCTAGTTCGCCTCACATTCGCCGTGTAAACAGGACTCTGGGGCGGATTAGGGCTGATTCGCTTCATATGATTCACTTTATGTAATCCACCTTGCCAGGTGGTTTATATGAAGCGATTCCGCTGGTTCCCGGGCGGGGATAGTGCTTGCCGGCTACATGCGCAGCTGTAACTATTGCTGGTGCCCGGCAGTGTTAGGGACCGATTAGGCCGAAATCTATTAAATGCGATCATATCTAACCGAATTAAATCCTCAAATAATGAAATTTAATTAAATTAACCATAAATTCCAAGCGATATTAACGTAGCAGCTACATCGGCGTCGAATCGACGAGTGTAAAGTAAACAAATAGCAGTGCTTGCCGATTACAGGCGGAACTAAGGCTGCTGGTTCCCGGCGCCGAAACACTTTCAAAATCGCTGCGTGTAAACGCGCCGCTACTTCGCTTCATATGAATCGCTTTGTCTAATTCGCTTCACAATTGCCCGTGTAAACACGGCTTTAGAGTAGTTTATTCCCAGCATGCACCATCCAAGATGGCATGCCTTAGTACATACACAAACCGTCAGGTGGCAGCACCACCAGTGGATACCCACACCTAGTAGTATCGACACATCTCCCTCCCTCTATAAACATTGCAGACAGGGTTGGTAGATATACAGTGACAAGTATGAGATACGAAATACACATGAATAACACCCAACACATTACAGGCATTCATAGAGTAGAATCATACATGACAAGTATAGTGTTTGGTTAGATATCTAATTTGACAACGGGTCGTCTTATCCTGCCTGATCGCCTAACCTCGGTGGGGTTTTCCCCTACAGGTTTCCGGGTTACGACACTGCGAGGAGTGGGCGGGGCATTGTTTACCTTTTGAGGGGTCCTGTTTACTTCTCGAGAACCCTCGTCTGAACCACCCATGTTCTCCCCTACCTCATTTTCTGGATATTCATAGTCTACACTTTCTCCCTCTGCTGGTCTGACTACATGGCCCTCATTCACCTTTAGGAGATGGCGCCTGTTGCGCCGGATATAGTTTCCCCCCTGGGTTTGGACTACGTATGATCTGGGGCCCACCTGCTCGCTTACTCTGGCTGTGGTGTCCCATTTCTCCTTCCTCACCCGGACTACATCATTGTTGTTTAGGACAGGTAGGTCCTTAGCTGTGGCATTGTAATTTTCAATTTGTCGATTTCTCTGGGCCTCACCCCTGACGTCACTGAGCGTCATCTTGCTTCTACCCTGTAGTTTCGGGAGTCTAGTACTCAGTTTCCTGCCCATTAACATCTCGCCCGGGGACATCCCCGTTTCCCTTGGAGCCGCTCTGTAGGCGAGTAGTGCTAAATATAGGTCCCCCCGCCTTCTTTGGCTTTGTTGAGAACTGACTTAACTATTCCCACTCCTCTCTCTGCATGCCCATTAGACTGGGGATACCTCGGACTGGAGGTTCTGTGTTCAAACTGATAGTCCCTAGCGAACTGTTTGAACCTCTCCGAGCTGAACTGGGGCCCATTGTCCGTCACCAGTCTTCGGGGAATCCCATGTCTGGAAAACATACTTTTTAGGTGGGTTACTACTGTCTCTGACGATGTGCTCACCAGCATTGTAATTTTGGGGTAGTTGGAATAGTAATCTATGCATATTAGATACTCGTTCCCCTCCCAGTGAAATAAATCTGCTCCGACTTTCTCCCAGGGTCCCCACTTTATTTTCTCTTCCTCCGTGGAAAATGATTCTTTGCCCTGAGCTGGCCTATACTTTTGACACACTGAGCACCCCTGGACACTCTCCTCTATGTCCCTGTTCATGTTGGGCCAATATATTGCATCTCTCGCCACACGTTTCTGTTTCTCAATGCCCAAATGACCCTCATGCACCCTTTTCAGCATCTCCTTTCGCATGCTGACTGGAATGATTATGCGGTCCCCCTTAAGAATTAGGCCATTTACTATACAGAGATCTTCCTGAATGGGGCATATGCGGGGCACTCCCCATTTTCCCATCCGTTTAGTATGTTGTTCTTTACTGCTGAGAGTACCTCATCCTTACACGTCTCTGTGGCTATCTTGTCTAGCTGTGCTTGTGTCGCTGACACTGCCTGGTATACCATGTTTACCTGAGCCTCGACCTCTACCTCTGTACTGGATCGTTTACCCTGTGACCTGTTAGCCCTAGACAACGTATCGGCTATATAGAGATGCTTCCCCGGGGTCCACACTAGCTCATGCCTGTACCTTTGCAGTTTTAACATTAACCTTTGTATGCGGGGTGTCATGTCATTTAATGGTTTTTTGGAAAGTGGGATTAGTGGTTTGTGATCTGTTTCTAACGTTACTTTTTCTAACCCGTATATGTACCCGTGAAATTTCTCGCACCCGTAGACTAGTCCCAAGCATTCCTTCTCGATTTGTGCATAGCGCTGCTCGCATTCTGTCAGACCCCGTGCCCCATATGCTACTGGCTTCCAGTCTGGGTTGTGCCACTGTAAGAGGACTGCACCCAGGCCGTCTTTAGACGAATCTGTGGAAACCTTGGTTGGTAACTTTGGGTCATAGTAGGCCATCACCGGCATTGACGCTAATATGCTTTTGATGTCAGCCCATTCGGACTCATGTTCTGGCCCCCAGTTCCACATGACCTTTTTACATAGAAGAGACCTTAGATTCACACATTTATTTGCAAGGTTTGGGATGAACTTCCCCACATAATTTATCGAGCCGAGTGCTCTCTGGACATCCTCTTTGCTCGTCGGCTTCTTCATGTTCATAATGGCAGAGATGATCTCTGGTGACGGGCTAATCCCCTTATTCGATAATGTCTCACCTATGAATGTTATCTCTGACTTGTTTAACCGACACTTCTCCCAGTTCATCAACAGTCTGTATTTGTTAATCCTCTGCTTCACACTGTCCAGCCTCGCTTGGTGTACTGTCTCATCTGGCCCCCACACTAGAATGTCATCCATAAACACACGGACCCCCTCTAGATCCCCGAACATTTGCTCCATCGTCCGGTGGAACACTTCGGGCGCCGAGCACAGTCCGTAAGCAAGTCTGTCGTATGCGTACCTGCCAAACGGGGTGTTGAATGCTGTTAGGGCCTTCGAATCCTCTGACAGTTTCACCTGCCAGAAGGCCTGCGAGGCGTCAAGCTTGCTGAAGTGTGTTGCTCCGCTTATCTCCGCGAAGATCTCATCCCTCGTGGGAAGCTGGTAGTGTTCCCTGCTGATTGCTGTATTGAGATCCTTAGGATCCAGGCATACCCTGAGCGCTCCGTTGCTCTTTTTAACCACCACCATGTCACTCACCCAGTCCGTGGGTTCCTCCTGGCGGTGTATCACTCCTAGCTTCTCCATTCGGTCCAGCTCCTCTCTCAGGGACTCCCTCAGTGATATTGGCACTCTTCTGGCTGGCCTGATGACAGGGCGGGCTCCTTCTTTGATGACTATCTTGTGGACAAATGGTAGAGCCGAGAGCTGGCCCTTCACTTCCGGTATGGTGTACTGTTTTGTGTCTGCCACGAAGTCTTCCATACTGCGTCTGCATTGCTGTACGCTGTCCACCCGTTTGACTAGGCCCAACCTCTCACAGGCTGCTGATCCCAGCAGGCTTGGCCCGTTATCCACAACGACAAATCTCACCGGATACTCTTTGCCCTTCACACTGACCCTTAGCACACAGGACCCAATGTCATTTATACTTGCCCCGTTGTAATCCGACAGGCGCACATTAGCCGGTCGCAGGGTCGGCCTCTCTGGCAACCCTCTGTACTCCTGTACGTTTAGAAGGTTTGCCTCCGCCCCCGTGTCCAACTTCACTGTGATCAGTGACCGTCCAACCTGGAGGGTGTGTAACCATCGACACTGTTTGTTTATCACGACCTCGTTGATGCTGGCTGTGACTGTGCCGATCCACATTCCTTCCCCCAAGTCCAACGCGCCCTCACTGCTGTTTACTTCTTCACTTTGGACCATATTCACCTTAGTGTGACACAACCGGGTGTAGTGGCCTCTGAACCCACACTTAATGCATCTAGTTCCGTAGGCCGGACACTGGCGCCTCTTGTGACGTGTAGCACAGCGTTTGCAATCGTATTCCTCGCCTGGGTCGCTCCCCTGTGGGGACGCTGCTGTGGCTTCCCATCCCCGGGATGGTGCTCCGCCGCCGCGTGGTCTACTGTCACCACGCTGCCGAGTGTCACTACCGCGCCGTTGACTGTCATGGCGGGCCTTCACCACACTGACCGCCTCTGTCTCTAGCGGGTTCATTACCTTCATGCGGCTGTCAATGACCTCGGACGACTTGCATATCTCCACGGCCTTCTCTAGAGTCAACTTGCGGTCCCTGAACATTTTGGCTGTCAACTTACTGTCTCTAATGCCCACTACGAGTCTGTCTCGCACAAACTCATCCTCCGTATCGTAGTCGCACATGGCCACCTGCGTTCGCAGGTCCGTAATGAAGGCTTCCACTGCCTGGCCCTCCTTCTGCACCATGGTGTTGAACAACCAACGCTCGTAGATGGGGTTCTTCTTCGGCAGACAAATTTCGTCGAACTTTTTGACCACACAGTTAAAGTCTAGTTTGTCCTCTGCCGGTATATCCACGTCACCTACTTTGTGGGCCGCCTCAAATTTGAACGTCTTGTAGGTCACTATGGCTTCCCTGCCAGCTGTTGTCAGCAGTAGGGCTGTTTTCCTTGCCCCATCTGTGACTCCTATGGCCATGGCGTACCACTCAAAAGCGTCCTTAAATGTCTCCCATCTCTCCGCCACATTCCCTTCATTTAATCTGAGGGCTTCTGGTGGCTTAACTGACTCCATATTCCTTACCTTTGCTTTTTACTCCTGGCACCATGAAAAGATCACTGCACACATTTGTATAGCTGGGTTAGAGTAGTTTATTCCCAGCATGCACCATCCAAGATGGCATGCCTTAGTACATACACAAACCGTCAGGTGGCAGCACCACCAGTGGATACCCACACCTAGTAGTATCGACACACCACTCAGTCACATATTATCCTGACACTGAGCCAACCAATCCTTGCAATATCCTAATAATGTCGAGCGACACGTATCAATGTAGGAAGCGGCACGCATACATTTTTAACTCATTGGTTTGACTCGACCAGCGTTCGAACCTGTGTGTTCAAATCCCATGGTTTACCAAAACGGGAGACGGACGCTCAACTCATTGAGCCATCCCATCTGGTCTGCATACATACATTCATGCCTGCATGGATACCGACATCCACATATGCACACATGTATACATGCATCATTCATGCATATGGGTCACTCTCCTGAAAACCGGTCAGCATGAGATGGGATTTTAAAACATCAATAAAAACCTTCCTACTTATTTTTTTCCTTATACTTTTAATATTCATGTTCAGATTTGATGAAAGAAATAAGGGAAATAAAATAAAACTGTGTGCAACTTTGGTATTTTTAGTTATGAACTGTTTTTGTACCAAAAACCCCCATTTTACAGTAGGCCATTTGTAACATGACATATGGGACTTTTTTGAATCCTTATTAACATCTTGTATTGCATTGATATATCAAACAAAACAGTTCCCAAATCAAAGAGGAAGTATTTATTAACATGAATGCATGCTTAAATTTTAAAAAAAGAAATTTAATGTCTTCAGAAATATCATTACAAATTTCCGTCACACGTGTAACCGTGGTGTCTGGATGCCACACAAATATTGTACTGTTGTGACTCACCTGTAGTCCTGGTGTAGTTCGCTCCAGGGCTGGGAAGGATGAGTCTAATTCCTAGTTATAGGTTGTGTGGACATGTTGTCCATTCTCCAGAAGTCTAGCTACCTACCCTGGTGGTCTACACAGGGGTCTGGTGAACTGCTCTTTATCACACGGGGCACTCATTGCACCTAAGAGTCTTGTAGGCACGGCAGGCTCGTGCCTATAAGAGTACCTGGGGGAACCCCTGCCTCAGCCTGATTCAATACTAGGCCATACCTAGGCCGCCACAATACCCCCCCCCCCCCCCCCCCCCCCCCCAGAAACAGGCTGAGTGGGACCTACCGGAAACGGGCAGGCCGCCGTGTGGTCCGGCCTGTGCGCGTTACCGTAGGAGGGTCAACCAGTGGCATCGCCTGCGGAGGTTGCTGTGATTCTAGCTGGGGCGTCTCTAGGGCCCACCTGGACTCACCTGTGTTGTGACTCACCTGTAGTCCTGGTGTAGTTCGCTCCAGGGCTGGGAAGGATGAGTCTAATTCCTAGTTATAGGTTGTGTGGACATGTTGTCCATTCTCCAGAAGTCTAGCTACCTACCCCTGGTGGTCTACACAGGGGTCTGGTGAACTGCTCTTTATCACACGGGGCACTCATGCACCTAAGAGTCTTGTAGGCACGGCAGGCTCGTGCCTATAAGAGTACCTGGGGGAACCCCTGCCTCAGCCTGATTCAATACTAGGCCATACCTAGGCCGCCACAATACCCCCCCCCCCCCCCCCCCCCAGAAACAGGCTGAGTGGGACCTACCGGAAACGGGCAGGCCGCCGTGTGGTCCGGCCTGTGCGCGTTACCGTAGGAGGGTCAACCTCCTACGGTCACTAATTATTCAGTGAATAAAGCATGGCTGGGAATTACTTTTTTTTATCAATATAAGCACTAGATATTTCTGTATATTATGCCATGATTAATATGCTTCTAAGTATGATATTATTTAATTCTGATTAGATATTTATTAAGCAGACTGTGTGGTGTCCTAAACATGTGTTACACGTGTGACGCACATGTTATACTGCCATAAGAGATATCTTATTCATGGACTACACCTTTATTTGTTATCTCATCAATTTATATTTTATATAGATGTAAAGGGGAGATTTCCAGCTTTCATTTGCAACCAAAAAATGTAAAAAATTCAAATATTAAATCTTGACTCTCCATGTGACACTTCTGGTCAGTTTTCAGGAGAGTGACCCATATGCATAAATACATATAGGCCCCTATTCAGTGGAATGTAATCAAAGTGATTATAGTACATTTAATTAATAAGCTTCCTGATATAATTAAAGACTTCATAGATATGATGAACTAGTTCATCGATTGCTGTTCTATCATTTATCAAAAGATAACCTGTAATTTAATCAATTGACAAGTGAGCATATAGATGCTATGCATATCGTATCCTAATCTTTTATCTTTTATCCTAATCTTTTATCGTATCCATATGCCCGTAGACGTAGGGCATGTCCACATAAATTCACAGATTATTCAGATGTTGATCAACCTAGTTATTCCAGCAACAACGTGGCTGTATTTTTTCCTTAGACTTTGTCATGATGCTAGTCATGCACCCGTATTGATTTATGGGTTGTGACTTGTGCTGTGGTGAATATTTTTAATTTAAGATCAGCCTGCCCCACCCCCCTAGCCTAGCCCCAGGGGCAGGGCTGAGTAGTACAGTAGTACTAGTCAGAGTAGTCTAGTAGTAGTAGACTAGTTTAAATAACATGACAAAACAGACCTGGTCAGCCTCTGCTCTGCTTCAGACCCAACTGAATATCTATGGAATATACGACGGAACCATATTATTGTGAACACGCAAACTAGGGGCATAGTTAAGGCCATTCAACCAAAGTTCTTAGTAGAACCATTCAGAACTTGCGAAATGATCAAATTATGAATATGGCCACGCCCCTTTCACCGGAAGTAAATAACCGGAAATGTCTGTGTTTACATTTTGTGCGCAAGTGCGCAAACCAGACGTAAATGGCGGAGAAATCAGCAGTAGATTGTTGACAACAATGAATTCGTAGCCCTTATCTGGTGCGTCATTGCGTCGTAACTCCTGTCATGTGAAGCCCAATAGGAACTGTTGCACGTTGAGAACAGAATAATGTTGGATCTCGAGGTGCAACCCGAAAGGTCGCTTGGAAACGAACAATGGGAGTTCGTCCTAGGTGAGTCACCAAAAATAAAGACAACGTCATTTATACTGACACTGGACAGTGACACAGTAACGGAAGATCTCTGCGGAACGCCTGTTCAGGCTGTTGTGACAATCCAGTTTCCTCAATACTTTCCGAAATGAATAGTGTTGTATTGATGCTAATATTCACTATTTAACAGTTTCATAATTGCAAATAGTAAATATGAGTGAAAAAAAAGGAAGGAATTATATTCCGAATGTGGGTAGTCGGTTGGCCTAAGTTAGGGTCAAGGTCGACTTACTCACTTAGACAACATTAGAATCAGCTGATATAATTGTAAACAAGGAAATTAAACTAGTTTTCATTGTCCGCAGTTGGGGTTACCCCGACCTGTGTGTTTTACGAATTCGATGCTACCGCGTATGGTAACTAAGTCTAAGGATTATCCTATACTGTGTAGCCATTGATTCAATGATTGATTCATCATGGTCATGGTACATCATTTTTTTTATTTATTTTTTATTGAGGCTGTATTTATACTGTCCATAGCATATAAGCCTGGGTATTCAGGCTTGTTTTCAATGCTGGCCAGCTGTAGTGTTGGTGTTGTCTTATCACACAGTAGCTGCTGATAAGGTATTTGATTGATCACTACATGGTGACGGTCATGGACACTAATTTGAGATAATCAATGCACCTGCCCAGCTAGATAAAAGATTCACCCGGTACTTGTAGTACTGGAAGTACGGGGTGAATCTTTTATCTACTGCCCAGCCTGTGTCATGGTATAAAACCCCGGCCCGATCGCAGCCCCTGCCGTGGCTTCTGCGCATGCGCAGAGTTTGTAAACAGGTGCAGCTCAGCTGCAGAACGAATACACACTGCCAGTGTCTATTAAAGATTAATAGAAATGCACAACCCTAACCGTATAAATTTAATATAATCTATCCGTCGAATATGTTTTCTATATGTGTACCAAGCAGCTTGTTTCTAAGTGGTGTAGCTTTAGAGATATTTCACTTTTTCTGTATGAAGATTGCACTGACACTCAGAATATCCCAACTTTCACTATTATCTCTGTTTTTAATACTTTCAGCATAAATTGCTCTTAGGTTACATTAAATACTTCAGATCTTCCTCTTCAATCGCGCATTAAGATATTTTTAATCGATCCAATGAAAGCTTTTAAATTTATTTTACAAAAATAAATGCTTAGTCAACTGTCTTCACGGCAGGGGCTGCGATCGGGCCGGGGTTTTATACCACGACACCTGATCACAACATAAGTCTAAGATAAGACAAATAAGTTGCGTCAAGTTTATTTTACTTATACTAGTAAAACTAACAGTCCGTAACAGCTAAGATTAGTAACACTTTAATGTATTATATTTATAACGAAATATTTTTGTAGATCTCTTTCGGAGGCATTTAAAGAAGGTTTTGTGATAGCAAGTAAACTACAGCGTCAGTGGCAGCATAAGCAGTAACGAGTAAGCCAATAGGATTAGGAAGGGGTTATTTTCTAGACCATGTCACTGCAGTAAGAAACTGGGTTGTCACTACTTCTGATCTGTAAAGAAAATTATGACTCATAACCCAGCCTCAGGAGCTCATTGTTGAATATATTTATATCGATTGCACAACCACATCCTATTCATAGACATGAAGTTGATCAGAGTTGGAGAAAAAAAAACCCACACCATCCCTATGTATTTTGTCTCTTTACTCGTGTCTATGACTCAAGTTTTTGGAAGTTTATAAATTTCGATGTATGCAATAACTAAGGTGTTTCCATTTATTTTAAATGCTAGTTATTTATTTTCTCGAAATATGAGGTAAGTATTAATGTTACAATCATTGTCAATGAGAGAAAGGCTTAGTATACCCTGTTTAAGTTATCATATCTACACAGACATATAATACATATGTATTTTGTTTTATAGGAATGCCATTTTATCAGACCGTGCACATCCTCAAGCGACATGATAGAATAATCAAGGGTGTACAGGTCTGGTACAGCGATCAGGTGAGTCTAGACTAAATTAATTTAACAAGCTAAATGAAACTCAATTTCACTACCATCACTAACTGCCATCGGTACGAATGCTTTATTTCGAATTAATAATGTGATTGTCCACAGTCTTTCACTCTGTCACACACTCACGGAAGAATACCAAGATTGAATAACCGTCGGCTTCAACTGGTTTATTACAAAACATATCCGCTCTCCGCGGTGTCAACAGTCAACTGACCCATCCCCTCACTCGCAAGGTCCCACGTCGACTCTATAGGCGGGTGGGTGGTGTGCTTGCCACACGCAGTAGAGGGCAGCCCAGCCGGGGCCCTGCCCGGTGGCTAGCGTGCCGCCACCTAGCGCAGTTCAGTGTAACTGCGTAGGTGTGCGGCATAGTGTTTGCCGCCACGGCGTGGTAGTGGAGCTCATGTACAGACTAGTACAAAAATAAAGTGTACTAACAACAGGCTGTAGGATTTCAGATTTCATGGGAAACACTTTTGGGTTCCGTCCCTGGTATTCATGGGAACCCATGGGTAACTGTTTTTCGGTTCCGTAAAATTGGTGATGGGTACCCATTCTTGAAACAGTTAATTAAATTTAGAATGAGTATATTTTGAACACACCTGTGCAGAAATTGTACATATACCTTTAATCATCTACAATGTAATGAAAACAACCGTCTGTAGCATTTAATTTTAAAAGAAATTAAAATTGACTTGCATTTGATTAATATCATGGGAAGCCCTAGTTTCCCGAGCACGGTAACGACACGTTACCGGTAACGATTGTTACCGTAAAATCCTACAGCCTGTAACAACAATTGTAATGTAGGCTTATGTTCATCTTTTTCTTCTTTTAAACATAAGCATCTATTTTACCTATCTACCCTATCTTTAACAAAAATCCCTTTGGTCTACGATACTTTATAAACTGTTAATATATATCAAGAAGATACTATAAATACATGTTTTTGTTGACATACACATTCGATTTGAATGTCTACAAAAAGGATGGTCGATAAATAATGTTCATATTACAACTAGGCTGCTGGTAGTTAGTTTAGCGATGCCCACTAGTCAATGTTTGTTTTTTTAGTGTGCTAGAGAGCCGGTAAACAAACAAGTAATTGACTATTTAGTTTGGCGATCCTTTCATGGTCTTAACTTCACTACTTCAGAACCCGCTGCTGGCTGATCTAGTGATTAACCTGTCTCAAGATGGGATCCGACTCATTTTCGACTCGACGTCACAACGACTCAAGGTATGTCAGTCAGTTGCTTGGTTCCATTAATCCTGTTAAAAGTCGACAGTCAGACTATAAAAAAGAGCCCATGGCAGTAGTCTCGCACTCCCTGCTTTGCCTTCGAACACAACTGGTCTATGCCATATATTCCTATGTACAGTAAAACCTCTCTAAATCGACCGACCATGGGACCGACTTTAAATGGTCCATTTAGGGAGGGGATCGATTTAGAGAGGGGGGTGGCTTAAGGTTTTTTTTTTTTATCATTACAATGGTATTGTATGGATGACTGTGGGACGCAAATAAAGCGATCGATATAGGGGAGCGGTCGATCTATGGAGGTGGTCGATTAGAGAGGTTTTACTGTATATGTAAAATTACCTTAGAACTAAGTGGTTCTTCAGCTGTATATTACCACCGTGTCTTTATGAACATTCAGTACATGTAAATGACTATCTGTTGAAAAATAGCATGTTGCTTAATTGCAATAAACTACAATTTTCGATTGAAATAGACAAAACCGGTAGCGCTAGTGAAAGTGATTGACAGCATCACACAATTTCAGAAACTCTTAAAAACATTTATCTTTGTCCCCGGCTTTTCATTGACGGCCAGTGTTTGGTCGGCGGCTGGTGAGTGCTGGGGTAACGGCCGATGTTGGGTTGGCATCTGGCTGGTGTAGAGCCTCCCCTATACTGAGCAGGAGTGGATTTCGGTAAAAACACAGAAATTATCTCATAGGCTTAAAGCTGCATAGCCCGATGAAATATCAAATTTTCAAAACCAAACTAAGTATCTAGATTTTATTTTACATTATCTAACTTAGATACTGATGCACTTATTAAGCATTTGTTTCTGCGTAGAAGGGAATACTGAGTCAATTTAACAGAACCTGTTACTGCAGAAGTCTCAATCAATCAATAGTTCCATCCTCTAGTCGAGGGTTGGATGCAATGGTTCTCCACTTGTCCCGATGTTGTGCTGTTCTGATAGACTGTGAATAATTCAAGCCTGTCCACTGTGAAATATTTGTAAACCATGATGTTCTTGGTCTCCCTCTCCCTCTGCTGCCATTCACCTTCCCTTCCAACAATGTATGGTATATTGAACTCTGACGAATGATGTGGCCAAAATAAATAAGTTTCTTTGTCTGTATAGTGGCAAACAAGCTTTTCTTATTTTTAATTTTTCTGAGAACTTCTTTGTTGGTGATCTTCTTTGTCCATGATATTTTTTTTTTTTTTTTTTTTTTTTTTTTTTTCGCCATTCCTATGGTGTCAGAATTTTTGGAAAGCTTGCCAAAACTAATTTTCCATGTTTGCACTTAAAACATCTAAAAATTTACCATTTAAATTAAAGTAACTTTGAGCTAATGTAAAGTAGATACTACTGATCGATCTAATATATTTATCTCAGAAAAAATACAGAAATTCAAAACCATCGGACTATGCAACTTTAAGCATTGTCAGAGAACCAACGTAAAGTAACGGAAGTCTTGTTTTATCCAGTACTCTCCTATCACTATCCGAGCTCCACTCCACTGACCAGTCAGTACAGACTCTGCTTGGAGAGCATTCTACTGTTGTTGTGACATTATTATTTCCCGTCAAATTCGGCGTTTTTTTCTTTCTAACTTTTATCGTTGAATATAATATGTTGAAAAGTTCTATTCTAAGAATTGACAATGTCATTCCGCAAACAATGTGGATAAAAGATTTTCTGTGCTCTAAAGAGTAGAGCATTGTGAAATCCAAATGGTTCTCTTCTTTACAAAACTCATAATAATGTTCATCTTTCTATTTGTAATCACCCTCTTTCAGATAATAGAAGTTTACCAAATGACGAAGGTGAAACTAAAGTACTGGTAAGCTGCCCCTTTTGTTCCTTCAATTTATGTTTGAAGCTTTATTTATCTTTCCTGTTACTAACACATGAATGTAGAGAAATATTTTGTAATTAAATGTATACATCGTTGTTAATTATTATGGTTGCATAATTTATATACATATGTATAATACAAATTAGAAATAAACTAATTTTCTTTTTATCTATTGAATTAAAATTCTTAATTATGATTCCCTAAATATTGAGATTCTCACCCAACCAAATACTGATGCTGGTCAACATTATTTAACTTCGTTTATCGGACTAGTTTTAAAGTCAGTACTTACCTAGAAATACTTTAATAGGAGGTGAACATGATGCATCACAGGTCTGGTTTTGTAATTATACCATGTGTTCCTTACACAAATATTTTATATATCTTTAGTGAAATATGGCGCTACTTTGAGCTAGAAGTTTAGCTCAATACGTGTAATGTGGGGTGGGGGGGGGGGAGAAGGAGAAGGGGCGGGGGAAAAATGGAAAACATTTTGTGCTGTGTTGAAGACTGTTGTAGGGGTGTTACAGTTAGTAGGTAATTAGTGAAATATGGCACTTAGAATGGGTTATTTGAGCTAGAAGTTAGTTTAGCTCAATACGTGGGGGGGGGGGGGGGGGGGGGGGGAGAGAGGAGAAGGGGAAAAGATATGTTGTGCTGTGTTGAAGACTGTTGTAGGGATGTTACTGTTAGTAGGTAATTAGTGAAATATGGCACTTAGAATGGGTTATTTGAGCTAGAAGTTAGTTTAGCTCAATACGTGTAGTGTGGGGGTGGGGGGGGGGGGGGGGGGGGAAGGGGGGAAAAAAATGGGAAAACATATTTTGTGCTGTGTTGAAGTCTGTTGTAGGGGTGTTACTGTTAGTAGGTAATTAGTGAAATATGGCACTTAGAATGGGTTATTTGGGCTAGAAGTTAGTTTAGCTCAATACGTGTAGTGTGGGGGGGGGGGGGGGGGAGGGAGGGAAAAAATGGGAAAACATATTTTGTGCTGTGTTGAAGTCTGTTGTAGGGGTGTTACTGTTAGTAGGTAATTAGTGAAATATGGCACTTAGAATGGGTTATTTCAGCTAGAAGTTAGTTTAGCTCAATATGTGTAGTGGGGGGGGGGGGGGGGGAGGAGAAGGGGAAAAGATATGTTGTGCTGTGTTGAAGAATGTTGTAGGGATGTTACTGTTAGTAGGTATTTAGTGAAATATGGCACTTAGAATAGGTAATTTGAGTTAGAAGTTAGTTTAGCTCAATACGTGTAGTGTGGGGGGGTGGGGGGGAGAAGGAGAAGGGGACAAAAATGGGAAACATATTTTGTGCTGCGTTGAAGACTGTTGTAGGGGTGTTATTTACTGTTAGTAGGTAATTAGTGAAATATGGCACTTAGAATGGGTTATTTGAGCTAGAAGTTAGTTTAGCTCAATACGTGTAGGTCGTGGGGGGGGGGGGGGGGGAGAGAATGAGAAGGGGGGAAAATGGTAAAACATATTTTGTGCTGTGTTGAAAACTGTTGTAGGGGTGTTACTGTTAGTAGGTAATTAGTCGCTAAAGGTAACTTTATTATGTGAATTTATTTGTGTTAATTGGTTATATAAGTAGTGTAGTAGTTTGCCCTGATCTCTGAGGCAAGGATACCCATATACGGGTGGGTGTGGATAGGGTGATTACATCAGGAAGCCTAGGTAGTGTAATGGTTAGCATGCTAGTCCCGGAATGGCAAGAGGTGTGGGGTGGATTGTTGCTCTGGGCACGATATTTACCATTTTCACCACCCCCACAATACTGGTTGCCATAACCAGGAACCTGTATGAGCTACATGTTGTATGGTTGTTGAACCTACCCTGTGCATGTAAGTGCATTGCCTATATGTATGTAATTGTAAGCAATAAAACGACTTATGGATGGATCCAAACCATTAAAAAAAGTTTTACAATTCCACGGGGACGGGTGTAGTAGTCTGCACTTACGTCTCAGTTAAGGAGCCACCTAGATAGCATGGATAAGTTGATTGGATCAGGGAGCCTGGGTAGTGTAATGCTTACTACACTAGGCCAAAGACCCTATAATACTAAGATGGCTCACTCCCTATCTCTCCGATGGTAATGTAAATTTTGCAGTGCCACCTTGTGGTGGGTTTGATCAGCCCGGCTGCTCATTGGTGTTTCACGTGTAAACACATACAATTATATTATACATGAGATAGGTAAGTATGAATACACATCAATATGAAATTGCTATGAACAAATATACATCATCATCAGCATCATCGCCATCATCACACATCTTTCACATTGGTTTGATCATTTTGATTGCACAGTACATGCTGAGTGAGCCGTCTTAGTATTATAGGGTCTTTGACTAGGCCTGGAGTAGCAAGAGGTGTGGGTTCTAATCATGCTCTAGGCACAGTATTTTCCATTTTTGTTACCCTCCACAAGAGTAGTAATTATAACCTGCTTTTTTGTTTCCAGTGGTGTGCACTTCAATGCTCAGCACGTGCAACCGACAATTGAGCAGATCGATCAGTCATTCGGTGCCACACATCCAGGAGGTATAGCCACTTAACGCTGCATAGTCTGATGAAAGCATAACATTTGTATAAACCAGAGCGCTTATCTAGGTTATTCGTAACTTACACACTCTTTCCTGCTGAAGGGGGACACCTCTCCCGAGAATGTATTGAATGTCAGTCCCCACTAACACTCAAACACATATTATTAAACTGTGTTGATTTTATGTGTCTTTTAACAAATAGTTTATTGTGTGCTTTTACACTCTGTAAAACTAAAAGTGATGATTATTTAAACGAAAATGCGCAGAATACAAGTTAAGCACTTCTTGCCATGAATATGGCCTTTGTTGCTGACATGGCGTAAAACAACCACCAATCAATCAAAACTCAAGCTTATCTAGGTTTGATCCTACATATAGAACGTTGGTACTGGCGCACTTATTAAAGGTTGCACAGTCCGATAAAAGCATCAAAATCTCTAAGCCAAAACACTCAGCTAGATTCCAATTTAGATACTGTTCCACTTATTTAGGATGTATTATTGCATAGAAGGGCATACTAAATTAATTTAATAGAACTTGTTACTATTGACACCTAAGGTGGTCACAATTTTTCGTTCACGCCAAATTTAATTCTGCAGGTTTTCACTTAAAATATCTCCAATGTTGACCATTTATAAAATAACTTAAAATTACTTTAAACTGAAGAATAATCAACCTCATAATATATTTATCTCGGACAATGGCAGAAATTCAAAACCATCGGAGTGTGTAACCTTAAACATTTATTACTGCATAGAACTACTACGTCAATTTAATGGAAGCTATCACTGTTGAAGCTTATGGGGTCCAGCATTTCGACGTGCATGCCAAAATTAATTTAGTGTATTTTCATCTCAATTATCTTCAAAGCTAGTCTTTTAAAATAAAAGTTACTTCAATATATTGAAAATATTAGTCATTGTATGCAAGCCTCTGAAGCATGTTCTTGTTGATAAATTTCACATTTTCTGCATTTAATATTGTATAACCAATTTTCAGAAATTCTTCTTAAAATATTATCCTGATGAAACATGTTCAATTGAATAACAATTTTAATGTCTTTTTCTTCTTTTCGTCTAGTGTACCACTCGGAGAAGCAGTTGTTTGTGCTGAATTTCAGAGGCTTGTCCTTTGAATTCCACATAGAATCAAAATTTGAGGTAGGGGCATTTGTTTACACTAGGTCACTGAGATGAATGCTAACTTACTATAGACCTATTTCATATGACGTCAGCATAGGTATCTAGGTCAGTACGCACACCTTTTAGCTGCAGGATGACACACTGTCACACTGCAAACTCAATGGCTATGAGCAATCTTCATACAAAAAAAAGTGAAATATCTCTAAAACCACACGACCTAGAAACAAACCGCTCGGAACACATAGAAAACATATTCAACGAATAGATTATATTAAATTTATAAGGTTAGGGTTCTGCATTTTGATTAATTTTGAATAAAATAGACGTTTTGCACTGCGCGTACCGACAAATTCAATGCATTGTCAATGGCCGTGAGCAATCTTGAATTATCTTCACACAGAAAAGGTGAAATATCTCTAAAACCACACCACCTAGAAACAAACCGCCTGGTACACATAGAAAACATATTCAAAGAATAGATTATATTAAATTGATACGATTAGGGTTCTGCATTTCTATTAATTTTGAATAAAATAAACGTTTTGCACTACGCGTACCGGCAAACTCAATGATTGTCAATGGTCGTGAGCAATCTTCATACAGAAAAAGTGAAACATCTCTAAAACCACACCACCTAGAAATAAACCGATTGGAACACATATAGTAAACATATTCAATGAATAGATTATATTAAATTTATACGGTTAGGGTTCTGCATTTCTATTAATTTTGAATAAAATAAACGTTTTGCACGGCCCATATCGGCAAACTCAATGGCAGTGTGCCTTCGTTCTGCAGCTAAGCTGCTTGCGCATACACAATGTTTATAAACATTGAAAGGGGTCTATGGTTGATTTCCAGCATGAACTATCCCCTCCCACCCCACCCCTCCACACACGCCTCGGGTGGCCATTTCCAAATCTGTAAAAAGAAGTATCCATTATTATGACATAGTTTGTTACCTTGCCTTCAATCACTTTACAGGTGTATATAATTCGATACTTGTTAATTCTTGTTAATTCAGTATTTGTTACTGTTAATCCTTATTAAAAATAATGGTAGAAAATAATTGAGATTAAAAGATTATGAATGTATAAGAATTGCCTACGGAGTAGAACTGTGTCTGCTGGTCTCTGTAGCCGCGCTATGCACACGGACTCGGGTCGCTACAGTTCCCGAATGGAGCATCGCCCGTTGTATCAAGGATGTACATATACACAGGCAACAGCCTCGATGATACAAGGCAAGTTATGCTTCACCTACTTAGCTTGTCTTGAATAGGACGATGGTCATTATTTACCGGACGTGGTGGTCGAATCGGTAGAGTGCAGCCCTCCCTTGCGAGAGATCGGGAGTTCAATTCTTGGTCGAGTCAAACCAATGACTTACAAAAGTGATACTTGTTGCTTCCTAGCTTGGCATGAATATGATAAGGCAAGGACTTGTTACCTCAGTGTCAGGATAATGTGACTGAGTGGGATATGGGGTCATGGTGCTGGCGGCCTGATTTCCCAGTGGGGAAGCACTATAAAGTCGCCATGAGTGCACATTGTCAGAAGTCGGTACCCGTCCTGATATGACCTTAGATGTTACCAGGACATAAAACTTCAACAATCAACGATGGTCATCAGGCATGTGTATCCACGTCCTTGTCCGATTAATCTGTAGCGATGTCATTGTGGCGTTTTCTGTGGCGGAGTGGTTAGAGTGTCTGACTTTTTTCTAGGTCTGACTCCTAATCTGAGGGTCGGCGGTTTGATTCCCCATGCCCCCAGCTCTGCCGATTTGGATTTTCACCGCTGTGTATAACTTACAGCGTCATCAAAGGCCGGTGGCTCTCATACCATGTCTATGTGGTGTGGGAGGTTAAAAATCCCTTGGGTCGGTAAAAGTGTAGACTCGGACTTTCTATCGACCAGCAGTGGAATGAGGAAGACCAGTCGTCTATGACTGAAATTTCCCCTGCTTAAACAACTAATGGACCAAAAAAAAAAAAATTGTTAGACTGGTCTGTATTAGGTTGTTTGGAGCTTTACGTCCTGGCAACATCAAAGGTCATATCAGGATACTGGTCTATATGACATGAAGTTAGACCCACAGGAGCAATCCATTCTCACCTTGAGCTTCATTTGTCAGCACCCTTTTGTAAATATTCCTGTCTGTTCAACTTTTGATTCAGGGCACCTCCATTGCCGTTGAACTGTTTCCATGGCAACTGCTATTTGGACTATGTTGAAGTGATCCGCGAGAACAATGTCAGTAAGGGTCTGAAGCTGTCGTTGGTGACAGAAAGTAAGTGGTATTTTTATATCTTTTCAGCCGGGTGAGAATTACCTTCTATCATCGATCAATCAAGCATGTTACACCGTGAATATGGCCTATGCTGCCGATACGGCGTAAAGCAACCACCAATCAAGCATGTTACTAGCTGTCCAGTGATGAGGAATCTGTATGCTCTCTAAATGACAAAGTTTTTATCTGGGCGTGTGGTACATGTGGAGCTCTTTGATTCAGGCTGTTTGAAGCACTTTTCAAATGATGTTAAGCTTTATTCGGCATTCCTGATTTTAGACTTTTCATGTATACATAAGGTTTATTTTCTCTTTTAGGTAATGGCCCTGCAAAGCTGTCAGAGCTGAAGCGTACAATGTGCGAGCGAACTGTTAAATTTGGTGACGACACACAGGTAAGGGTGCACCATAGCCTGTTTAATTGTCGTCTGCTGTCATTGAATGTCGTCTGCTTTCAAGATAATTAACCAAATTGTAGCATTTCTTTCTCTCACAGAAAGCTGTTTTACTTCCCTAACATGGGAATTAAATGTCATGTACTACCACGTTAGCATAAGTAAAGAACAAAACAGGAGTAGATATGATCTCGTTGTAATAAAATGGTTGAATTTGTTCATGAGCTAGACATATTTTTGTCTAGCTCAGGGGTTTTAAACATTTTCATGATTGTACAAAGCGATCAACAGGAGGGAAAGGGTTGGGAGAGTGTCAGTCATGTACAACTTTTGTGATTTAATCAAATGTTAATGAACTACTGTCATGTTTTGTGATAAAATATTGATGTGTACTACTTTTTGGGATAGGGAGTATGCGGTTCTGGAAAAAGTAGTACTCTTTGTACAAACATGAAAATGTTGAAAACTTTGAATGGCCCCTCAGTAAAAGATTAGAAATTTAAGAACTTGTCTATGCTTCCTATTTTTTGAATGGTTCTTTTTATTAGGGGGTGACGGGGGGGAAATGGCATGTGAGGGGGAAAAAGAT
The DNA here is from genome assembly GCA_030323885.1 of Branchipolynoe longqiensis. Taxonomy (NCBI): domain Eukaryota; kingdom Metazoa; phylum Annelida; class Polychaeta; order Phyllodocida; family Polynoidae; genus Branchipolynoe; species Branchipolynoe longqiensis. The sequence continues at coordinate 29,878,725 of CM059194.1, forward strand.
TTAGAAAAGCTCAAATTTAATTAAAATAAGAAGAGAAAAAACAGGGAATAAAGGCAATCTTGTAATATTTAGTATGAAAATTAGTGACAAAAGTCTCCTAAAGTAGGACATGTTTTTTTGTTAAATAAAACTTAACTCAATCCATGCTTTGCTTTCAGGATGTGGTGAGTGCACTGGGCTGTCCAAGTAAGATCTTCTACAAGTCCGAAGACAAGATGAAGATCCATTCCCCTGACGCGCACAAACTGGTGCGGTCCAGAAACTCGGACTATTTCTTTAACTACATAACGTTAGGACTGGTGAGTAGGACTGCGTTTCGCACCAGTTTACCCGAGATTCCATTGAAGTTGCTTAAAGCTGCACAATCCGATGAAAAAGCATAAAATTGTCTAACCATTACACTACCTAGGCTCTCTGATGCAATCACCCCATTCGTGTCCCTAGGCGAGAGGCCAGTGCAGGTGTATTCACCGTCCGTAGCCACTTTTTGCGATCGACCAACATCTTATGCATGCTATGTGTGAAAAATCCGGACAAAAAGATGGGAATTGTGTACACAGATACAGTAATTAATTATCTCATTTGACCTATAATACTAGAGGAGTCTTGGGGTCAAATACATTTGCTCAGGTCACATCCTTTGCCATTGTTCACTTGTCTCGTGACCAGACTGAGCGCAGTACTTACCATAAAACCAGTATCTTCTTTAGATATATAATATATATATATTATAGTATATATATTATGTTATATATATTTTTATATATTTTTTTAAGTACAAAAAAGAGAAAAGCGAGAAGTGAAGATAACTCGACTAATGTTGGAGGTATCTTGTACGGTATCTTTCGGCAGATTATAATGTCCACAAGTATTAGTGCTACCACAGAGAACGTTTTATTTATCACATTTATGTTATTTATAAAAAAAGGAATTAACGGTACAATGTTTTCTGAACTTCCATCTGTGCCTCTCCGCCAGTCAGCCTATTGTTGAACTATGGATGCTTATTTCATTAGGAATTTTCCCAGAAAGAAGATGCGTAGATGGATTTGTTTAGGAGTCAGGATTTCACTTCTAGGAGGTGGCAGTTTTGTCTTATCTGGTCTCCCGGTAAAGGAGATTAAAGATTCATTGTCACTGCAAATGAGTTAAATATAAAAAAAATTGATATAAATAAGAGCGAGAGAAACAGAGAGAGGGAGTGTGTGTGTGTGTGTGTCTGTCTGTCTCTGTCTGTCTGTCTGTCTGTCTATCTGTCTGTGAGATTTGTGACTTGGATACAGTCAGGGTTTGCACATGTCGGCGAAAGTATTGAATGTTCTTGAATTTAGATTTTTGGTTTGAGTGCGCTCAAATATTCTTGAATTTAGCCTTATGTTCTTGAATCTACTGGCCAACCTTTGTATGAACCCTGATTATAACATGTCACATGATAATTCAGATGAATTTTTTAACAAATTCCTGTCAGTTACTTTTGCGGAATTGTTTTCAAGCATTTCATTCTTTTGAGCAGATTATATACAATTTTGCTATCAAAAGTTTGTGTATCTCCTTGAAAATGTTATTGAAAATGTTATTGAATCTGGTAGCAACTTTTTGTATGAACCCTGGATACAGTGCCTGACAGTGGTAAGCCTTTTCATTTCAGGACATATTATTTGACGCCAGTTTACACCGTGTGAAGAAGTTCATCCTGCATACAAATTACCCTGGGCACTACGACTTCAACACGTAAGTAATTCACACACTCGTACACACAAGCATACAAACAGGACGAGAAGATAATGAGAACGTTTAATGTTATTTATTTATTTAATAAAATTAATAGAATTAATCTTGGCTGACGTATCAGCGGCAGTCGTGATGAGGGCCAGGTACGGTGACCCAGGCGCCCTGAGCAGTTCTATCAGTTCAGCAGTTATGAGCAACTCGTGAGATGTAGAAATGAGGTCACGACGAGATGACAGCAGTACAGCGCTCAAACCCTTGTAAAGTGGGTGGGTGGGTGGGTGATCGAAGTGGTGTGTAGAGCAGCCAGTGGTGAAGTGACGGTGTAGGGGTATGCGATTGACGAAGAAGACTAAAAATAGAACACGTGCCTCGTGTGCAAATTATCCATGTTAGCCTGCAGCCAACATGTTTGTTTACACCTGCGCACAAGTTTGTCGATTGTCTCCATTTATATTTATACAACCCATCTAACACCAGCGTCAATGGGTGTTGGGTGGAGCAGACCTCAGAGCTTCCAACCATTACAATTTCTGTGGAACTATTGTGATTTTCTATCTTTCATTACCCCCCGCCCATTGCCACCCACCCACCCCCACCCCACTCCACCCCTAGTTATGCCCATACTCTGAAACACTACGGTATATCCTCCTTTTTCCAATTGGCCCATTAAATAACCATTCACTAACTTTGGGAGATGTTTAAATTCAAGACATCCCAGAATTAATCTAGGCAATTCTGACTGTGAAAGGATCTTTTTCATTTATCACTAAATCGAAGATGGATTTTCACACCAGCATGTCTACCAAGACGCTTAGTGGCTTACTAGTGCTATGTATGCAGTATGTTGTGATTCATGCAATATGTTGTGATTCATGCAATATGTCACGATTCACGCATTATGTTGCAATTCACGTGAAAAAGATTACACATTACTGTTTTCCAATATTGACAGCTATGATACCTGTGCAACATCTATCTGCTTAAAGACAGGATTCAGACTATAGATAGAGCCAAGAAAACCCTTGAAAATAAAGTAGTGTATTGAAGTGCTTGAATGCCCTTGAAGATCATCTTGTGGTCTGGAAAACCCTTGAAAATGATAATTTTAAGTCAAATAAAATATAAACGCCTAAAATGTTGGTTTTTAAAAGGGGCAGTAGAGAACAGAAAAACTGGAGAAAATTGGTTGCAAAGCCATCTGTGGTGCCCCAACGACCCTCACGGGTAAGGGATTGATGCTGATGGTGGTGGTGATGAACCGGATTCATTGTGTTCTGCAGGTATTACCGGTGCGAGTTCCGCATCCCAATTACGGTGGAGAAATTGCGACCACACGAGACCCAGAGTGCGACGTTGGCACTGGAGCCAGAGCGCATATACCTAGAAGCCCACACCAAGGTAGGTACGGTTTTTAGTTATGTGTTTTTTTAATGAGGATATCTGAAGTTAGTTATAGCAAATCAATACATGTGTAGTGAGATCATATATTCCCTATATGCTACACTGTTCTACTGTGCGAACCCCTGCCATGGCAGGCGATGTTTAGCATAGAGAATGGGACCACTATTCAACGACTGGTGGTCAGGTTACCAACCTTCTCCGCTAGGGAAGGTAAGGATGAATAATCTCCGTGATTTCGCTGATTTCCACCATTTTGATTATCCCTGGTTAAGATGAAACATATATATAGCCACGGATATATAGAATACGGGGACCTTTTGCTGTGGATGATGATTGAGAAGCTACCTAGAATACTGACTTTGCTGTGCACATTGGTTGAGAAGCCAGGTAGAATACAGGGACCGTTTTCTGTGCACATTGGTTGAGAAGCCACTTAGAATACAAGGACCTTTTGCTGTGCACATTGGTTGAGAAGTCACCTAGAATACAGAGACCTTTTGCTGTACACATTGGTTGAGAAGTCATCTAGAATACAGAGACCTTTTGCTGTGCACATTGGTTGAGAAGCCACTTAGAATACATGGACCTTTTGCTGTGCACATTGGTTGAGAAGTAACCTAGAATACAGAGACCTTTTGCTGTACACATTGGTTGAGAAGTCACCTAGAATACAGAGACCTTTTGCTGTGCACATTGGTTGAGAAGCCACTTAGAATACATGGACCTTTTGCTGTGCACATTGGTTGAGAAGCCACATAGAATACAAGGACCTTTTGCTGTGCACATTGGTTGAGAAGCCACTTAGACTACATGGGCCTTTTGCTGTGCACATTGGTTGAGAAGCCACTTAGTCTACGGGAACCTTTTGCTGTGCGCATTGGTTGAGAATCCACTTGAACTGATAAACTGCTTTTGGTGACAGTGGGACACGGTGCAGGGCTACTTGCTGACATCAGAGAAGCGTCCCGTCGTCTTGAACCGGTCCTCATCCACCAACACCACTAACCCGTTCGGGTCAACCTTCTGCTTCGGGGTCCAAGACATGATATTTGAGGTTTGTTTCTGTTTTTATTTTATTGATGTATTTTTAATTGTTATTATTTTGATGGCTAATACTCCAGTCACACGAGGCCTGCATTCGTTTACGATCGATTCGCGACGTCCATTCATCCTCCTTCGAATTGCCTTATGCCCTCCTTGCGTGCTGGTGCCGTGAGATCGTCGACCTCCCAGCGACCATTTCGTAAATTTTGGTCATAAGGAGGATGCAGATGTTGCACCTACAACCTTCTTGTGACTAGCGCGGTCAGTGCCGGGTCGCCATTGGCTGGTGACCTCTAGGTCGGCAAGTTGGCGGCAACCGCTCGCGACCTAGCAGCGAGCGGTCGGAGCCAACACATGCAATCCCACAAGGTCGTGAGCAGTCGGTGTCGGCGCAAGGTCACGAGCGGATGACAAAAACCAAAACTACACCCAGCTTTTACAACAACAAAGCAGTCGCCGACCCGGTCCCAGGCCAACTGGTCGGCACCGACCAGTCGGTGACTGCACTCGCCGACTGGTCAGCACCAGGAGACCGACCTGGTGCTGACCGTATTTTATTTTTGAATCAATGTATCGAGTGGGACACTGGGAGGTTGGCGACCTTTTGGTCATAAGGAGGTCAGAGGCGGACACTGGATCTCATGTGATTGGGGTATTAGTGTATCAGTGTGATTAATGAAAGCTGAGTTAAAATAAGCGAGATGCCTTTTGTCCAAAGAGACGGGATGGATGAATCAAAACGATGGCTAGCTTTCCGCATGGGGAATTGTGGGTTTGAACCCAAACTGAATCAAACCAATGACTTACAAAATTGATACTTGTCGCTACCTAGTCTTGTACAAGGACTGTCGCTTCCTAGCTTTGCACTCTGCATTAATAGGATAGGGCCAGGACTGGTTAGCTCAGTGTCAGGATAATGTGACTGACCGGGATATCAGCTCATGGTGCTGGTGGCCTGATTTCCCAGTGGGGCAGCACTATAAAGTCGCCATGAGTATGCACTGTCACAAGTCAATGCCCGTCCTAATATGACTTCAGATGTTGCTAGGACGTAAAACTCCAACAACCAACCAATTATTAAATGGTGTATTTAAGCTGTACTCGCTGTTGCCTCCCTCCAGGTGATGCAGAACAACCACATAGCGTCGGTGACACTCTACCAGCCCCAGCTTCCCCAGCCGCTCAAGGACACCTCCTGATCTCTGCACATTCCAGTCACCATGGCAACCAGCAAGGACGCCCACATACCGGAGGGCTGTGGGCGACGCCCGGCCGACTACGGCGACGGCGTCTTACCGTTGCAGACCCGCGACGTCACACAGCGCTGTGATGTCCTAGTCCCGTGTCGTCACCTAGCCATTGTGACGTCACAGACGCTCGTCCGTCGCGACGCTGCTAAAAGAAGCAACAAATCAGGTCATTGGACAACTCGCAGCAATGGCAGGGCTGCCCCTGCCCCTGGCGTGCCCTGCCATGCCCTGGCTTTCCCTGCCCTCTTGATTTGTTGGGTGTTCGTCCTCTCCATCTTCTATAGTTAGCAGGCCTTAATCCCGGTACGTTTGGAAAGGACAACATTGATCTCTATTGTAATGCGTAATTGTTAGCTTTGTGTTTCACACGCCGAAAAGCAAAACTTGGGAATTGTTTGTGATAGCGCACGACCAGCACGTGTCTAGTGCGCTACTAGTGACTGACATGCGACTAGTGACTAGCACATAACTAACGGCTAATGAAGGATGAATGACTGTCATGCTATGAGTATGTGACTAATGCATTACTAGTGACTAGCACATGACTAGTGACTAGCATGTGCCTAGTGACTAGCATGTAACTAGTGACTGGCACCTGACTAGTGACTAGCTCGTGATTTAGCACACAGGTAGTGACTACACATGCCTAGTGACTAGCACGTGACCAGCATATATCTAGTGACTGGTATGTGACTAGTAATTAGCACGTCACTTAGCGCTTAACTAGTGACTGTCACATGACTACTAGTACATGACTTGGCACACAACTAATGACTAGTCCGTGCCTGACATGTACCAGTGAGGAGACTGTGTCGCTGTGGCTTTAACAGACAGTGGCTGGCGTTCCTTCCTGGTTCCGTGTCCTCCTGTCTACTGGAGTGTGTGTGGGGGCGGGGGGACATGGCAACCTCCAGCAGGAATTTTCTCCCTGACGTCATGTCGGTCCTGAGTTTTACTTTGCGTCGTTGGTGCTTTCTATATGAGTGAGTGCTTTGAGCCTACTACAAAAAGGTTGTACAATCTCTTTGGTGTCACAAACAAAAAATAGGTTCACAATATTTACATTTAAATTTTAAAATGAAAGAAATGCATACTAGTTTTATTCTATGACATTGGTGCTTTCTATATGAGTGAGTGCGTTGAGCCTACGACAAAAAGGTTGTACAATCTCTTTGGTGACACAAACAAAAAATAGCTTCACGATATTAAAAAAAAAAAAAAAAATGTAATGCATAGAATATTTACCCAGTTTTAACCCAATTTACCCCAATTTTAATTTTATGTTTTAAAAGAAATTCTATTTTAATCAGTTTTATGTCATTAAAAAAAAAGTTGCCTTTAACAAAATTGTTAGGTAAATTTGACTTTAAATTGTGTGTGTTATGTGTTGCAGCTTTGGCTGTGTATGGTCGCTGACCATGGTTGAAGTGCAATACATGAATAATAGATCAGGACTAAGACAGCTGCGTTGTAATATGTAAATTATAAATATATATATATAATATAGGATCACTCCCAATTTTCGCTGTAAGATACTTATTGATGAACTGTGTGGCGTACGAATTAATAAGGTGAGATAGGGTAAGTAAGTACATTGTAATAATTGTTGACCTAATTTGGCGGATATTTATTTCAGCCACCCAATCAGGGAGGGGCTTTGGGAAGGTGGGGGGGGGGGTACTAAATAAGTGTGGCGTCTTAAAATTTTTATTTTTATTATTTAACCTATTTGCTTTAATATGGTTAATTATTTTATGCTATTTTGGGAACTGGTACCATTGTCAGTATATGGTGTATTGACGATATGTATGTAACTCATGATATTTTAAGATTACTCTTGCAAAATACTTCGTCGGTGTAATTTATATTTTGAACATGTTTAGTATGCCAAGTAGTGTACACCACAGTTAGATTAGTACTCACCACATGGTATTGTCATAACGGTCCCTGAGAAATAACCGCTTAATCCTTATTTAAGCAAAAAGAAATTTAATGTAAAATAATAAAGGGAACCTATGAAAGGTGTGTTGTGTGTGGAGGAGGGGGGGGCAATTCGGGGGGAAGAGCTAATATGTTTATCACCCCTGTCTGTGTGCATAATATTTCCTACAGCTATGTATTATATAATATATGCCTCATATATTATATGATTTAACCCCGTAGATAGCTATATATCATATATACGCCCACGTATGTATATATATATATATATATCTGGAGTATATTTGGTGTATACATATATATAACACCTCTGGCTTATCTATACACACATATCCTTATATGTGTATATATACATATATGTGTATATATATGTACATACACACATATTATATACACGCCCACACCCAACCACACATACACACACACATATATATATAATATATGTGTATATATGTATATATATATATATATATATATATATATATATATATATATATATATATAATTAGGAACTGGCAGTCATTGTGACCCCAACAGAGACGGGCTTCGGGGAAGGAGATTCACACCCAATTAAATTTATACTTATGTATTTTTAATGAAGAAAATAAAGACTTCTCCCCCAAGTTAAAAAGAAAAAGCACCTAAATGTTCCAATATATATGGACTACAAAAACAACTAATTTAAAATGTACATATATATTTAAAAATATAAGTTTAATTTACCTGCACTGCCGTTGTGCATGCGTCTATGTAATCGTCTTCAAAGTGTGTAGGTTAGGTTTAGCTGTGAATAATACAAAAGGAACATCCCATTTGCAAGCTTCACGGTGTATACCCTGAATGATAGCATCGCGCACCCTGAGTTTTGACTGATTCTGAGCGGGTTGTGATCTTACTGTTATTGTTATTAACCGAGTGGTTTTTATTACTAGTTGAACCTCTGGTCACTAGGTTACCTTTATTGGCCTGTAGGGGTCGCTTCATGATAACGCGTTGTTTGTTTTATTGGGAATTCGTTACCATGATGCTTTCTGCTTGGCCGAATGAAAGTAGTACCATATGAAGCCGCTAGAATATAGTGCTGTAACAAAGAATGAAATAGCCATATAAATCTGCCATAAAAAGAACCCGAAAGACACAATGCATACTTGTAGTGAATATAGTCCTCGAGGGTGGGTGGAGTGATTTCAAATGTTCCTCAGCCTTCATCTTTGACCCATTTGAAATCACTCTACCCACCCACTGAGATATATGGACACGCAAATGTAAAAGTGTGTCTTTCAATTGTAATAAGCCATTTTGAAGAAAAATTGTGTCATGTCCCACAAGGTGCCATTGGATACAACTATTATGGGATGTAAAAGGAAGGCACCACTTAAGTAAGCATTGCATTGAAATCAAGGCAATGTCACTTCCTGTTTTCACACACATCAATCTTTTGTCATCATTCTTATTTCCAATACGGGTGTTTTGTCTACTGCTTGTCCCACAGGAACGACTGAAGCTGGGGCTCGGTACACTAGGCTGCCGCATATCTTAGACGGCGGAAGGTGGGGGAGGTGGTGAATACACATACGCCGTGATACACAAAATAGTATTTTATCTCATGTAAAAATATTTGCTAGTACAATTTCACCGCAATCTACATTAGAAACAAATGTATGGCGATAAAGCTAACAAGTTTGGTTATCAAGAGGCATGTGGTTATATGGTTATAACGACTATAGTATCAGTTTTCTAGTGAAGGATAGGTGCTGGGAGGGGGACCATTTCAACCTTCCGCCGTGTAAGCTGTAGCTGTGACCCGGTGTGGCGGTTTCAGCTCGTTCCCGTGCTCAGCCGTGTCCCGTTGCTTCTGCGCATGCGCGGATTGCGCATCAACTCGGGTCACCCGAGTCACTTATTGGCGCATGCACACATCCTACAAACTCGGGTCGAATAATCGAATACGCTTCTCCGCGCTCGGGTGAAATCTTTTTTTTTTTTTTTAATAACCGATAAAACTACAGCAAAATAGGATTTAAAGTATTTTATGATGGCCTAGTTTACCTATATTTCCATTTAATTAATCTAAGTTATTCTTTTTTTGCACACGGCACGTGTATTTGTCGACTCCACTCGCTGTGTTCTATTTGAAATTCTGATGACTGGAATGACCCGAGTTGCCCGGGTAGTGTTAATCGATTACGGCCATGTGTATTAGATTCTGACGCATGCGCAGAAGCGAGGTACACGTCTGAGCACGGGAACACGCTGAAACCGCCACACCGGCGTGTTGGATCACAGTTTCCTATTGGTTTACTGTATCAATAATTCCCTCCAACTGTATCAATAATTCCCTCCAACTTTCTGGATTTTTGTGTCTATTTTGATAGCACTAATGAACAAATGCTTGCAATATTGTCATAAATGAGCTGTGTGAAAAAAGACTATTAGAATATGCTACAAAGTCTTGTACGGAATCTGACGCCATATTAACAGGTTTATTTTCACTTTATATTCCACTGAAACAATTGGGGATGGGGAAATGGTAATTTTTGTTGCAGACCATACACCTGTATATTCACATTCACTTTTAAAATACAACACACTATGGTTTTGTTCTGATGTAACTGTCAGCCAACCAATCAGATACATGGAAGGTGGCCTTTAAAGGTCGGCAAGGATTTCCTCCAGGTTTCAGTGTTAAAACGCCTATCACGTGACTTGTGTCTTCTTCCATCCCATAATAGTCTGCTTCCCGCAGGGTGTCGCAGTTTCACCTCCCTGTCAGTTTCAGCCGTGCACATCGCTTCTGCGCATGCGTCAAAATCTAACAGCATCGTCAGTAACCTTATAAATGTAATATGTTTTTGGTAAAGATGTTTTCTATATGTGTACCAAGGGATTTGTTTCTAGGTGGTGTGCTTTTAGAGATATTTCACTTTTCCTGTATTTTCTGTATGAAGATTGCTCACGACCATTGACAATGCCTTGAGTTTGACGGTACGCGCAGTGCAAAACATTAGTTTTATTCAAAATTAATAGAAATCAAGAACCCTAACCTTATAAATGTAATATAATCTTTTTGGTAAAGATGTTTTCTATATGTGTACCAAGCGATTCGTTAATAGGTGGTGTGCTTTTAGAGATGTTTCACTTTTTCTGTATTTTCTGTATGAAGATTGCTCACGACCATTGACAATGCCTTGAGTTTGAGTCTATGCGCACGGCTGAAACTGCGCACTGCTGAAACTGCGACACCGGTTAATGGCTCCCCTCACACAGTCGTACCTCCATAACCCACGAGGTGGCAGTGGTGGCGGCGCTGCCCTCCCGTGTCCACACTGCGTGGTGTTTCTTCAGTTGCTAGTCCAATAGACTCGGATCTGTCTGCCATATGTCGGTCATAGGGCTGCCCCTTGGTGTAGTTTAATTAAAGTTGCATAGTCCGATGGTTCTAAATACCCGATATATTAAGTTGAGTTGATTGTTATAATCTACTTTACTTTAATTTTGAACTAACTTATTTCAACGGAGTAATTTTGGAGATATATGGGATGAGAATTTCCCGTCAGTTGGCAGTTTCCCAACTTTTGGGGACTCACATGTGACATGTAGTCCTATATACAGGAATAAGAATTTTCTGCCGATTGGCAGTTTCCCAACTTTTGGGGACTCACATCTGACATGTAATCCTATATACATGGATAAGGATTTTCCACTGATCGGTGGTTTCCCAACTTTTGGGGACTTGCATATGACATGTAGTCCTATATACAGAGATGAGAATTTCACATCGATCGGTGGTTTCCCAACTTTTGGGGACTCTCATGTGGCATGTAGTCCTATATACAGAGACAAGGATCTCCCGTCGATTGGCAGTTTCCCAACTTTGGGGCAATGGCTGCCTTTCTAGGTCTGATCTGTTCTCATCCACGTAACATGTTTGATTAATATTGGTGTACATGCCAAAATGCCAGATATCATTTGCTTCAGCACTGACAGGTTCTATTAAATTGACTTAGTATTCCTCCGATGCATCAATATGTGTTTAATGAGTGAACTAGTATCTAAGTCAGATATGTCGGATCAAGTCTAGGTGAGTGCTTTGGTTTCGGACTGTGCAACTTGAGCAACTTTCTAAACAGACAAATTTAGTGCTATAATAATTATCAAACGCTCATTGCTCCTAAAGGAAATGGTCACAATGGGGTTTTCTTTTAGATGGAGGGGGTGTATTTAATCAAATGAAGCAATAAAGAGTTATGGACAATTTGTTTTGATACAATTTGATACAATTGAATGATTATAGCAGGAACGGTAAATTTGAAACTTTGGCAACAGTCACTGGTAAATTGTTAGTATTATGGCGAAATCCTTCAGGTTCAACAGCACAACTCATGCCCAGCCAGGCACAAGTTAACCACAGACATGAGCAGTTTTGTTTGCGCGTATCGATGACGCACCTTTTTGCTAAGGTTCCATCTGCGTAATGTGTAAACAAACATTTGGGATGGCTGTGGGCCAGTGAGGATGAGGAGTCTACCATTATGTGTATGTGAAAGAACCAAATCGGTCCAGGTACCGATTTGGTGTGTTTTTGTACACAAATTCAGACTAATAATTTTTGGAAGCAGGTATGCGTAGTACCTTCCTCCACCCTATATTGCATAGTGGCATATTGGATCTATATAATATTACACTCACATGTCGCAAGGATGAAAGATCTCTGCGATTTCCGTGAGTTTTCGTCATCTGCAATTTGTGTCATTTCTTTTAAACAAAATTATTTGGCCAATTCTCTGTTTTCTATTGTGTAAAACATATCACAAAATTCCAGGAAAAACCTTATTTTAAAGTCTTTCTGGAATTTAGTGATATTAGTTTCAATACTTAACTGTGTCCCAGGCTCTCAGACTAATGTTGCAGTCAGACTACGACGACAAGCAGCGGCGACAGCCCTGCGACAGCGACTTCCGGTCTGTCGCCGATTGTCGCGCAGCTGTCGCTGCGGCACCTCCGCGACAGCTCCAGTTTCTCCACTGTTTCTCGACTGTCGCCGAGTTGTCGCGGGGATTTTGGACATGTTGAAAAACTTCGGCGACAGCGGACGACAGCCGAGGTTGCGGCACTGTCGCGGCACTGTCGTCTTGTCGTTAAGCTGTAGTTGCTTCTCTCTCCATGTATGTGTCTCTGTGTGTCTATGTGTGTGTCTGTGTGTGTGTGTGTATGTGTTTGTGTCTATGTGTGTGTATGTGTCTGTGTCTCTATGTGTGTGTCTGTGTGTGTGTGGGTCTGTGTATGTATGTGTGTGTGTCTGTGTGTATGTGTCTGTGTGTGTGTCTGTGTCTCTATGTGTGTATGTGTCTGTGTATATGTGTGTGTCTCTGTGTGTCTGTGTGTGTGTGTGTGTATGTGTGTGTCTGTGTGTGTGGGGAGTCTGTGTGTGTATGTGTTTGTGTCTGTCTCTGTGTGTGTCTGTGTCTATGTGTGTCTCTGTGTCTGTGTCTCTGTGTGTGTATGTGTCTATGTGTGTGTCTGTGTGTGTATGTGTATATGTGTGTCTATGTCTGTGTGTGTGTCTGTGTGTGTGCCTCACTCTCAGTCACACACAGACACACACATACACAGACACACACACAGACACACACATAGACACCCATAGACACATACACACATAGACACAGACACACACATAGAGACACAGAGTCACACACACACAGACAGACACACACACATAGACACAGACACACACATAGACACAGAGACACACATAGAGTCACAGACACAGACACACACACAGAGACACAGACACACACACACACACAGACACACACATATACACAGACACACACATAGACACAGACACATAGACACATACACACACATAGAGACACACACAGAGACACAGAGTCACACACACAGAGACACAGACACACACAGAGACACAGACACACACAGACACACACATAGACACAGACACACACATAGACACAGAGACACATACACACACATAGAGACACACACATAGAGACACACACAGAGTCACACACACTCAGACACAGACACTGTCGTCCCGCTGTCGTCCCGTCTGTTGTCCGGATGTCGTCCGATTGTCGTCCAACTTAGCCCGAATTTGCATAGGTCGTCGGGATTTCACAAAATCCCAGCCGCCGGGCTGTCGTCCCCACCTTGTCGTCGTAGTGTGACTGCTACATCAGTGGCTGGCATTGGTTCAGCTGACATCCGGTGTTGGGGCCCCTGCACTGTGTGCGGTGATTTTCCACGAAAAGGCAGAAAGTCTCTCATAGGCTTTAGCATTGTCAGGGAATTGTGGGAAAACACCGGCAGTCAGGTTTCATCCAGTACTCTCAAAATATAGGCTTAGCTCCATTTGTATGACCAATCATAACAGATTCTGCTTGGAGAGTGTTCTGTTGTCGGTTTGACCTTATTATCGCCCACATCGCCATCAATTTCCGCTTTTTAAAAATGTATTTGTTTCTTTCTCCGAGACCACTTTCATCCCAGCATAGATACGCATGACATGTATCGTGTATATCTGTTTTACGTAGTTGTGGAATCTTAGCGTCAAAGGCCATTTCAGGATTGTTTTGTAACTGTAAATAGCTACAGCCCACACCGTAAAACACTACTCTCAGGCTTATTTTGGCATACCACACCCCTCTACTGTCCCAGTGTGAGAAATCGGTTCCTTTGGATTAAATACTAAATATATATGGGCATGCAGTGCGTCATGACGTCACAACAGGCCCAAGTTCTGTAGCTTACAAATGCGTGACTTGGGCTTCGAAGCATAAGTTTTGTTTAAAAAACTAAAATATGCTATGTCCCATTTTTCTATTGTAAATTTTGAACTTGACTAAATAATAAATGATTAGAGACGTTGATAAATTAGAAGCTCTAAAAGCATTAGATGGCTTTTGATGTGTATTTTCTGAGCATTGACATTGTGTGAAGCTATGTTAATAATATTGGACTTGGGCGCGATTAAAAATTTTTTTATTTCGTGTTCATACAATTTCCAAAAGAAAGACAAAAAAAGAAGTACAAAAAAAAAATGCTTCGCCATTATTTTAACCAACAAACTCATTACCAACCTACCGATTGACACTTTGTGTGTACGTCTAGGAAGTGCCTTTTAACGTAACATATATATGTATGTATAGTTAAGTTAATTAAGCTGTACTGTATCTCCACAGTAGGACCACAGTTCCATGCAAGCTAGTCACAGCTCAGTAGAAATGGAATTGAAAGGGGGGGGGGGGGGGTGACGTCGATGATCTTGAGGGCGATCACCGTAATTACAAACATTTTAATTGTTTGTTTCTGGTTCTGAGATGCGCCGGACAGTATTGCAGCAATGTAAAGGGGGATGAATTACATGTGTGTAAAAAAAAAAAAAAAAAAAAAAAAAAAAAATTAAACAGAAAAAAAAGATGCCCTCAATTCCATGTATATCCGAATTGTCGGTGATGGTGGTGATGGTGATGATGATAATCTCTTCCACATTTGAAGATTCGCTTTTGTGTGGTGTAGGCACGGTTCACGGAAACTGGGGGTTGATATGTGATAGTCGAGAGAGATGTCAGTTAGGAAAAGAGGGAAGGGGGTAAGGGAAAATTAATATTTTACTTTTTGTTTAAAAGAAGATAATAATTGCGACCAATGTTGCGCTTTGTGGATAATTAAGACTGCATATTAATTGTGTGGAACACTGACAGTTGTACTCCGGTGTCACCTCTATGTTTATTACCTACATTTACTGCTAGTTTGTATGTTATGTTTTCTCACCTGTTGTATATTGTGTGGTGGTACCTTTTCTTCTTTATTGTATCTGTGTAATGACCTGAGTCCGTTGGGAGGGAAACAACAAAAACAGGAAAAAAAGCTAAAAAAAAGAAGAAAAAGAGCACCTTACAAGAACAAGACAATGAGAGGGTAATTGAGAAAGTCCCCTAAATCCTGCAATCCACAACAACAACAACAACAACAAAGAATACCCTAACTGAGCCACCCAACAGAAACAAAACAAAACAGAAAACTCAGAAAACTTTCTAACCCATCCACCCCACAACGACAAACAAAACTCTAACCCATCCACCCCACAACAAGGACAACTCAGAAAATTCAGAAAGCTCTCTAAGTCTAACCCATCCACCTTACAACATTAACAAGGAAAACTTAGAAAATTCAGAAAGCTCTCTAACCTATCCACACCACAACAACACTAAAAAACTTCTGAAAACTAACCCATCCACCCCACAGCAACAACAACAACAATAAATAAAACTCATAAAACTCTATCCCACCCACAAAGGAGACTGAAAACTCTCTACCCCCCCCCCCAACCACACACAACCACGCAATTACAACACCATATTAAGCAGTGCAGGGAGGGGGTGCCATTATTGTATTACTATTAGATAGTTGTTAAGTCCGCAGTACACTCTACGTTCTTTAGTATCTCAGTTCACCTTCATGGGCCATGCTCAAAGTATGTCGTGGTGGACGTGGGTCCATTGTACAAAGCAGAGCGGGTTATGTGGGGAGTGGGGGTGAAATTCCCAAATATCTTGACGTAGTTTATGAACGCCCCCTTGGTCACTCAAACATGCAGGGGTTTTATTTTCCCTTTGTTTTTCTCTTTTTTTGGTAGACTTTTCGAAAATTGACAGGTTTATTATAATTGTCTTGTGGGAAATCTATTATTTCTCACTAGGAATATGGTCTTTGTTGCCAACATAGCTTTAAGCCTGCCAGTCACTCACTCACTCATTACTCACTCACACACACCTTGTTCTACTAACAACTCATCGATCATTTTCGCTGAAATATAAGTTCATGTGAATATTATTCGCGGATTTCCAAATGAAAATTACATATCAAAAAGCAATGCTCTTCACACACCTAACCCTCCTTAAAAAATATATCCATTTCTAAACCCCCCCCCCCCCACAAAAAGGAGTCTTCTCTAAAAACTTTGGTAAACGGGATGGGGTTTTTGTTAGTAAATTGCCCGTTTCAGCTCACAACCGTACCTCCTCCATCACTGTTTGAATGAAGATGCATTCAGCAAAATTATTAATCTTTTTTTTTTCAAATTTGTAATTGTTGTGTGTGTAGATAGATATTTGTTTCTATCAGTTTCCTTATGAGGGTGGGCGGGGGAAAACACCACATTTACAAACGTTTTTAGCGTGGGCGGAGTGGAGTGTCTTGTGAAGCATATACAAAGGGGGATATGAGTCCGACAGTAGTTTGGGAGAACTTATATAAATAAGTGTCACAATTCTAGTGCGGATTTGTAGGAATTTGTTCCCTTCATCTCTTTTTTTCCGAAAAGTTGCCATATTTTTGTCGAAAAAAGGGGAGCACTATTCTCAGGATCTGGTTTTTACTTGGCTGCAAATAATTATCTTAGCAGCATGTACGTACACACACACACAAGCACACACACACACACTATATATATATGTATATATATATATATATATATATATATATATATATATATATATATCCCTATTCAGTGTTTACAACATAGCAGCACGTGTGCTTTTGAGGTTAATTAATTAATTAGTCAATTAATCAGCTGCTCATGTCGGGGGGATCTAAAGCTGCATACTCCGATGAAAGCATAAGATTTGCAACAACAGAAAACAGAACACCTACCCGGATTTTAGCCTACACATCCAAATTGAGACGCTGTTGCACCCGTTAAACATTTATTGCAACTTGCTGCTTCCCTGCAAGCTCCGCTTAAAAACGGATAAGCAAAGCCCATGTCCAGCATTTCGACGTGCACATCGAAATTAAATTAGCACATTTTCACTTCAAATATCTCCAAAGTTAACCCTTTAAAGTAAAAAAAACACACACAAAATCCAACTTCAAACTAGAGTAAAGTAGATTGTGACAATCAACTTGATATACTTATGTATGATAATATGGCAGAAACCATCGGATTGTGCAAATTTAATTGAAATGACAATGCCGTTTGTAGGTCGAGTAGCTTTCACTTTGGAGTGTAGTCTATATATAGCTTTGTAATGGCGGTGCCCGCGTGTAAGATAAATATGGTTATTCATAGTTTCGCTGGTCCCTCTAAGGACTGAAGCTGGGACATAGTACGTTATGTCACACACAGTACGGAAATTGGCGGTTGGGGTGAATACGGTGTTACAGGAAGTGGTATTTTATCTAATGTAAAAATAATATTTGTTAGGACGATTTCACTGCAATCTATATGAAAAACAAATGTATGGTAAGAGCCTTACTAAGGTTGGTTATCAGGAGGCGTGAGTTCAAAGTATAGGTTTTATAAATGAAGGGCTGGGAGCGGCATTCTGAGTCTCGGCTTCAGTTCTTCTTGAGGAACCAGCGGAACTTGGAATACTGATATTGATAAACGCGCCTGTAAATTGAAGACTGTCAACTGTAGAGCTAGTTTTTGCAAAGTAATGTTACTATGCGTCAAGAACGTTTGTTGAACCGCGCTTGTTAAATATTTTAAAAGTTAAGTGGTGCGAAATCTTTGCTCTATATATATTTCTTTATCTTTCTACTTTTTCTTTGTTTATTTTGTTTTTGCATCCACTAGTTAAGGTAGATTTTCTATACTAATTAATGGTTCATTGGCCATCTTTGCTGATGGTGATGATAGGATGACTGGGATGTGGGGGTGCACATGGTAATTCAGAGAGGTGTCCCACACATACAGACTAAGACGACACCCCTTGTACACACCAAGAGGTCCATCCTCATCACTCACATTTACCTCTGAATCTCTGCAGCATTATCTAATAAAACCAGGTGCGGCCTGCTTTGTCAACATTATCAACTTAAAGTCTGAGAATAAATACCGTGGGCACAAAACAAAGCCAATTCAATTGGGGGTGGGAAATTGAGAAGTTTGGGGGCGGGGACTGTTTGATGGTAAATGTATTGATCAAAATTATTGCTGTTGGGTGTAGTCATGGCATCAACATTGTAGCTGAAAATTGACATATATACATATATAATTTTATATTATATATAATTATATGTTATCACATATAATTATATATTATCACCTAATGTAATAATTACACATTATCTATATAATGTAATGATTACATATAATTATATCTAATATATATTGTATGCACAATATAAATTATATATATGTTTTATTATATGTAATTATATTATACATATATAATATCTAATTATATATAATTATTGTGATATATGTCTATATATAATACACTTTCAGTGTACAGATACTACTGCATTTCATGACATCTAATTCATATGTACAGCCCCACAAGAGAAATATCTATAATTTGTACCGGTACTGAAATATACAGCTTTTGAATTCGCAGCGGCTATGGCAGAAAAGTACCAAATATTCACTTATATTATATAAGACGTTCTAGTTGGATACTATACTTATAGGGTCGGCAGTTGCATGCACTTCAATTGATTGTTGCATATGAAATAATAATGGGTTTGATTGGGGAAAATGGTCATAATAGAGAATGGGTACACTCGTGGATGATAATGCGTAGACTGACTATTTTAGGATAATATGATACACTTTGTTGTGATGTGGGTGTACTCAAAAGTGTTCTTAGCCGATGTCATTCCACCTAACTTATTGTCATTAACATGAGATAGAAATCCATAATCGAGAAATTATAATAGTGTGACAATCCTTAACATGACCAAGTGTGCAACTATAATTATGGGATGTTGGATGTATGTTATTCGCTGTACATGACCTGTCCTCCCTCTCTTCCCTCCCTCCTTCCTTCCCTCCCTCCTTCTCTCCCTACCTCCTTCCTTCCCTCCCTCCTTCTCTCCCTACCCCCCATTCCCTCCCTCCCATCCTCCCTTTCCTCCTTCTCTCCCTCCCTCCTTCTCTCCCTCCCTCCCTCTCCTTCCTTCCCCCCTCCTTCCCCCCTCACCCCCTCTCCATCCCCTCCCCCTCTCTCCCTCCCCTCCCCCTCTCTCCCTCCCCTTCCCCTCCCCTTACCTCCTGCATATCTCCCTACCTACCACCCTCCCCCCCTCCCTCCCACCCCACCTCTTAACTAATTCTTCTATGAGTGTCATTATGCTAAGGTTAAGCACAAAACTCATCCAAGTTAAGACGCTTTTGTTTTTGTACAATGTGTTCACTGACTGATGCAGTTTGCACTTATTTTTTAATGATTGGAAATAATACCCCCCCAAAATATAATAAAAAAAAGATTTTATCCATGAAAAAATGCTTTGTTGTTAGTTTCTAATTCTTTCGATTTGGTCAAAAGAGGCCAAAGGCTGAAAGTGGAGGTAAGGACTTTGTTTTAAAAAGTATGAATAGTTATTAACCTTTTAAACACAACTAGGCAACTAACCACGCCCCACTTAACAGAATAAACAAACCATTCTACTAACACTACATCTGAAAATGGTATTCCCTAACAACATGCTTTTTAGGCAATTCACACTACAGGGATGCAAACCTGCGAAGGAAAACCATTCATCTAACAATTCCATAACTAATCAATACAACTGCAACATATAATTACTATCTCACATGTGAATTGTCTAACTATACTATATCTAAGTCTTATAATGATTAATATTTTTATTTCACCAGACTTGAGCTAACTGCTGATGACAATATCAGCCCGTATACATATATTGTGAATCAAATGTATTGTCACATGGCTTGAAGACCAATGCCACGGTGCTGACAAATGACTTTATTCAATGAATAAACTATATTTACAAAAAGAAAAGAGAAAAAAAAGGACTAAAACAAAAAGTTAAGAATGGGAGAAACGGTGCGGACACTCAAGCTAGGCTGTACTAAGGAGTGGTAGGAAAGAAGACAAAATAGGGTACGGGCGGCTAAAAAGCTGTAAGTGGTAAGGTGAGTCCGGGGTCTATATCCCTCAGGAGGGCAAGGTGTCTGATCAGCAGCTGGCAGTGCAAGAAGGGCCTAGTTTGTTTGGGGTGCTGACAAATGACTTTATTCAATGAATTATATTTACAAAAAGAAAAGAGAAAAAAAAGACTAAAACAAAAAGTTAAGAATGGGAGAAACGGTGCGGACATTCAAGCTAGGCTGTACTAAGAAGTGGTAGGAAAGAAGGCAAAATAGGGTACGGGCGGCGAAAAAGCTGTAACTGGTAAGGTGAGAACGGGGTCTATATCCCTCAGGAGGGCGAGGTGTCTGATCAGCAGCTGGCAGTGCAAGAAGGGCCTAGTTTGTTTGGGGTGCTGACAAATGACTTTATTCAATGAATAAACTATATTTACAACAACAAAATAGACTAAAACAAAAAGCTAAGAACGGGTTGGTTGATTGTGGGGGTTTTACGTCCTAGCAACATCTAAGGTCATGTCAGGACAGGTACCGACTTGTGACCATGGTTTGTCCGTCTGGGACGTTCTCAGTCACTTGGGTGACTGAAGGTTGCCACAGGCTGCAACACTGGTATGGGCACTGCTGGGTGGTAGCTGTTTGTCTTTGTCTCTTGTCTTAGTGGAGCGGGACGTAGCTCAGGCGGTCGAGTGCCCACCTCTGAAGGTGTCAGTGATCCTATCGATCCTGCTCAGTGGACCCATTTGCAGTTTGGGCTATTTTCCGTTCCAACCAGTGGTCTGCAACTGGTTCATCAATGGCTGTCCTGTCTGGGAAAGTGCATATAAAAGACCCCTTTCTCTTTATCGGAAATAGTAGCCTATGTGGCGGTAGCAGGTTTCCTCCAAAGAAATATGTCAGACGAATGACCATATGTTTGACACCTAATAGCCAATGATAAAATTCAATGTGCTCGTTAAATAAAACGTGCTTTACTGTCTCTTTTCTTGAGCGGGAGGAGGGAGGAGCAGCCGTCGGGTAAAGGTCTTCATCCACGCGGAATCAGGAGGAGGGCAGTTAGGTGTGGTGTGGTGCTTGGGTAGGGCGGACGAGGCATGCACCTGCTACTAAGTGCTCGTCCTCCTGTGCAGAGACTGTCTGTGTCAGGAGTTCCGCAAATGCACATCACACCACCGCAAACTACGTGGTGTCACTAATCTCAGGTCTGATAGGTCAACACAGGGGATGGCTTGAGTCATCATCATATGACCACTCAGGCAGGCCACCTTCCGTAACCAAGGAGAGAGATGGAAATAGAATCTCCCCCTAAAATTGTTCTCCCCCGGCCAACTTGAAATAGAATCACTCCAAATCACTAAATTCATTTCCGTATAAAATATATATATATATACAAATAAATATATATGTATATAAATATACCAGCGGTTTTATTTCGAAATAAAATAGAGGTAGGTGGAGGAGGGTGGGGTGCAAGAGTGGGGTGGTTATAGGGAAAGGAGAGGGGGTTGAGGTGGGAGGGGAGGAGGGTGGTAGTTTATTGGGAAGATGGAGAAGAAAGGGGGAGGAGGGGGTGGAAAGGAGGAGGATGGGAAGGATGGAGTTTTATTTTAAAATAAAATCTTCACGGTTGATATTATTTCTAAATAGAATTACCGGTAGGCGATTTTCTATGAGGCCGACATATTTCGCAGCACTGGCAACACGTCAAGTGTCAGAGTGGGGTTAGGACCTGGGACGAAAACTCCAACCCGGATGCGAAACTACCGGGGGGAAGGGGTTGTATCCAGCGGCCCCCTCTTTACTTCTTCCTTTTCCAGACCAAGACCCATACTTTTCCCTAAACCAACCTTGTTTCTTAATAATAAAATTACAGGTTGTACCTCTTTTATCCGATAACCTTGGGACCTGGTTATTGCGGAATTACAGAAAATGCCGGACTACTTATACTTAGCATTACTACTTCCAAGCAAGATTTCTTTTGGCGTTTCATGTAATATAAAAACCAATACCAAAAATATAATCGGACCATGGGAGTTTCCAAAGTATGGATTAATGGATTAAAGAGGTACAACCTGTGCTAATTTTGTTGTTGTTGCAGCTGTTGTTCTTGTTCCTGCTCTTCTTTTTCTTTTCATTTCTTCTTTCTCTTCTTTTACTTCTATACGTATTCCTCTCCCTTTTCTTTCCCCTCTTCATTTTCTTCTCCTATTTCTTCTTCTTCTTCCATCTTTTTCTGTTTAGCCATTTAATATTATGATAAAACTACAATTATTCATAAATGCAGAGGCATGCATATAACAGTCCAAATGGGTATTGGGGTGTGGGGGATGCAAATAGTTAGCCTTCGCCTAGGGCGCGAAATAGTTATGATCCGGCTCTGTATATTGCCAATGCCATTTGGTCGACTAGATGTTTGGGTGTTGGGGTTTTACTGATATGATAACCAGCAGACTGGGAGTAGATCAGGAGACCAAGACAACAGTACACTGAGACACCAGTACACCGAGACACCAGTACACTGAGGCACCAATACACTGAGACACCTGTACACCGATACACCAGGACAGATAGATACCAGAACACTGGGACACCAGTACACTGGGACACCAATACATTAAGGCACCAGTACACTGAGACACCAGTATACTGTAACACAGATACACTAAAACACTGGTACACCGATACACTGAGACACCAGTGTATGGGGACATCAGTACACTGTGACACCAATACACTAAGACACTGGGGCACCAGTATACTGAGACACCTGGGGCTAAATGTATGAAGCACAATTTATCGGCTGCGGAGTTAAGGGCGGCCGGCGGGGTAGCTATTGTCGGTGTTGATATATGTGTCACGGGGGATGTATCAGTCCAAAGCGCGCGTGGGTTAGCTAACGTTTCAGTTATTTATAGATTTGGGAAATCCCTCCGCGTTTGTAGCCATATATTAGGCTCAAATATATTAAATGCGACCATATTTAACAGAATTACACACTCAAACCGTGAAACTTCATTAAATTAACCCCAAATTCGAAGCGTTATCAAGGCTACCGCCGCATTGGCGGCGATATTAGTATTTATATTTTCGAATCGACGAACGTAAAGTAAACAAATCGCCGCCGCCGCCGCATAGACGTCGCTTTCCATACTGGCGGCGGCGGCGGTTTGTTCACTGTACGTTCGTCGATTAGAAAATATAACCACTAATATCGCCGCCAACGCGGCAGTAGCCCTAATAACGCTTCGAACCTAGGGTTAATTTAATGAAATTTCACGATTTGAGTATGTAATTCTGTTAAATATGGTCGCATTGAATAGATTTGGCCCGAATCGGTCCCTAACCTGCACGTTATCCCAGGCTCAAGTTGGGGTTAGTGAACTCGACCTTAACTCCCGAGGTGTTTGCCTAACCCGCGCACATACATTGACACTTTGGCCGCTAACCCGGGAAATCCGCACGACACGTGGGTTACGAGCCCTAACCCGGACTCTTACATTTGGCCCCAGTACAGCGAGCCACCAATACACTGGTGCACCAGTACACTGAGACACCAGTACACTGGGACAACAGTACACTAAGACACCGGGACATCAGTACACCGGGGCACCAGTACACTGAGACACCAGTACACTGAGACACCAGTACAGTGAGACACCTGGGGCCAAATGTATGAACAACTTTTTATCGGCTCTGGTGTTAAGGGCGGGCAGTGGGTTAGTTAACGTTGGTGTTGGGATATGTGTCACAGGAAATGTATGTGGCCAAAGCACAGCTTGGTTAGCTAACCGATGCGTTATTTATAGATTTGGGGAACCCCTCTGACACTGTTACCGGCGAGCCGAGGCAGCGATGGCGGCGACGTTAATATCACTTCGATTTTTTGGTTAATTTGACCAAAATAATCTTATTTGTGAGAATAGTTTACTCCTTTGCTTTGCCGTCGAGGTCATTTTTATATTAATAACGCCGCCGATTCGACAATATCTGAATAGATTTGGGCCTAATCGGTACCTAACACAGCCGGGCACCAGCACACTTGTTATTGCTGAGCCTGTTCCCGGCGCATACCGCTATTTCACAATATCGCCACCGATCCGGCGTGGGGGCGGCGGCGGCGGTGTTAATATCGGTTCGATTTTAGGGTTAATTTAATTAAATTTCACGATTTGAGTATGTAATTCTGTTAAATATGATCGCGTTGAATAGATTTGGGCCTAATCGGTCACTAACACTGCTGGGCACCAGCGAGCCTTGTCACTGGTGAGCCTGTTCGCGGCGAGCGGCGGCGATTTGTTTAGTTTACATTCGTCGATTCGACAATATTAATATCACTGCCGATTTAGCGGCAGCATTAATATTGGTTTGATTTTAGGGTTAATTTAATGAAATTTCACGTTTTGAGTATCTAATTCTGTTAAATATGATAGCATTGAATAGATTTGAGCCCAATCGGTCCCTAACCCCAATGTTAAACTTGATATTTCTTGGTGTTAGTGTAGGCACTTTAACTCTCGAGGTGTTTGCCTAACCCGGGCACATACATTGCGACTTTTCGCCGCTAACCCCGGAAATCCACGCTAACCACGGGTTTGGAGCCCTAACCCGGCTTCAACATTTGGCCCCTGGGGCCATATGCATGACGCGCTTTTGGTGTTACAGCCGGACACCATTTAGCTATCACTGAGGTCGGGAACTATGTCAAGTGGTATGCAGGAGCGCATAACACTTTGATTATAGCTAAACTTGAAGTTATTTATAGATTTGGGAAATCCCTCGATTCGACAATATGAATAACACCGCCAATGCGGCCGTGGCGTTAATATCGGTTCGAATTTAGGGTTAAATTGATAAAATATCACGTTTAGGATATGTAATTCTGTCAAATATGATAGCATTGAATAGATTTGGCCCTAATCGGTACCTAACACCGCCTGTAAGCCAGCTATGGAACGGGTTTACCGTAACCTAGTTTAAGCTTGTGGTGTTAGGCCTAACACTGCTCCATGCATAGCAACTTTTCGGCGCTAAACCAGAAATCCCGTCTAAACGCGTTTTGGCTCGCTAACACTGCTTCATGCATATGGCCCCAGGGCCTATATGTATGAGACCGGGTTAGCGGTCGTAACCCAGCATCGTGCGGATTTCCCGGGTTAGCAGGGAAAAGTGCGTATGTATGTGTTGGGGTTAAACTAACTCGGCGAGTTTAAAGTCGCCTGCACTAACCCCATGCGAAAGGAGGGTTAAAGGTGGGGTTAGGCACCGATTATGCCCAAATCTATTCAATGCGACCATTTTTAACAGAATTAGATACGCAATAAGTGAAATTTTATCAATTTAACCCTAAATTCGAACCGTTATTAAAGCTACCGCCGCATTGGCGGCGATATTAATAGTTATATTTTCGAATCGACGAACGTACAGTAAACAAACTGCCGCCGCCGCCAGTATGGAAAGCGATGTCGATGCGGCGGTGGCGATTTGTTTACTTTACGTTCGTCGATTCGAAAATATAACTATTAATATCGCCGCCAATGCGGCGGTAGCCTTAATAACGCTTCGAATTTAGGGTTAAATTGATCAAATTTCACTTATTGCGTATGTAATTCTGTTAAATATGATAGCATTTAATATATTTGAGCCTAATATATGGCTACAAACGCAGAGGGATTTCCCAAATCTATAAATAACTGAAACGTTAGCTAACCCATGCGCGCTTTGGTCACATACATCCCCCGTGACACATTTGGAACCCCGGGGTTAGCTAACCCGGCACACTCCTTTAACCCCGGTCCGGTTTAAAATTGGCTCATACATATGGGCCCTAGCTAAGTAAGACACCGCTACACCGATACATCGATACATCAGTGAGGCAATACACTCAGAAGTCTAGCTTGGCAGTTGATGCGCGAAAAGGAAGAAGGCAAGGCGGGGGTGGAAATAAAGGCGTTTATTTACGCCTCAGACAGACAGAGTATACAGAGGAATGAAAGAGAGGCTCATGAAGAGCAGCAGTAAATAAGCTCATAAGGAGCAAAATGTAATGTAAAATATAACAATAAATGGAAGAAGAGTAAAGAGGCTCATGAGGAGCAATACAAGGAGATGTCCATGAGGAATACAAGTTCAGTTAGAGTCAAATGTCATGAGGGTGGTCAGTGAGGGGGTGCCGAGGAGCCCTCCACCACTGGAAGAGAGGAGTGTATAAGGAAGAAGATGGGTGAGTGGGTGGAGGAAAAAAAGGGAAGAGAGCTGGAAGGCGGCAGGAGGGCGAGTGGCTGAGGGAGGCCGGCGGGCGACCTTATAAGGGAAGGGGGACGGGCGACAGCAGGTGAGGTGTGAATGCTGCCGGCCCGGGGGAGGGCGAGAGGTGGCGAGCAGCGGGCGTCGGGTGAGGCGCGAATGCTGCGCGACAGGGGGCCGGGGGAGGTGGCGGCGCGCGGCGGCGTCGGGCGAGGTGAGAAGGGAGCGCGACAGCGCGGGGCGGGGGAGGGTCTCTTCCTCTCCTCGCATCAAACGTAATGCTACGCATTACGACCGATGCGCGAAAAGGAAGAAGGCAAGGCGGGGGTGGAAATAAAGGCGTTTATTTACGCCTCAGACAGACAGAGTATACAGAGGAATGAAAGAGAGGCTCATGAAGAGCAGCAGTAAATAAGCTCATAAGGAGCAAAATGTAATGTAAAATATAACAATAAATGGAAGAAGAGTAAAGAGGCTCATGAGGAGCAATACAAGGAGATGTCCATGAGGAATACAAGTTCAGTTAGAGTCAAATGTCATGAGGGTGGTCAGTGAGGGGGTGCCGAGGAGCCCTCCACCAAAGCGGCGGAGAGGGCTCGCGGCGCGCCCGAGGGGGCGAGGTGGGGCACGGAGGCGTGGACCGCCTCGGGGTCGAGGTGCCCTGAGGTTCCCTGTGTGGGCGGGGAGTGTCCGGGACCTAGGTCGACAAGGGGCGGGCGGCCAAAGATAGAGGAGGCCCGCTCCTTGGAGAGATCCGGTGAGGAGGTCCAGCGAGGGTTGAGCAGGAGGGCAGCGAAGTCCTCAGGGCTGGGTGGGGTGGCGGTCGGGGTCGGGTCGGGCGGGTTAGTGAAGGCGGTGTCGTGAGGGTCGGCGGCTGTGATGTCGGCAGAGGGTTCCTCGTGGGGCTGGGCTGGGCTGTGGTCTGAGGCGTGAGGTCCGAGGTGATGGTCCCCGGCTGTGACTGGGCGGCGCTGCGATCGGTGGTCGCTGGGAGGTTGTCGGTGGACGGCGGTGTCGGCGGCTGTGATGTCGGCAGAGGGTTCCTCGTGAGGCTGGGCTGGGCTGTGTTCTGAGGCGTGAGGTCCGAGGTGATGATCCCCGGCTGTTACTGGGCGGCGCTGCCATCGGTGGTCGCTGGGAGGTTGTCGGTGGAAGTCGCGGGGCTGTTGGCAGTGGTGAGGGCGAGGCGCCGGTAAGGGCCCCCCGGGCCGGCCGGGGGGAGGCCGGCGGATCAAAAATCCGCCGAGGTGGGGGGGGGGGGGGGGGGGGGTCTGGCGCTCACGGGCTTGTTTGGTTATGCAGCCGGCCTCGCTGTGCATGGTTAGGATGCGCCGCACTTTGGCGCAGTAGGCGCAGACGTGACGGCGCCTGTCCCCCGCCTCGCCGTGGGCCTCCCCGACGGGGGCCCGATCGCACGAGGCGGTGTCGCGGTTCCAGGCCGGGCAGGGGGCCCCGTGGGTGTGCCTGTCGTAGGCGGCGCGGGCGTCGACTTGGGCTCGGGGCAAGTGCGCGCCTCGGTGTGCAGGGTCGAGTGGGCGGGCTGGGGTGGTGGCGGCTTGGTGGTCGGGCACGCAATGCAGGGCATGGCGATGCACTCGACCCTCAGGAGGTTGAGGGCTACTGGGTCATGCCACCCGTGGGGGAGCCTTCCGTCCGCGATCCAAGTGAATACGGTCTCGGAGTATCGACGGACGGTCGGCCACGGGTAGATGAGGTTATCGCGGGCAACTGTGATGTGGTGGTGGTGGAGTCCCTGGGCGGAGTGGGCGGGGAAGTCGGGGTGGTCAATGAGGGTGAGAAGGGCGAGGTTGTACTCTTCCCTCGTTGCCTCGCCCCTCTTCACCGGCTTCCTTTCAGGCCCCCTCTCTACCAGATCCGATGGGAAGATGTAGTCGACCGGGATACCTTTTCGCCTGACGGAGTGACGCGCCTCGGCGGAGGCCAAGATATCCCGGACGGCGTCGGCCGCGGAGGCGGGGGTGTGCCCGGTCGGTTCCTCGTGGTAGGCCGGCGACGCGGCAGGCGCGGCTTGCGTAGCGAGGTGGCGGTACCTCCCGTAGTCCTGGTGAGCCGCCCCGGGCAGGGTCGCCTGAGGCGGGG
The DNA here is from genome assembly GCA_030323885.1 of Branchipolynoe longqiensis. NCBI lineage: Eukaryota > Metazoa > Annelida > Polychaeta > Phyllodocida > Polynoidae > Branchipolynoe > Branchipolynoe longqiensis. The sequence goes on from CM059194.1 coordinate 29,907,297, forward strand.
GCGGGGGCCGGGCTCCGGTGGCGGCGCGCGCCCGAGGCTTTGGGGCGGCTGCGGCAGGGCAGGCGGCCTGGCGTCTCGGGGCAGGTGAGGGCGCCTCCGGCGCGGGCCGGGCCTCCATGGCGTCCATCCGGGCGTTGATGGCGGCGGCACTCTGTCGCGCCTCGGCGGCAGCCTGGCGTTGCTGAAGTTGGAGGCGCTGGATGGCCTCCACTAGCCCCGAGGCCTCAGCGCCCGAGGACCGGTCCGAGGGCGCCGCGGGGGACGCCGGGGCTGAAGCCGGAGACTGCTCCCTCCGGGGCGTTGAGGATGGCCCCGGGGTGCGGGGGGCGGCGGCCCTGGAGCCCTTTCGTCCTTTTCCTTTCCCTTGAGGCATGGTGCAGGTGAGACAGCAATCCGAGGTGGAGGACCAATCAGGAAAAAAGGGAAGAGAGCTGGAAGGCGGCAGGAGGGCGAGTGGCTGAGGGAGGCCGGCGGGTGACCTTATAAGGGAAGGGGGACGGGCGACAGCAGGTGAGGTGTGAATGCTGCCGGCCCGGGGGAGGGCGAGAGGTGGCGAGCAGCGGGCGTCGGGTGAGGCGCGAATGCTGCGCGACAGGGGGCCGGGGGAGGTGGCGGCGCGCGGCGGCGGCGGGCGAGGTGAGAAGGGAGCGCGACAGCGCGGGGCGGGGGAGGGTCTCTTCCTCTCCTCGCATCAAACGTAATGCTACGCATTACGACCAATTGTAACAGTAACACACAACTTCCTATTTCTTCTTTTCTTTCTTCTTCTTCTTCTTCTTCTTCCTCCCCCCCCCCCTTTTCATGTTGTTATTCTTCTTCTTCTTTTTCTTCATCTTTTTGGCGGTGGGCTGACTTTGGGGGCGGGGTGAGAGGGGGGTGCGAATCGTGGTTTGGGTGTGGGTGGTGGTGATTCGAAGGTCGGGGTAGGGGTTCGGGTCGGGGTGGGGTTCGGGTGGGTGGGGTCGGGGTACAAGTCCAGTCGGAAAACCGTGCGTCAGTCCCGCAGCCACTGGCACGTAATTCCCCCCTCAGGTCGGGCGGGAATGTTATGGCCGCCGCGCACGCGTGGGGAGGGCGGGGGGGGGGGGGGGGGGGGGGAGGGAGTTACGTCGGCGAAAGTGGTGGCCAGAACGCCCTCTAGGAGCAGTTCGGGGCACTTTCACGACGACACCACTTAGTGAGTCACCACCCATGCCCGGCCACGCTCTCTTAACAATTCACCGTTAATTAGAGCCACGGACAGAGATACGGATATATATATATATATATAATTAAAGTGGAGGGGAAATATTATTTTGATACAGCACCCCCATTTGGATGTGGGACTTCCAGTATGGCTTGTGCCAGAACAACGTCAGCTGTAGTGCATTCAATGACTAGAAAGGGCTTTTTCGCATTATGCTATCTAGATGATTTTGTAGGAGCAGAAAGCACATTAGAGAAGGCACAGCAGGCTTATGACTACATTAATGGCTTAACAAAAGAATTAGGTCTAGATGTATTAGTTAAAAAATGCACCCCACCTGCAAAACATATGATTTGGTTAGGTTATGAAATTAATTCAGAAGATATGGTAGTTAGGATCCCAAAAGATGAGCTTATTGAAATTTTGGTGGAGTGTAATGAATGGAAAATTGGTAGCATGGTAACAAGAAAAAATGTGCAATGGTTAGTAGGTAGGTTACAATTCATTTCTAAATGTGTAGTTCATTCAATAATTTTTCTAAATAGAATATTAGCTTTTTTGAGAAATACCCCATTTACTGGAAAAGTAATAGTTACAGAAGGTTTAGTGAGGGACGGAGCTTGGTTTTTACGTTTTGCAGAAGGGAGTAATGGGCTAGTTTTACTAAGACCTTTCCCAAGATAAAAGTGGGTGCATTTAGTGGCTCACATTATTTTTCAGAATTATACACCCTCAAGTTTTTTAATAACAATTTTCATATCGCACAATTAGAAGCAATAAATCTGGTAGCAGCTCTTAAAAATTTACATCTTAAAAAACCTGAGGAAATTATCATTATTACCAACACTGATAATGAAGCTTCCTAACAGGCGTTGTCCTCTGGTACTGGAAAAGATCCAGTCTTGTATGCCTGTGCCAGAGAAATCTGGAGATTTGCAGCACAAAAATGCTGTGAGGTACAGGTAATTCACAAGGCTGGAAAAGATCTAGTACTAGCTGATGCCCTTAGTAGGTTGTTTTTTTACTCTAAAGCAAAATTAGTAGCTGACAAATTATGTCATGACCATTTGCTATCCAAAATAAATGTTTCTCATGATAACAATATTTTTGTTTTATACCTGTAAGCGTGCTCGTTGCTAATTTATTTGTTTGCCTTTATCAACTTACAGCTTAGAATATCACATTGGTTAATAAGCTAAGCGTATATTTCAAGGCCGGACTTTCGGAGGGTACGTGGAAAAATAAGATGGTACATTTCGGGGAGTATTTGAAGTTTTATAAAAAACAAAAAGATAACCCTAAAAAACCCAAACTTAAAACGGTGATGTCATATGCTTTATATTTAAATGATAAATTAAAGACAGAAGGAGCAATTAAAAATTATATGAGTGGGCAAGATCATGGGTAAGAATATTAAGGGGAAAATGTGATGCATTTGACTGTTATGCATTGTCAGTACATCAAATGTGGTATATTTAAATTAACAAATAATACTGTAAATGGAGCATGCCCACTAATAATTAAACATATTAAATTAATTGTATTAAAATTTAGAAAAATGGGTAAGTATGGTCTGGTGTTGATTGCTGCTTTATTGATAGGCTCTACATGTTTGTTAAGACAATCCAATTTATTTTATTCCGAGATGCTGAGCGATGGCGGTCATACATTGCTCGGGAGTGACATCAAGGCACACACTTGAAGGTGACGATCAGAAGCACCAAAACCACATGCAGACCAGACGAGATCTACCACATTGAACTACCTTGGGTACCCAATTCTCCATTCTGTCCGGTGCATGCATGGAAAAAGTACTATCGTTTCTTCCATGTGCATAAGGGCGCCCCAGCAGTCATTCTGTCGAACGGGGACCCGTTGACCAGACAAATCTTCACGAAATGCATGCAAACAGCTCTGAAGGCTGCCAACCTGCGATGGTGGCCATTGGTGACGTCCCATAGTCTTCGCTGAGGGGCAGCACAAGAATATGCAAGAGTGGGGATGCCTTTGGACTGCATTAAGACATTGGGACACTGGAAATCAAGCAGTGTTTTCAATTACGTGAATAAAAAATGTATTAGTCAGGGACATCAGCTCTCCTGTCCCAATTTGGCTGAGAGCTGGATGGTCCAACAAATTCCTGTCTAAATTTGTAAAAAATGAGTTGCAAGTGATGTGTGCCTGGTGTGCTTCGATAGTATGACAGTGATCAACCCATAGATGATGCCCCCTGTCTTCAATTCCCAAACAATATTCACCTTAAACAAATTTAACTAATCTATTAATCATAGCTAGCTTGTAAATGAACACCTGCAAATAAGTAATAATTGAGTGAGGCTTCAAATTGAATTCTGGGTTGTACTACTTGGTCAGCTAGCCAAATTCAGCTAATAAATTCATCTGTACTGATGTAATAAAGCTTCCAATAATGTTACCTAGTGATAGCCATAGAAAAGGCTCTCGTAGAAATTTATTAAGCCTGATTAATAAATTTATTAGCCCAAAAAAGTTTAAGTTGATTCGTGAATTAAGTTGATCATTATAATCTACCTTACTTTAGCTTGAAGTCACTTTTCTTTAAAATAAATAACCTATCAGATAACTGAAGTGTTAAACTGATCAATTAATTTTGGCATGCTTGCCAAAACTCTGTCCCCATATGCGTCAGCGGTAACATGGGCTAGTAAATTAACTTGGTGCCCCAAATGCTTAATAAGTACACCACTATATGAGTTGGATATGTATAATGTAGGTTCAAATTTAGGTAAGCATTTTGGTTTTGAAAATTTGATGTTTTTATTGGACAATACAACTTTAATATGCCCTTTTATGCAGCAGGAAATGCTTAATAAATAATAGAAATCTCTGTAAGTGTTTCGGTTTCGATAATTTGGGTATTTCATTAGAATATTGAACTTTAATTTCAAGAGAGGGCATATACTATATTATTGCAACCAGTGGCAGTTTTATACCAATATATTACTCTCTCCCTCCCTTCCCATCCTGATATGACCTTAGATGTTGCCAGGATGTAAAACTCCAACAACCAACCCTCACTGGGTGCGGTGGCCTAATCGGTAGAGCGCGGGCTCGCGTGCGGAAGGTCGGGAGTTTGGTTCCTGGTCGAGTCAATCCAATGACTTTAAAATTGATACTTGTCGCTTCCTAGCCTGGCACTCAGCATTAATAGGAAAGGGCAAGGACTAGTTGGCTCAGTATCGGGATAATGTGACTGAGTAGGATATTGCGTCATGGTGCCAGCAGCCTGATTTCGCAAGGGGAAACACTATAAAGTCGCCATGAGTGTGCACTGTCACAAGTCGGTACCCGTCCTGACATAACCTTAGATGTTGCTAGGGCTTAAAACAACAAACAAACAAACCTCCCCTCACACAGTCACCCTGGCAGGTTCGGTGGCCGAATCGGTAGACCGCAGGTGTCCCATGTGGAAGGTCGCTAGTTTGAATCCCAGCTGGGTCAAGCCAATGACTTATCAAATTAATGCATGTCAATACCTAGCCTTGCGCTCAACATTAATAGGATAGGGCAAGGACTGGTTAGCACAGTGTCAGGATAATGTGACTGTTCGATATCGGGTCATGGTACCGCCAGGCTGGTCTCCCAGTGGGACAACCACAATAAAGTCGCCATGAGTGTGCACTGTCACAAATGGGTACCCGTCCTGATAATATTATATGTTGCTAAGACATAAAACAACAAATACATGTTTCAATTTAATTGCTGGGGGTCAAAAATCGAATTGGGGTGTTGTGACGGTAGAGGCGGTGGAGGGCGGCGGGGTTGCAGGAGGGGTTCGGGGTGGAGGAGGGGGCGGGGTGGCGGAGCTTGTGGGGGTGGAGGAGTGAGGGTTGGGGTGGAGAGTGGGTGCAATTTTACCCCGCTACACTGGGATTCTCGCCAAAGCCAAGTAGTGCACTGATGATGGCAGCGTGCAAGTAGTAACGCGGCGAACCGCACCTAGGGGGAGCCACCGGCGGCACGCCCACGTCCTGCCCCTTTTAGTGCGGACGCTTGGTGACGGCAGACGCAGGAGGTTGCTCAAAACGCGCTCAGTTTCCCGCCGAGTGAGACCCGCTGTCAGCATGCTAACGTTGCAGCGCCTGTGGCCATGCTTGGCCGGTGACAGTTCGGCGCCGATGGTCGCCAGGCTGATCCCGCTGGTTCTCTTCCTCACCCTCCTGACACTGACTGCGTCGCCGGCAGGGGGCGCGGTCAGCATGAACACACGCGCCGACGGGGCAGGCACACACGACAACTCCTGGTGCTTCCGGGGCGTCTACGACTACGACAATTGTCCCGGTAGGACGCTGGGTTTCTTCTCCTTTCTCTTTCTCCTCCTTTCCTCTTCTTCTTCTTCTTCTTCCTCCTAGTCTTCTTCTTCCTACCCATCCTGATATGACCTTAGATGTTGCTAGGATGTAAACAAAAAATCTTCCTATTCTTCTTCCTCCTCTTCCTATACTTCTTCGCCTTCACCTTCTTCTCTCCCTCCTCCTTCTCTTTCTCCTTCTCCCTCTCATTTTCCTCTTCTTCTTCGCCTTATTCTCAGCCATCCTCTTTCTCCTCCTTCTTGTTTTCTTTCTCGTCCTCTCTTTCTCGCCCTCTTCTCCTTCTTCACCTCTGCTGTATTGGCCACTCGTGGCTTACACATGCTTTTCTGCTCAAGGGGAACCTCCCCCTGAATGTATTGGGTGTCAGTCCCCGCTGACACTCAGACACATTTTACTAAGTTGCGTTGATTTTTTGGCCCTGCACCAACAATTCTACACTGCAGACAGTATGCATGACCTTTTTACTAAAGTAAAACAGGAAAACATTTGAGCCTTTTTGAGGGCAGCTGGACTGTACCACCTCATATAGTTTACTAAATAAATTCTATCAATTATTAATAAAACTTTTCTTTTTCGATGGGAATTGGTTTCCCTTGACCACAAATATATGATTGTGAGCTTTCTAATTTAATGAGTGTCTATTGGCACATAATTGATTGTCTGCTTTTACATGTAAAGGTGATGGTTTGAACAAAAAACAAACATTTCTCGCCGTGAATATGGCCTATGCTGCCGACACGGTGTAAAGGAACCACCAATCAATCAATCAACCTTATTTGCCTCCATCTTATCCATCTTCTTCTTTGCCTCATCCTCATTCATCTTCTACTTTTCTTCGGCATCGTCTTCTTGGTAACCTCTGCCATATGCTCCTCTCCTCATCCCCCTCTCCTTCTCCATTCTTCCCCTCTCCCCCTTTTTCGCCTCAGTCTCCCTCCCCTCATCTCCCTCTTCTTCCCCCTATCTTCTCTCCCCCTCTTCCTCCTCCTCCCCATCATCCCCCCTCTCCTCCTCCTTTTTATCATCCCCTTCTCCTTCTCCTCCTTCTTATCACCCTCCCTCCCCCTCTCCCCATCCTCCATCTCATTACCCCTCCCGTCCCTCTAGTTTCCTCTCTGTCCCTCCCCTTCTCCTCTTCGTCCTCATTCCGCCATCCTTGTCCGTTCTCTCCGCCTCATCCTCCCTATCACCCTTCCTCCCCATCATCCTTCCTCCTCCTCCTCCTCGTCTCTATCATCACCCCCTCTCCTTATCATCCTTATGCTCCTCCATATCCTCCTAATCTTTCTTCTGCTTCTCCTCCTCCCTCTTAATTAAAGTTGCATAGTCCGATGGTTTTGAATTTCAGTATTTTTTCTGAGATAAATATATTAGATCGATCACTCATATCTACGTTACATTAGTTCAAACTTACTTTTATTTTAAATGGTAAACTTTTGAGATATTTTGAGTGCAGACATGGAAAATTAGTTTTGGCAAGCTTGCCAAAACTCTGAGACCATAGACTTCTGCAGTAACAGGTTCTGTTAAATTGACTCAATATTGCTTTATATGCAGAAACAAATGCTTAATAAGCGCATCAGGATCTAAGTTAGATATGTAAAACCAAATCTAGATAATTGGTTTGGTTTTGAAAATTTGATATTTCATCGGACTATGCAGCTTTAAAAGAAAATGTGTTTTATGATACAGATGGCGCTACCAGGGCCCTACTCATGATGAGCCAGTCTGTGGCCGTTTGAGACCAGACTGAGGAGGTAATGCCAACAGAATCGTGGCTAATATTAGTTCCCGAGTGTCGGGTTGGTGCCCAATAATTAACCGAGAACCCATTAATTGACATCCCCATATATCGTTGTTACAATTAGAATTTTATCGAGTGTGACTGATAGCCAATAAGGTGGGCAAAGTGAATATTGATATTCCACCACCTGAACATATATACCAATTACCATATACATATATATACATATATACCATGTACATCATATATTTATGGACATCGCTCAAATCATATAGTTATAGACATCATTTACATCATATAATTATATATATCGCTCACATTACAATTTACATACATCATAATATAACATACATCATACATAGCATGCATCACATACATCATATATATGACGTATAGACACCACAATCATCACATACTTCATGTCATGTACGTCATTTGTCATGTAGGCCTACATAAAATATTCACATATATTATGTGCATCACATACACCATACACATCTCATATGCAGTGGCTGAATTGGTAGAGCGAAGGCTTCCCGTATGGAAGGTAGGAAGTTCGAATCCCAACCGAGTCAAACCAATGGTTCATGAAATTGATACTTGTCCCTACCTGGCCTAGTGCTCGGTATTATTAGGATATAACAAGGACTGGTTAGCACAGTATTAGGATAATGTGACTGTGTGGGATATCAGGTCATGGTGTTGACGGCCTGGTCTCCCAGTGGGACAACACTATAAAGTTCCCATGAGTGCGCCCTGCCACAAGTCGATATCCATCCTGACATGACCTTAGATGTCGCTAGGATGTAAAACAACAACAATCATACATCGTATACATTATCAGCATCACATTATAATATGCATTATGTAAGCACATTATCAGATACATCACATACGCTATACATGTATACATCATACATTTTGGAATGTAAGGGGTCACGTGACCGACGGTAACCACGGCACAGCAAGTCAAAACGAGGCCGACCCCGTGGTAGAGGTGAGAACTACAGGGTTATATAACGGATTCTACTATACAGTACAGGTCCACAGCCCCATATCCGAAATACTTGCGGCCGGTTGTATTTCGGAATTCAGAATTTATCGGATTTCAGAATAAAGGTATTTATCACAAATTAATACTGCAGTTAAAACGTATGAATATTCACACTAAGAGGGATAAATAAAGACTACAGATACTATTACAGTTTATTTATGGAGTGATATGCCAATAAATGAAATAATTGGATAATTATAGACCAGATATCCTATAGTATAACAATTGGTGTAACTTATAATATTACAATTTGTCTAAACAGAAGAAAAGATTTCACTTTTCGGATTATACTATTACAGTTTATTTATTGAGTAATAATCCAATAAATGAAATAATGGGATAATTATAGACCATATATACTCTAGTAAAACAGTTGGTGTAACTTATGGTGGGGGGGGGGGGTAGGGCCTTATTACAGTTCATGTATAGATTCTACAGAAGAAAAAAACTTCAGTTTTCGGATTTGAGAATTTCGCATAAGGGGATATACTCCTGTAATATATAATATAAGGTTACGTAGCAGAATAACTGTTATGGGGCTTATTTCCTTGTTTATGCTCCCATAATGCATTGCCTGTCTGGGTGGTCTGATTTCTCTAATGGATGTCATTGCTGTTGCAGAGAAGGAGACGTTACTTTCCTGTGTACGTTGTTGTTCAGAACTGAAGACGTACTACCGGAAGCGTAAGTACCCCACCATTATTCCTGGTACATGTAACTGTTTACCTCTCTGTGATCTTATATGTTGCCAGGACGTAAAACTCCAACAACCAACCACTGTTCACCTCTCTCCGGCTGTACATTGATGTTACAGTTATTTATATTGGTGCGGGAGATCGGGAGTTCGATTCCCGGTCGAGTCAAACCAATGACTTACAAAATTAATACTTGGCACTTCCTAGCTTGGTGCTCAGCATTAATCAGTTAATGGGATAGGGCAAGGACTGGTTAGCTCAGAGTCAGTATAATGTGACTGAGTGGGATATTGGGTAATGGTACTGGTGGTGTGGTCTCCCAGTGGGGCAGCACTATGAAGTTATCATGTTTGCGCACTGTCACAAGTCGGTACCTGTCCAAATATGACCATAGATGTTGCCAGGACGTAAAACTCCAACAACCAAACAACAAACATGTATGTGTATTCTCAGTTAATGGCTGCTGGTCTCCGGGCTGATGCTGCGACCTGGTGTGTTTTCATACCCAGGGTGGGTGAATACCCTTTACTTTTAAAGTTATCACGTGGCTCCTCATTGCTCACGGGCACAGAAGACAAGGAGGCTGAGGTGGGAAAACATGGCATTTATTCGGGCATGGCCCCTCGGCAGCAAGTCATGGTACATGTTATTGTTTAGCAGGGAAGCCGCGGCCGACCTAAGGTCATGTAGAGTGATGACGAATGGGCAACATATGGATCATGGTGGTACAACAATGATGAACAACAAGATAATAAGCAGAAATGAATTTGTACATGGTAAAATGAGTGTATGGTCTACATTTAATCAAGTAAAGGTGATTTGCCATTTGCTCGGTTGTCAAGTGGCTATTATTAATGAGGTGGTTAATTAACTCTGTTAATTGACTTCTATTTTTATTTTAACGTTTAATTTAATAGTTTGTTTGATTGATTGGCTCGCCAATTAATCGGCAGGTGTGGGTGTGTGGGTGAAAAGAGGTAGGTGTAGTAGTTGTCAGTCGGAGGCGCTGTTGCGGACTGACGTTTCGATGGGCAGCCTGTGGATCGTAGTGTGATGTAATTGGTAGCTGGGTATTGGATGTTGATTGGTTGGGGGGAGTTGAGTGGAGTGTCAGGCTGTGAGCCTGGCATGCTGGTGCTCAACCCCTCCCTGTCGCCCCCCCCCCCCCCCCCCCCCCGATGCGGATGGGGGGCGGCGGCTAGGGGCAGGGCGGCGGAAGGGTGGGGGGGGGGGGGGGCATGATTCAGCCTCGCCATACCCCCGTGCCCAGCAATGAACACGAATGAGCGTAACCGCTCATTCCAGACAATGACTAAAGTCAGGTAGGTTCTTGCCTGACATTTGGTTCTGAATACAGGTATTCCGAGTTCCACTGGTCCCCCAGGAAGGACTGAAGTAGCAAACCTAACATGCCAGGTCCGAGCTTCAGGATACATGACAGATGGTTGGGGAGATGGTGAATAGACATAGCCTACACAAAGTGGTATTTTATCCAATGTGAAATATTTGTTAGGATAATTTCACTGCAATTCAAATTTGGAACAAATGTATGGCAAGAACCATACTGTCGGTGACCAGTTCACCTTTTGATTGCAGAGTGGTTTCAAAGTGCTCGCAAGCGATAGTGTGACTGGGTATGACTAAATAAAGATGGGGATACTTGACATTACGATTATATTGGATCCTATTTGGACCCTCTGCTCCATAAAGAACATTCCGGAATATCTTTCATTATTTGTATGTTGGAATTGAGTGCATTAGTTGTTACCCAATAAAGAGATTCCTGGATAATTTCTATCGAAATGAACAAAGCATCAGAATTCATTTTAGTTTTAACTAGCTGACGTAGGACATAAAAAGTAAAATATAACCCAGATGCTCCCAAAGGAAGGCTACATATATTATACTTTAAAAAAAAGTACTTTACAACTTTCTAAATCGGTTAATTTTACCAGGAAAATGCTGTTTTGTTCTTGGAATAGAGTAATTTATCAGTTAATCCCACAACATATGGCATTAATTACATTGGCATTATTCTCGTACATAGTACGGTAATAAGACACTTGTTTGCTAGGTTTGTTCACCTGTTTATGGGTACCGATCTGTGATAATGGCCACACACGACAACTTAATAGTGCTGACCCACTGAAATACCATTCCACTGATACTATGACCCGATATTCCACTGAGTTTAATTATACTGTTACTGGGCCAATCAGTTCCTACCATTTCCTAGTAATGCCGAGCATCAAGCTAATTAGTGACATGTATCAATTTGGTATGTTTTTGGTTTGACTCAGCTGGGGATTGAACCAGAACCTCCCACGTCGGAAGCAGGTGGTATAGTTAATAGACTATTCTGTCCGATAAGGGACTGCTATTGGCTTAATCTGATTATAACAAAACAATGAGTGTATTATTATACTCCATTTGACGTCCAATAGCCGCTGATAAGAAAATCAATGTGCTCTAGAGGCGTCGTTAAATAAAGCAAGCTTCATATCCATGCTATATATATATGTATATATATATATATATATATATATATATATATATATATATATATAAACCGCGCATACATGTATACCTCTACTTGACTTAAATGTTAGTCTTCGAATGACCATATTGAAAGGTCAACACGTTTGTAGAGCATAAACGCATTTTAGAATTCCTGGGAATAATTAGAATGCAGCGCCACCTATACCGGTGAGGTAAATTGCTATTGGTTGACATACTTTTATCTATTTCAAAATTGCATCTAAGATAAATTATGCTGTCATTTGACAACAATTTGACCTTTTTCAGACCTTTTTGGCTGGTTGGAAATAGTTTAACACTGTCAACAGCAAAGGCCATATTCATGGCGAAAAATTAGTCTAATTTATTCTGCCACTTTTTGTTTCATGCAGAAATATGCAAAACATATTTATATGCATTGAAATTTACCTGAAAATCTTAACCAGTCCTTCTCCTATGCTATTAATGCCGAGCACCAGGTCTAGGAAGCAACAAGTGTCAATCTTATAAGTCATTGGTTTGACTCGACCTGGAACCGAACTCCCGACCTTTCGTACGCGAAGCCCGCGCTCTACCGATTCGTCCGGTAGTACAGACATGTTGCAGTTCTTGTTCTAATTACTCTCATAGCCCCGTTCTTGAAACAGGGCTATCGAACAACCCACTAGAGAGAATGTTGGAAGGCTGGGTAAAGGAAATGAGCATAGGTCTATAACGCCTTAAGCTGTGTTCACACACACAACTTTAGGCCAAACTAGATAAAGCGAACTAGATGAGGCGAACTAGGCGTGAAAGTGAGTCGTGTCCACACATGCAGTACTTGGAGCAGTTTAAGGCGGAAATCGATATCTGCGCATGAGCAAGTCCATACTAACCAGCGCCACTTTCGGTTAGTTGACGTCACCACGAGAGAGTGTGGGATCGACCTAGATATGTATCGACTGAATCGTATTGTTTTGGAATGGTCAAAACTTCACCTGGGCAGTGAAAACCTAAAAATAAATGATGAAAAAAATATCTGTGCACAGCTAGTGGTTTCATAGACCAAATTATATAATATGTGCCTTTGATCGACCGGAAAATCAACAAACTCAGGTCTCAATTGCACATGCGTGTGACGTGCTTAAGCCGCCTCAAGTAAACAGCTACCGTCCACACAAGCAAGATGTGGCCGACTTAAGCTAGTTCGCTTCATATAAACCACCGCGCGACGTGGTTTACTTGAGGCAAACTAGATGAATCGACCTAGCCCTATTTCGCTTCAGCGTCGCGTCCACACGGCCAATGTGGGTCGAACTAGATAAGGCGAACTAGTTGAGGCGACTTAACGCCCAGGTGTGAACACGGCTTAAATCAAAGAAGCAAAAAATACCTTTTTATTGACCTGCTACTTTTAAATTGAAGAATATAATAATACATTTAGCTTAATAGGCTTTAAAAGTCAAATCGAGAGCATTCTGGGGCCGCCATCTTCTTTTTTGCATCCTCTGTTATTTCTCCAACTCTATGATAATATAGATAACGACTGGATACTGGAACCAGGAACTCCACTTCTTGTTTATACTAATGCAGTGTTGCTTGTAGTTAGACATGGTTGTCATTCACCCCTGACAGGGTGAACATTTTCTCTAGCTTTGTTCATGCCAACTGGTACATATTCAATTCAATTCTATCAGACTCAGGATAATGGTAGTTACATAATTTGGTCCATAATAGGTAGATATACAAATAAATGTGAATAACATATAAGTAATAGTGTGAATACTACCATACTAACCAATATAAAAAGAATTGGGTCTACATACAGTAGTTTGTACCAATGCCTCCATATGGCAGGTGTAAATCTGAGATCACTCTCTTCTATTTTCACAAGTCCCTGTATTATAGCATTTTCTGACTTGTCAAGTCCAGTAATAAATTTGAATATTAGATTCCTGATAACAGCCTGGAAGGCTGGGACATCAATATTGGCAAACAGCTGACTAGCACTGTGATACCTAGGTTAGACGGAGTAATAACCTCATGTCATTATATGCTACATTCAGTTTTCTAATGCTATACATTCTATAGTTCCACCAAATCTGGGCAGTATCTTTCTTCCATGGTAAGGAGTAGAAATGACAACAATATAGCCTTATAGAACTATATAACCTCATATGTTGCTAATATGTAAAACTCTGTTTATGTCAAATTGATTGGTTGATTGGCGATGGTTTAACACTGTCAACAGCAAAGCCCATTTTCATGGCGAAAGATTTGTGTAATTTATTCTGCTACTTTTTGTTTAATGCAAAAATATGCTAAACACATTTATATACATTGAAATCTATCTGAAAATTTTAAATGGTTAGATGTGTGCCAAATGACAGCAAAAGAAATTGTATCCAATGCAATTGTCAAGTAGTTACACTTGTGTCAATTAACAGCATAATTTATCTACCAGAATACAGGTAGAATTACAGCAGGTGATTTCTTGAAGATTTATACTGCCTATCATGGATAAGTCTGAAGAGACTTGTTTTCACCATTAGACAGTTTGTCGATAGAAAGCCCGAGCCTACACTTTTACCGACCGGGATGTTATTTTTTTGGGTAGAAACATGCAAACGTTTATCCAATATTGCGAGAGAATTAACTTAGGCTTTCATATGTGGATACCCCACTGTAAATAGCTGCTAAAAGGAAATATGTTTTCCCCCTTTTATACTAGTACAATTCTGAGCCAAAACAAATTAAGACACTTCCTGTAGCAATTGCAGAACATCAGTCCCCGCTCTCCATCTCCGTGTGGGCTAGTCAGTGACTGTGAGAGTTTAAATGGAGAGGCTGGTGTGTGGGGCAGAGACAGATAATTATTACACCAAGCACAAAACGGGCATAGGATGACACAGCATTTATTTTCGTGGCGACCGCTGTGGAGTGTTCATGGAATGACAGGTAGAGAGCCACGATTCGGGCTGAGGGCTAGATAGTTACTCCCGCATCTCGCCACTCCACAACTGTTCCACGGAAAGGGCTGCTAAACCACCCTGTAGGGAAAAAAACCTGTTGGATTGTCGGGTTATCGATATATTCGCACTAATCCCCAATCTAGGCAGTTTTATATAATCTCCACATAGGCCCCCTACTCATCTTCCATAGCCCGCTACTTTTGAAGTGTAGAATTAGGGAATTCATGTAGATTGATTGATTGAGTTTTATATAATCTTCATATACTCATCTTCCATAGCCCGCTACTTTTGAAGTGTAGAATTAAGGAATTCATGTAGATTGATTGATTGAGTTTTATATAATCTTCACATACTCATCTTCTATAGCCCGCTACTTTTGGAGTGTAGAATTAGGGAATTCATGTAGATTGATTGATTGAGTTTTATAAAATCTTCACATACTCATCTTCTATAGCCCGCTACTTTTGGAGTGTAGAATTAGGGAATTCATGTAGATTGATTGATTGAGTTTTATATAATCTTCACATACTCATGTTCTATAGCCTGCTACTTTTGGAGTGTAGAATTAGGGAATTCATGTAGATTGATTGATTGAGTTTGATATAATCTTCACATACTCATCTTCCATAGCCCGCTACTTTTGGAGTGTAGAATTAGGGAATTCATGTAGATTGATTAATTGAGTTTTATATAATCTTCACATACTCATGTTCTATAGCCTGCTACTTTTGGAGTGTAGAATTAGGGAATTCATGTAGATTGATTGATTGAGTTTTATATAATCTTCACATACTCATCTTCTATAGCCCGCTACATTTGGAGTGTAGAATTAGGGTATTCATGTAGATTGATTGATTGAGTTTGATATAATCTTCACATACTCATGTTCTATAGCCCGCTACATTTGGAGTGTAGAATTAGGGAATTCATGTAGATTGATTGATTGATTGGTGGTTTCTTTACGACCTGTTGGCAGCATAAGCCATATCCACAAGGAGAATTATTAGTTTTTTTATTCAACCATCGCTTTTATGTGTTAATTGAAACTCATGAATTTAAAAAGCTCATGTAGATTATTATAACAGACTTTAAAAACTTGAATGGAGGGACTCGACAGATCCACGGTGGCTGCCATTTTTATACAGTGATATTCTCTTCCGGTTCAGCAACACTACACCATTGTAGATTTAGCGAGAAGTGGCTTTCTATTTTTTTTAAACAACAAAAAAACCTAGCGTCTAATTGCTAGAACCTAATTGTTGTGATCATACAATGGCGATGTGCATAATGTATCACTATTCATAACACATTGCAATAATGAACTACCTGCTTTAAATATTTACATCATAAATTATAGGCATTTTTCCCGATGAACATTTTGCATGAGGGAGCACCCCCATGAAACAAACAGATACTAGTACGAGCACTACAATCCACAACTCTGAGAGACGTAAAACAACAACAAACAAACAAACAAAAAGCCAAGTTCTTTTGGTCATCTTTGCATACCTGTTTTCTATCTATTGGCCAAGTTTCACGAAGATTGGGTGACCCGTGCATGGTGATTGTCCCATTCTTTAACTACAATGTGACTGTCAACTTCAAGTCTGCATAGTTATGGTGGTATCATGTAATGCAGCACTGTCAGCGTAGTTCTCTGTGTAACACAGTTAAACAACTAGTCTTAAGCCGTGTTCACATGGACAAAATGTGAGGCGAATCACACAAATCGAATCAGGTGAGTCGAATTAGCCGCCCGTTCACATGGGCAGTACTTGGGCCGGAAATCGAAATCTGTGCATGAGCAAGTCGATACTAAGCAGCGCCAGTTTGGGTTTGTCGATGTCGGCACTAGAGAATGTGGGTTCGACCTAGATATGTATGGACTGAACCGTATTGGTTTGGAACGGTCAAAACTTCTTCTGCTGGGCAGTGAAACCCTAAAAATAAATCATGAAAAAAATATCTGTGCATAGATAGCGGTTTCATTAATTAAATTATATAATATGCGCTTTTGATCGACCGGAAAGTCAACAAACTAAGGTCGACTGCGCATGCGTGTGAGGTGCTTAATCCGCCTCAGATGCGTCCACACGGGCAAAATTATCCGCATCACAGAAATCGCCTCACGTAAACTACCTCGATAGGTGGTTTACAGGATCCGCATCACGTGAATCGAATCAGCCCTAATCCGCCTCAGACGTCCGTTCACACGACAAATGTGATGCGAACTATACAAGTCGCTTTCTACGAATCGATTTACATCGCCCATGTGAACACGGCTTTAGTAATTACAAATTAACAAAAGCTATAAAAGGGTTCAAATATATTTTTTTAATATATATATTAAGAAAGTTATGCAAATTTGAATTTAAGAAAAGATTGGCAACCAAGGTGAGCGACTTTGTTGACAACTGAAATGCATCTGATCATATAAATTTTCATGAAAATTGACCAATAGATAGAAAAAATGTATGCAAAAATGAATATGATAGTTTAAAATGTGAATAACTTCAAATTTTACTCCCTTAATTTCTGTCGTAGTTCATGCACATCAGCACACAGCAGTGTTATAGCCGTGTTCACACGGGGAATGTAAATCGATTCGTAGAAAGCGACTTGCCTAGTTCGCATCACATTTCTCGTGTGAACGGGTGTCTGATGCGAATTAGGGCTGATTCGATTCACGTGATGCGCATACTGTAAACCACCTAAGCGAGGTAGTCTACGTGAATCGATTCCTGTGATGCGGATAATTTTGCCCGTGTGGACGCACTGATGCGGATTAAGCACCTCACACTCATGCGCAGTCGAGACCTTAGTTTGTTGACTTTCCGGTCGATCAAAAGCACATATTATATAATTTAATTAATGAAACCGCTATCTATGCACAGATATTTTTTTCATCATTTATTTTTAGGGTTTCACTGCCCAGCAGAAGTTTTGACCGTCCATCCATAGTCTAAATACATATCTAGGTCGAACCCACAATCTCTGGTGTCAGCATCGTCGAACCCAAAATGGCGCTGGTTAGTCTGTACTTGCTCATGCGCAGATATCCACTTCCGCCTCGCGCAGTGTCCGTGTGAACGGGCGCCTAATTCGCCTCACCTGATTCGATTTGCCTGATTCGCCTCACATTTTGCCCGTGTGAACACGGCTTTACTGCCATTTCCAATACCCGACGCATACTCAACCTCGTTCTGATACCTAATTAGGTCACACGTGAAAAGTGCGAATAGCCTTTAAATAAACTAGATCACGGTTCCGACTGCGCATGCGCTGAAAACGGCGTTGGGAGCAAAGCAAAGGCCTACGGCCATTGAGTTTGCCTATACGCGTAGTTTTATTCAAAATTAATAGAAATCCAAAACCCTAACCATATCAATTTAATATAATCTTTTTGATAAACATGTTTTCTATATGTGTTCCAAGCGGGTTGTCTCTAGGTGGTGTGGTTTGATCAATATTTTACTTTTTCTGTATGGAGATTGCTCACTGCCATTGACAATGCATTGAGTACACTGGCTATGGCTCTAACACTAGTCTGAGTGCCTAGATCTTTCTAAATCTAAATGCACATGGCATAAGATGTGCTGATTATATTGATGTCAATGCAATGCTGGATAAAAGATTAATATCTTAATTTATTAGATATATTTTTTTAGTTGGTATTCTATGTTTCAAACAAGAGCTGAGATGATCTGAAACTAGCACATTTCATAGCTGCACCCAGTGTATTAGCATGTGCCATGTGCTTTTGGGGGGTATGTTTTGCTCTGATGCATCCCACAATGCACTGCGCCGCTGGAACCGTGATGTAGTCTATTACCAGAGAGCGTGTATATAAACAGATGAGAGGGACAACTCCCATACTAGAGCATGTAACAGCTGCCGACTGTGGCGCTCCAAGTGGTGGTTGTTGAACAGCTTAAGCATATGGGCAAACCTCAAGGCATTTTCAATGGCAGTGAGCAATCTTCATACAGAAAACATTAAATATCTCTAAAACTACAACACCTAGAAAACAAACTGATTGGAATACACATAGAAAACATGTTTACCAACGAGATTATATTAAATTGATATGGTTAGGCTTCTGGATTTCTATTAATTTTGAATAAAACTGACGTTTTTCACGACGCGTACGGCAAACTCAAGGCATTGTCAGTGGCGGTGAGCAATCTTCATACAGAAAACGTTAAATATCTCTAAAACTACACCACATAGAAACAAACCGCTTGGAAGACATATAGAAAACATGTTTACCAAAAGGATTATATTAAATTGATAAGGTTAGGCTTCTGGATTTCTATTAATTTTGAATAAAAACAAATGTTTTGCATTGAGTGTATCGGCAAACTCATGGCTTGTTCAACACTAACCGCCAGGAACGCCACTGTAGCCTGTGTCAGAGAGCGTGTATATAAACAGATGAGAGGGACAACTCCCATACTAGAGCATGTAACATCTGCCGACTGTGGCGCTCCAAGTGGTGGTTGTTGAACAGCTTAAGCATATGGGCAAACCTCAAGGCATTTTCAATGGCAGTGAGCAATCTTCATCCAGAAAAAGTGAAATATCTCTAAAACTACACCACCTAGAAACAAACTGATTGGAATACACATAGAAAACATGTTTATCAACAAGATTATATTAAATTGATATGGTTAGGGTTCTGGATTTCTATTAATTTGGAATAAAACTGACGTTTTTCACTACGCGTACGGCAAACTCAAGGCATTGTCAATGGTCGTGTGCAATCTTCCTACAGAAAAAGTGAAATATCTCTAAAACTACACCAAATAGAAACAAGCCGCTTAGTACACATATAGAAAACATGTTTACCAAAAGGATTATATTAAATCGATAAGGTTAGGCTTCTGGATTTCTATTAATTTTGAATAAAAACAAATGTTTTGCACTACACGTATGGCAAACTCAAAGCTTGTTCAACACTAACCGCCAGGAACGCCACCGTAGCCTGTGTTACCGATTTTCGCGGGAGTTGTCTCTCTCATCTGTTTATATACACGCTCTCTGCCTGTGTTACCGTTTTTCGCGGGAATTGTCCCTCTCATCTGTTTATATACACGCTCTCTGCTATTACCCACCACCGCTTATGAGTGACGACATGACACGCAGATCTGCAGGTCAGCATATTCCCTGTCGGCCATGATCAGAATCGGTGGGCAGATATCAGATAGCAGAGAGGTTAAAGGGATCCAGTGTCAGCGCCTCGGGTAGTTCTTATTAGCAGGTGGTGCTAAATTAGTTTCTATTATATTTGAGACACTTGGCCGTATTTTTACTACAATAAAGTGTGATAACTTAATTCCACTTGATGACATCTGATCTACATATCAGTGATTATCCTTATTTCTTACGTGTAATATTCCTTACTTATTCAATCTACTTCAGAGTGTGTGTATCACTTCACTGTATGTGCTTGCTTCATTAGAACGCATAATTAAAGTTGCATAGTCCGATGGTTTTGAGTTTCTCTCATTTTCTGATATAAACATATTAGGTTGTTCATTATAATCTACCTTACTTTAGTTTGAAGTCACTTAATATTTTAAATCGCTAACTTTTGAGATATTTGAAATGGAAAAATGCTAAATTAATTTTGGCAAACTTGCCAAAAGTCTATCACCATAGGCTTCTACAGTAATAGGTTCTATTAATTGACTCAGTATCCCCTTATATGTGATGACAAATGTTTAATAAGTGCACCAGCATCTAAGTTAGATACGTAGAATCAAATCTAGATAATTGTTTTGGTTTTGAAAATGTTATGTTTTTATCGGACTATGCAGCTTTAACCAAAACAGTCACTGACAAATTATGCATTTTCTAGTACATCTATAATACAAAACGAACATGCTTACATGTTATAAATATTTCCAGATCTTCTGTTATCTACTTGCTGTTGTTGTTTGTGTATGTGTTTAAAGTAATTATTAGTTTATTCTACTTATAGTGATTAAGTGCATGCACTTGTTTTCGCTGCTGTGCAGTACTGGTCATGATCCATACGGATCAATTTCCTTTTTCAATAATGTCTGCATACTTGTTCATGGTATGGTGTACATGTAAAATTAGGGAGTTCCCATCTTTGGTTTTCAAATTTAGGTTTTCATTTATATATTTTTTTGTATATAATCAACATTTGTAATACCTTGTACCCATGCAATTAGTGTTTTAATTCAAAACCAGACACAGAAAATTCGGGGTAATAAATTTATTAATCAGGCTTAATAAATTTGCATACAGCCTTATAACCTGATAATGTTCAAGACATGACTTCAGCAAGCTTCTCTCAATAATACAATTGAGACTATTAGCTTTTAACTACTCTAAAGTTTCTCAGACAGTACAGCCTGACGTTAATATTTTTTAATATCATTACTTATGTGCAGGACAGGGAACCAAGAGATGTATGTTTTTTTTAATTGTTACTGATGTGCAGGTATTATTTATGACGGTTCTTTATCATATTATTCAGTTGATAATTCTACTAGAATGCAGGATTCTTTGATGAAGCTTGAAAATTGAAGACATGAGGCAACAGCTACAGGCAGATCACGGTCACACGTTCATCTCACATCCGGCACACACACACATTTGAACTTTTATCACACACATTATCAGTTTCTCATAGGGTAGATAAATGGGACCATAAGCTCTCATCCAAGTCTTATTGTTACCCACAAAAAGTAGTAAGGGAGGGTGGGAAGGAAAGAATTTCTTATATTCAGCGTCAGCGATCCGTCGTCGTTGAAGTACAGGTAGGGAATGAATTTATGCTCTGAATCTTCTACCGGAAGTTACCTTTTGCCCCTAGCGACGCGCGCTAGGAATTGTCTCTATGGTTATTCAGCATATCAAGCCCGTAGACAAGATTTTGAATTACGCATGTTACCGGCAACATGATTAATCTAGATATACTATGTTTGTTTGAGTGTGCTTTTTTAGGGGCACATCTGAAGGTTATGCTTGTGCCTAATTTGTACAGGTTTCAGGTACTCCATTTTCTTTTGTTGCTGTTTTCAGCTCATTTCGCCGAATCGGTAGAGCGCAGGCTTTCCATGTGACCGATCAGGAGCCTGATTCCCGGTCGAGTCAAACCAATGATGTACAAAATTGATACTTGTCACTAGCCTGGCGCTCGGTATTACTAGGAGAGGGCAAGGACTGGTTAGCTCAGTCCTATGATAATGTGACTGAGTGGGAAATCAGGTTATGGTATCGGTGGCCTGGTCTCCCAGTGGGGCAGTAGCCTGCTATAAAGTCACCATGAATGCGCACTGTCACAAGTTGTACCCATCCTGATATGACCGTAAATGTTGGTAGGACATAAACCGAAACAAACAAATAAAACTGTTGTTTCATTTCAGCGCCGTCTAAAAACGTGTGCCTGGCGGCGTGTGGCGAGCGGTTCCCCCAGCTGGGCATTGAGTGGATCTACCCATGATGGCTAGATTTCGGAATGTGAGGTGTTCACGTGTGCGACGGTAACCACGGCGCAACTACAGTCAAAACAAGGCCGACGAAAAGGATGCAAACATTAGAGACAATAAATAAATAAATAAAAGCTGCACAATGAAGTTCTGTTTGTGTTGTATTGTGGTTCATTCCAGGTGTTGGAAATTCTGTCAATTCCATTTAATCCTGTCTACTACTTATCCACGACTTATATCTGGTTCTGATTGGTTGATTTTCACATCTATAGCCATGTTCACACGGGCCAAAATGTGAAGCGAATTAGACAAATCGAATCAGGTGAGTCGAATTAGCGGCCCGTTCACACGGGCAGTACTTGGGCCGGAAATCGAAATCTGCGCATGAGCAAGTCCAGACTAACCAGCGCCAGTTTGGGTTCGTCGACGTCGGCCGAGAGAGTGTGGGTTCGACCTAGATATGTATGGATTGAATCGTATTGGTTTGGAACGGTCAAAACTTCTGCTGGACAGTGAAACCCTAAAAATAAATGATGAACAAAATATCTGTGCATAGATAGCGGTTTCATTAATTAAATTATATAATATGCACTTTTGATCGACCGGAAAGTCAACAAACTAAGGTGTCGACTGCGCATGCGTGTGAGGTGCTTAATCCGCCTCAGTGCGTTCACACGGACAAAATAAATCGATTCACAGAAATCGCCTCACGTAAACTACCTCGAGAGGTGGTTTACAGAATGCGCATCACAGAAATCGATTCAGCCCTAATTCGACTCAGACACCCGTTCACACGGGAAATGTGCATCGAACTAGGCAAGTCGCTTTCTACGAATCAATTTACATTCCCCGTGTGAACACGGCTTTAGATTAACATACATTTATATATGAATTATGAACGAAAAAAGCAATACAGTTGTAGGCATACAGGGCTGCTGAACAATCCTATAGAAAAGTGTTGGATGGACATAATAACATGAATTCACCAATTTATTATGTTAACATTTCTAAATAAAAAATAGATATGCCTACTATCGTGTATCCTTGTCGGGGACTGTGGGATGGACATGTATTTTGGAGTGATCAAAGTGGAGGCAGGGTTGGTTTCAAGATGGAGGATGAAGGATGAAGTTGACGTGGGACCCGGCAGGGCAGAGGCGGGTCACTTGATCGTGGATGCCGCAGTGAGCGGAGAATAAAGACAACTGTGAAGCAAGCGTACTCGTTCTCCTGCTTGCTTGGGGGGTATACCGTGTGAGGGTCAAGTTCCGGGTGGCCAACAAAGGGGCCCCATCACATTAGCATTATCTCCCAGTTCATCAATACATGCTAAAATAGACATAGGCCTACTGCGTGCTAGAAACAGGACCTGCACAGCTTTTCAGTTTATTCACACCAAAGCACTTTTTGCTGGGATTTACATGTGGTCCTCATTCACCCCTCCTCGGAGTGGGGATGGATAGTTTATCTAGATTCACCACTACTAGAGATGAATATTGTATATAGATGTACCCATAACTTAGTTAGTAGTTAGGCCTACTCCCACAGCATGGTCTCCAGGACCCGGCTGCTAAACAACCATAGGCCTATGGAAAAATTGCCAGGAAAATGGGTTATGGATATAACCTCATGAATCTGCAATCTAAGGTACGAAATGAATAGTTCAAATGTTTACCTATTGTAGCCCGTCACTTTTGGGGTGAATAATTTATTAAATAATGTAGATTAATAGACTTTAAAAGTCGAATTGAGAGTATTCCTGGCCACGATCTTAGGTTGCTGTGTTGGGTAGATTTTTATTTTTGCATTCTTAGATTCCATCAACTGTACTTAAAAATTGATTGATTGATGGTTGCTTTACGCCGGGTCGGCATTATAGGCCATATTCATGGCGAGAAATGTTTGTATTTTGTTCAAACCATCGCTTTGACAATCAATTATGTGCCAATAAGCACTCATTAAATTAAAAAGCTCACAATTATATATTTGTGGGCATGGGAAAGAAATTCCCGTGAAAAAAGTGTTATTAATAATTGATTTATTTAGTAAACTATATCAGGTGGTACAGACCAGCTGCCCTCAAAAAGGCTCAAATGTTTTCTTGTTTTACTTTAGTAAAAAGGTCATGCATACTGTCTCCAGTGTAAAATTGTTGGCACAGGGCAAACAAATCAACACAGCTTAGTCAAATGTGTTTGAGTGTCAGCGGGGACTAACACCCAATACATTCAGGGGGAGGGTCCCCCTTGAGCAGAAAAGTATGTGTAAGCCACAAGTGTCAATACGGGGGCGGCTAAAGACCACTTGGTCCCACCGACCTCCCGCATGAGACCGTGGTGATTTTCCACAGATGGTTCAATTTCTTCAAAATTATGAATGTTTTCATCCCACCCATTTAGATTTTAAGTGGGTGGCTATTAGTGGTTTCAGATCAGAGTGAGGCATCAGACACGGTTCAAAATCACAATTCAGGGCCTTCTTCGCAGCCCGATCAGCTAGTTTGTTTCATTGTATGCCAGCATGGCTAGGCACTCAGCACAGGTGGATGTCATACCCATCTGTTGCCAGAAATAGATAAACACTGGATCCTGAAAGCAGGAGCTCCATATATTATTATGGTTGATTCATAACAAAGCATGATATGTCTAAATCCGTCCAAAAACTGCAGTCTCCATTTACCCCTACTGGGCGCGGTCGCTTAAAGTTGCATAGTCTGATGGTTTTGAGTTTCTGTCATTTTCTGAGATAAATATATTAGGTTGATGGTTATGATCCACCTTCCTTTAGTTTGAAGTAACTTTTATTTTGAATGGCTAACCTTTGAGATATTTGAAGTGCAAACTTGCCAAATTAATTTTGGCAAGCACACCAAAACTCTGACACCATAGGCTTCTGCAGAAACATCTATTAAATTGCCCCAGTATTTCCTTATATGTGGCAACAAATATTTAATAAGTGCAATAGTATCTAAGTTAGATAGGTAGAATCAAATATAGATAATTGTTTTGGTTTTGAAAATTTCATGTTTCCATCGGAGAATGCAGCTTTAATCGGTAAGCACGGGCCTCGCATGCGGAAGGTTGGGAGTTCGGTTTCTTGTCGAGTCAAACCAATGACTTTAAACTTGATACTTGTCACTTCCTAGCCTGACGTTTGGCATTAATAGGATAGGGCAAGGGCTGGTTAGCTCAGTGTCAGGATAATGTTACTGAGTGGGATACTGAGTTATGGTGCTGGCAGCCTGATTTCCCAGTGGGGCAGCACTATAAAGTTGCCATGAGTATGAACTGTCACAAGTCGGTATCTGTCCTGATATGACCTCAGATGATCATGTTGCCAGGACATAAGAATCAACCAACTAACCATTTACCCGTACTGGCCATAGGCCTTACTATGGGTAGGTATGAATATCCAACATTTTTTCTAAAGGATATTTTAACAACTCATGGAATGTCGGGCTTTGGGAGAGGATGCACACATTGACTAGTGAGTACGATATATATGCAGCTGCTTCACTCAGGCTTAATAGATTACATCACCATTCCAGCGGAGGGGTGCATTGTGGGATGCGTGGAAGAAAAACAATCCCGTGAGAAGCACATGGCACATGCTAATACAATGGGTGCAGCTATGAAATGTGCTAGTTTCAGCTCATGTCAGCTCTTGTTTGGAACAGAGAGTGCCAACAAAAAATATATATATATAATATATTAAGATATGAATCTTTTATCCAGCATTGCAGTTACATCAATATAATCAGCATGTCTTATGCCATGTGCATTTAAATTTAGACAATTTTGGGCACTCAGACTAGTGTTAGAGCCATAGCCAGAGTCAGTTTTACTTATTTTATTCATGTTTTTATTTATATCCTATGGTTAATGACATATGTAGAACTAGAAAATGACTAGGGTTAATCAGATATTGGTTATATATTCCTCTGAAACAAGTGTATGTTGACACATTTGGCATTTTAATATTTAGAACAAGAATTAATAATGGTGATGTGGATATCAGCATTAAAGTTACTGATTGTTTTGTGTGGAATTGTATGTTTCTAAGCTCAAAATGTTTAACTATGGCTAGTTTTGTCTTAGATATATTCATCAGATCATTATATTGCATGTCTCCATGCATGTTTAGGCCAAATTATTGTGGTAATTGGCCACGAGGGCGAGTCGCTACTAGGTGTCGCCTCGGTAGAGCTTTCATCACTTTTAGGTAAGCTATCGAGAGAGCAAGACATCTACAGGAGCAGCTCCCACCACCAGGTGGGCAGGGAGGGACCGGGGGATCAATGGGATCTCCCCACAAAGTGGGAGGAGAATTTATTCTACCTCTAGCTCGGCAGCCATGGGTCTGCCTGCACAAACCCCCACACACACCCAACTCCCCAGGCCGGGCCGGTTACAAGGGACGCATGACCCAGAGGTCACCCTGTCTAACTGCGCACCACGGGTGCCAAGTCCAGTGACACAGAGTTCACGGGAGGGGGCACTTGACCCCCGTGGGACCAGATGAGCGGAGTGCGGCTCGGAACTGGCCCCAAAGCCACAGTGCAATTAAAAATAGCCAAACAGTTATTATCTAACCGAGAGAGCAGCAGAAGACACTCCTGCTCACGACATGGCATGGAGGCACTCCACAAGACAAGGCTCAACCCAGAGATTGTGCAGACCCTACAGCAGAGGGTGAAGGACACTGATGCAGCGATGGCGGGCGCACGGTGGGGAGTGCAGTTTGCAGCCAGACCCATAGCCCGGACCCTGGATGGGATCGAAACGGGCAAGCCACTAGAAACCAAGGAGATGGTGGGAGAGGTGGTGTACGCACTGAAAATAATGGTGCGTACAAGCAACGTGCTCATAGCCATGAGATGTGACAACGTACACCCGGCACTGCTCAACCAAATTAAGCCAATGGCCAAGAAAGACGGAAGCCAGGGCTTCCATTACCACCTAGGGGAGGACCTGATGGCGTAGGTGACCACATTGGAGTCCTCCAATAAAACGGCACATGCAATCATTAGGTCACAATCAGCCAGACCATACCATAACAACCAGCGCCACAGCAAAGAAATCAGCTACCAGGAAAACTTCAAAGGCGGCCATGACTGAGGCAGGAGGAGCGACAGTACCAAAACTGAGGCAGGAGGAGCGACAGTACCTCCACCACCAAAACGGGACAGGGTCGACACGCCCACCGCGAGGGGGGCGGGCTGCGGCACACAGCACTTCAAAAACCACAACAGTCGCCAGTAAAGACCCCAAATGTGAGTAAACAAGTTCAGACTTTCTTAGCTGGTGTGGTGACTGCAAATGCAGGGGAGTGGGAGAGTATAACTGACAACAACTGGGTCAGAAGCATGGTGAAAGGAATACAAATTGAGCCACAAAACCTACCACGACAAGGTAGTACTCCCAGCTCAGACAAAAAAGGGGAGAATGAATTACTGAAGGGAAGATACAGGAAATGATGGACCAAAAGGTGATATAACCTGCAGAGGAGTGGGGCAGAATGTTTGTCTCACACCTTTTCTTAAGGCCCAAAAAGGATGGGGACCACAGACCTACACTAAACCTTTCAAAGCTAAATGAACACGTGGTCTACAGACATTTCAAGATGGACCAGTTATGTAATGTGATGCAACTCATGCACAAGGGCGCCTGGGTAGCTGGCATAGACATATCGCAGGCGTACCACAGTTTGGAAATTGCTACAGCAGACAGGGACTTGGAAATTGCTACAGCAGACAGGGGTGAAAGGTATAGGTTTCGGCTGCTACCCAATGGCCTGAGGTCAGGACCGAGAATGTTCACAAAAATTATGAGAGCGGTTATGAGCCACCTACGCATGGTACATAATATACTACTATGCTTCTACATCGACAATACGATCATAATAGGTAGGACTGAGGGGGATGTCGAGTGGGCAGTTAAGAAAACACTATAGAGAGTTTTAGAGAACTCTGTGCTAGAGCCCACTGAGGACCTACTTTTTCTAGGATTCAAGAAGGGGGAGGAACTGAAGGCGTTCATTAAGGAGGTACTAGAAAAAGAAAACTTAACGACAAAACTACTAGCCACACTACTGGGGAGACTGGTGGCTACAGACCCGGGAAACAGCTGGGCAAGAATCAGAACAAAAGCTATAGCAAGGGCCCAGGAGCGTGCGGGAGTGCCTCAACGGTTGGCAGAACCAGCTGTTTTCACGACAACAAGGAAACCACACGTGCAGGCATCACAAGACACGCTGATGAGATATGTCAAAACAACACTGGTGGAGGCAGGGGTGGATATACCTGCGGACATGCCACAACACACACCATATACCTGCGGACATGCCACAACAAGTTTGGCGGCAAGGAGACAAGTCCCACTGGCCACCATCCTGCAGTCAGCAGGATCGTCAGGAGAAGGGACATTCCAAAGGTTCTACAACTGGCCAGTAAATGACACTACAAAAGTAACTGACCTGATCCCAATTATATACTAAGACCCTATAATACTAAGATGGCTCACTCCCTATCTCTCCCATGGTAATGTAAATTTTGCAGTGCCACTGTGTGGTGGGTTTGATCAGCCCGGCTGCTGGTTGGTGTTTCACATGTAAACACATACAATTATATTATACATGAGCTAGGTAAGTATGAATACACATCAATATGAAATTGCTATGAACAAATACACATCATCATCAGCATCGCCATCATCACACATCTTTCACATTCATATATACATTTATACATATAATATAGCACCTGTTTAAGCAAGAGAACAGCCAGTGCACCAAGTGGTGGGTTTGATCATATTGATTACACAGTACAGTCTGAGTGAGCCGTCTTAGTATTATATGGTCTTTGGTATATAAATAGCGAATGGTAAACAGGAAGTGTGAACACTTATTTGTCTCTCATTTTTGCTTGAGTGCAAGTAAATGAGCAACACATGGAATAATTAGTAGCATGTGGTGAATAAGGGGTCAAATTTCCCTGGATCATCAGCCCATGCTTTTTCTAATCTGTTCTTGAATGACTTAATTGACTCGGCATCAATAACATTTTGTGGGAGACTGTTCCATATATTTATGATCCTGTTTGAGAAACTGCGTTGCCTTAACTTTGAAATGGCTCTGGGTTCTACTAGTTTGAGAGTATGGCCCCGACTGGCTTCTCTTTTATTCAAGGTGAAAAGTTGGTTCATATCTATTTCATCAAAACCTTTTATAATTTTAAATACTTCAATTATGTCACTTCTTTTCCTTCTGTAGGAACGGGTAGGAAGTTTCAATTCCCTAAGCCTTTGTTCATAGGGTAAGTCCTTTATAACTGCAACTAATTTTGTTGCACGTCTCTGAACCTTTTCGATCTCCAGAATATCTTTCCGAAAAATTTGTGGACAGTATTCCAAAATTGGCCTAACAAGAGACTTAAATAGAATGAGAAAATTCTTCTTGTTGAGGCATTGGAAAGTTCTTTTAATTATTCCTACTCTCTGGTTAGCATTTGAGATGATAGTGTTTCTGAAAGGAGAGTTGGGAGTCGAAGCTTACGCCCAAGTCCTTTTCATAGCTGTCTTGTTGCAGGACAGTGTTCTTCATATTTTAGGCATAATGAGAATTATTTTTCCCGTAATGAATAATTTTGCACTTCTTTTCATTGAAGGGCACTTGCCATTTCTCGGACCATTGTGCGAGTTTCAGAATATCCTCTTGCAAGAGATTTTTATCTCTTACATCTTTTATTGCTCGAAAGACCTTTGTGTCATCCGCAAATATTTTTAGGTTTGATGAGACACTGCCTGGCAGGTCATTTATAAATATTATAAATATATAGGAGCAGGGCTGAGAGCCAGCAGCCAGAAAGGCTGGGGTAGTTCATAGTGCAACCAAGGTAGTCACAAAGGTAGAAGGAGAGAATGTGAACAAACAAGACCAGAGAAAAATAAAAAAGCCTGAAACCAAAATGTATAGAAGAGTTATTTTTCATAAAGATTGCAAATAAAACACAATGATCACAGCCAAGCAGTAGCAATACAAAGGAGCGGCTGGCCCTCATGGCCAATTACCACAATAATAAAATATTCTGAATAGGTGTAGCATTGTCCACACGCCGAGCTGCATGATCTCAGCGATCGAGCTGCCTGCCGCTGCACAGGACTGTGCCCCGCCCCTCCTCGGGCTATGGAGTGTGTATTCGGTGGGCGCCCTTACACCGATTGCTGCCAGTCCCATGCGGGGGGCAGCGAGCATCACCTGTGCCAAGAGGGGGATGTTTCCAACCAGGATTCTTTTGTGTGTTTGGTCGGGGTAGCCTGGGAATAGAGGAGCAATTTAGTGCGATATTCACAGGCTCACTTAGAGCCCTTGGGTAAAAACGTTTTCAAAGGAGACTTCAATTTCAGAAATATTCATATCTCTAGTGAGGCGACCTGCCCTGACTCGCATCTATGTCAAAGGCCCTCCTGCTGCTAGGACAAGGTTTTTGCCGGGTTTGTGTCGTATTTCCATGTCGCATCCATTGGTTGCCGCGAAGAGCCATATCTCCTTCGCACAGGTGGTTAGTGTGGGGTCTCTGCCTGCACCGGGATCGAGTACCTGTTGGCTGGCAGAGTTATCTGTGTTGATGATGATGAGATATTCTTCAGGGCAGGGGGGGGCCAGTGCCCTCATGGCGACCACCAAGTTTATCGCCTCCAAGTGGGCGATGTTGCTATATTTGGCCCTGATGCTATTGGGGTAGGATCTTTCATAGAAGTGAGTCTGGGAGAAAGCGCCACCCGCTATGAGGGATGAGTCGCATTCTATCATCCATTATGCCTTGGGTTCCGTCCTTAGTAGCACCAGGCCGTTTGTCCGTATGGCGAAGTCGAGGAACCATCTCACTTCGTTCTTTAGTCCATCTGGGACGGGGTGGCTTCCAGTGTTGGGGGTTTGTCGCAAGGTTTCAAATATTCGTGACATGAAACGCCTGGCCAGGGCAATGCATATGGCGATGTGATGCAGTCTACCGGCTAAGCGTTGAAGGTCTTTTCTGGAAGCGGTGTTCTTGTGTGTCCATTTCTTGCATTCAGCGAGTGTGTCTTCGAGCTTCTCATGAGGGAGGCTTGCAATGTGGGCGTCCGGCCCAGGGTCATGTAATGTTGGTTCATCATTATCTGCATTTCCATTATCTCCCCTTCCGTGGGTTGTGACGTATGTGTCATGGCTGCCACCATAGACACTGCCATCTTTGATTGCAGTGTTGTCCTCACCGGTGCGGCCATCTTGTATGGTAGCGGTCGGTCGTTTGATCCCAACGGCGGTTTCTGTTGGCGGCTATTTTGTATTTGTTGCGCCGGTGGGGCTGCTTGTCATAACTTCCTGGAAGCTGTGGCTTTTCTGGCCTGTTAGAGAGCCTGATCTTGTCCGCTTTTTAGTATATCCCGGGCCTGAACGGTCTGTTCTGCCGGTGGCTTAGAGTTATCAGGACGTACCTTGGTGGTAGTATACCTGCCGGAGTGTTCGTCTGCACATACCCGGTGTGAGCTGCTGAAGTTGGTGTTGCAGTGCTCAATCTCATCAGGTTCCTCGTCTGTTAAGTTGGTGATGGATGGGGAGCCCCATCTCAAAAACCTTGAGTGGTCTGTTGCGCGGATGATGAGGCTGTAAGTGTTACCTTCTTCTCGAGGAAACGCTTTTTGTTCATGCAGTCCTTCTCTTTATGGATGTTCGCATGGCGGTACTTATTCGCGCACCATGCGCACACATGAACCTTCTTGTCTGGCATCTGTCCATGTGTCGCGGTGAAACCACAATCATTTCCCCAGTTCCAACGGTGGCATGGCTTCCCGTCCGTGTCGCGGTTAAATTTGTGTTGATTCTCAATCACTCTGCCGGCGCCACCAGCTGCCTGGGTGGTGTTGTAGGTGGGGGGAGTGTTCTTGTTTAGAGCTGTGGTGCTGACACACACTCCCACGGCAAAGACGTCCCGTTGTACATCTTTCACTGCATACTAATCCAAACATCTGTTCGGCAGCCGCCGATCGTCTGTCATTGAGAAGACGTGCTCGGACCATAGACGGCATGTTTCCCACTGCCAGTCCTTTGCCATGGTAGCTAGTTGGTGGATATGGTCTATGATTGGATCGGTCCAGGAGTCAGGGATCTCGGGTGCCCTGAGCATAGTGCACAATGTTTCCAGATACTCAGGCCAGGTCGTCTCACTGAGGCCAATCTTCTCCCTCTTATCTCCCCGAATTACATAGTGGTGTGGAAGCCGAGGTATTTTACGTTTTTTCTTTCCGAGTGCTGCGCCGGCTGCAACTAGGAGTTCCGATATGTTGTCCGGGCCGTCATCGAAAACTGAATAGGTGTAGCATTGTCTGCAGCCGGGCGGGTTGTGGTGGTTTGAACGAGACGGGGATTGAACTCGTGACCGATTTGGCGGGAATCAAGGCCGGTCGAGTCGGGTCCGATCTCCCCTAGCGGTAGTGGTGGAGTTACTGGTGGCGCCACCTATCCCCTCGTTATGCAGGGTTCTCCACCCCGTAAATTACCCATGTTACGAATAACATGCACAATGATCACAACCAAGCAGTAGCAATACAAAGGAGTGGCTGGCCCTCATGGCCAATTACCACAATAATAAAATATTCTGCTATTAACACACAGCAGAATAGAGATTATTATGGTAAGAAGGGCCACGAGGGGCCAGCGGCCCACCCTGTTATATGTATAACCCTCCCATAAAAGAACTGCATGACGGTGATCAAAATACTACAAAAAATTATGAAAGCTCTACCAAGGCAACACCTAGTAGCCGTTGGCCCCTCGTGGCCCTTCTTACCATAATAATCTCTATGCTGCTGCATGTTAAAGCTGCATAGTCCGATGAAATATCAAATTTTCAAAACCAAACCAATTATCTAGATTTGATTTTACATATCTAACTTAGATACTGTAGCACTTATTAAGCATTTGTTTCTGTGTAGAAGGCAATACTGGGTCAAATGCAGAAGTCTATGTGGTCAGAGTTTTGGCAAGCTTGCCAAAACTAATTTTCCATGTTTGCACTCAAAATATCTCAAAAGTTTACCATTTAAAATGAAAGTAACTTTGAACTAATGTAAAGTAGATACTAGTGATCGATCTAATATAGTCATCTCAGAAAAAATACAGAAATTCGAAACCATCGGACTATGCAACTTTAATAGCAGAATCGTTTATTGTTATGTATTTCTATTAATTTTGAATAAAATCAAAGTTTTGTCCTACGCGTATCAGCAAACTCAATGGCCATACGCATTTGCTTTGCTGCCAACGCCGTTTTCAGTGCATGCGCAGTCGGGACGGCGATCTCGTCTATGTGGGGGTAATCGATTAATTAATCAACTCGAGCCACCCGAGCCACATTTTGGTTCATGCGCACATCCTACAGACTCGTGTTGAATATTCGAATCTGCTTCTCAACGCTCGGGGTGGACAAAATGGTGGCTTAATCCAAAACATTTTTTTTTAATAACCAATATAACTACAGCAAAATAGGATTTAAATTGTTTTATGATGGCCTAGGTTATTGATATATCCATTTCATTAATCTATGTTATTACCAAAAAAAACATGTATGACTTGTACCGGTAGCTGTTATCCTGCAGGATGGTACCAGCGCAAATGTGACGTCATCGCTCCTAGCCACCCCAGCCAAGAGGTGGGTTACTGGGGTTGGGTCGTTTTGCACACGGCACGTGTGTTTGTTGACTCGACTCGCAGTGTTCTATTTAAATTCTGACGACTCGGGTGAGCCGAGTTGCCCGGTTTCCGCGGAACACCAGTTTGTGAGGGGCACATACATTCAAATGCATTGTCAATGGCCGTGAGCAAATCTTCATCCAGAAAAAGTCAAATATCTCTCAAATTACACCACCTAGAAACAAACCGCTTGGCACACATACAGAAAACATATTCAACAAACAGATTATATTAAATTTATACGGTTAGGGTTCTTCATTTCTATTAATTTTGAATAAAACTAATGTTTTGCACTGTGAGTACCGTCAAACTCAAGGCATTGTCAATGGTCCTGAGCAATCTTCATACAGAAAACGTGAAATACCTTTACCAAAAACATTATATTAAATTTATAAGGTTAGTGATGATGCTGTTCGATTTTGATGCATGCGCAGAAGCGATGTGTCCCTCGCAAACTGGTGTACTGCGGAAACTGCAACACCGGTGTCGCGGTTTCAGTTCTCAACCAGTTGCAGTTCTCAACATCGCTTCTGCGCATGCGTCAACATCTAACGGCATCGTCTGCGCATTGTCAATGGTCGTGAGCAATCTTCATACAGAAAAAGTGAAATATCTCTAAAACCAAACCACCTAGAAACAAATCGCTTGATACACATATAGAAAACATGTTTACCGAAAAGATTATATTAAATTCATAAGGTTAGTGACACTGACACTATAGTGACAGTATGAGGCAGCGATTTGCGGCGATCGGCGACGGTTTAAATCGGGCTGATGTTGACACATGCGCAGACAATGCTTTGACGCATGCGCAGATGCTTTGACGCATGCGTAGAGCACATGTTGAGAACTGCAACTGGTTGAGAACTGAAACCGCGACACCTGTCCGTGTTAATCGATTACGGCCTAAAGCTGGGTTCACACACACAATTTTTATGTCGACTTAGACAAATCGATTTATATGAATCGATTTAGTGTCGTGTTCACACATGCAATACTTTTAGCCGGAAATCGATATCTGCGCATGAGCAAGTCCATTCTAACCAGCGCCACTTTCGGTGACTACCGGGCACCACTGTATAGTTACACCTGAGCCTGTATCCGGCGAGCACTGCTATTTGTTTAGTTTACGCTCGTCGATTCGACAATATGAATAACGATGCTGATGTAGCTGCTACGTTAATATCGCTTGGAATTTAGGGTTAATTTAATTAAATTTAATTATTTGAGTATGTAATTCTGTTAAATATGATCGCATTCAATAGATTTCGGCCTAATCGGTCCCTAACACTGCCGGGCACCAGCAATAGTTACACCTGAGCCTGTATCCGGCGAGCACCGCTATTTTACACTATCACCGCCCGGGAACCAGCTATATCACTTCATCTATTCTCGATGTCGGACATCCGGGCACTTTTGGGGTTCACGGCGCGCGAAGGGTAAAACAAATGCCAGTCTCATAGAGACAACATTAAAACCACCCTAACTATCACAGTAATTTGTGACTTTTGGTGCTTTGTAAGCAAATTTCTCTTGTTTCTATTAAATAGTTCAGACCTTTCTCTACAATTTCACATTCAGCTTTTTTTTTACCAGCCAATTGGAAGTTGTTGAATTTATTTTGCGAAAATAGTTTTTGAAGCCATGATCTGGTAAGGCTAACACTGGCAGTGACACTCAGAATATCCCAACTTTCACTATTATCTCTGTTTTTAATACTTTCAGAGTAAATTGCTCTTCGGTTACATTAAATACTTCAGATCTTCCTCTTCAATCACGCATTAAGATATTTTAAATCGATCCAATGAAAGCTTTTAAATTTATTTTACAAAAATAAATGCTTCACATAGACATAGCATTGCTGCAGCGCACATCACTGCAGTATTTTACCCTTCGCGGGCTAGTTTCCGGGGTTGTGACGTCATGCCGACATCGAGAACACTACCTCGCGAGGTGGTTTACTTGAAGCGAACTAGATGAATCGATTCAGCCCTAAATCGCTTTAGCATAGCGTCCACACGGCGAATGTGAAGCAAACTAGGCAAGTCGATTTAGATGAAGCGTTTTAACTCGCCAGTGTGAACGGGGCTTAGGAGACCATTCTGCGCCCCCAACAAAATAGTCGCCGTGCCAGTGACGTCACGCCCGTTTCCAAGAATCAACAGATTAGGCCCATGTTCAGGGTACTGCTGGGCAGCTAGAGAACATGCCTAATATGTTAATGTAATAATTTTAGAACAACAATGCGTTAGTGAAAGACTCGCAGTTGATTTAAATTACTAAATTTAAATGTGAAACCTAGGACAGACTGGTTACGCGCTGCGTTGAAACGGGCGTACCCCGACGCAACAGTTGGTGAAGTAATAGCATTATTTCACACTAGAGGGAACCACCTACCTACTAATTAAAACGACTGTTTTCATGGACTACTCAATATCTCTCTTTTATGTGGCAACAAATATTTAATAAGTGCAATAGTATCTAAGTTAGATAGGTAGAATCAAATATAGATAATTGTTTTGGTTTTGAAAATTTCATGTTTCCATCGGAGAATGCAGCTTTAATCGGTAGAGCACGGGCCTCGCATGCGGAAGGTTGGGAGTTCGGTTTCTTGTCGAGTCAAACCAATGACTTTAAAATTGATACTTGTCACTTCCTAGCCTGACATTTGGCATTAATAGGATAGGGCAAGGGCTGGTTAGCTCAGTGTCAGGATAATGTTACTGAGTGGGATACTGAGTCATGGTGCTGGCAGCCTGATTTCCCAGTGGGGCAGCACTATAAAGTTGCCATGAGTATGAACTGTCACAAGTCGGTATCTGTCCTGATATGACCTCAGATGATCATTTTGCCAGGACATAAGAATCAACCAACTAACCATTTACCCGTACTGGCCATAGGCCTTACTATGGGTAGGTATGAATATTTCATATATCCAGCAATCCGACAGTTTTTCTAAACGATATTTTAACAACTCGTGGAATGTCAGGCTTCGGGAGAGGATGCACACAATGACTAGTGAGTACGATATATATGCCAGCTGCTTCACTCAGACTTAATAGACTACATCGCCATTCCAGTGGAGCAGTGCATTGTGGGATGCGTGGAAGAAAAACAATCCCGTGAGAAGCACATGGCACATGCTAATACAATGGGTGCAGCTATGAAATGTGCTAGTTTCAGCTCGTCTCAGCTCTTGTTTGGAACATAGAGTACCAACGAAAAATCAGTTACATCAATATAATCAGCATATCTTATGCCATGTGCATTTAAATTTAGACGACTTTGGGCACTCAGACTAGTGTTAGAGCCATAGCCAGAGTCAGTTTTACTTATTTTATTCATGTTTTTATTTATATCCTATGGTTAATGACATATGTAGAACTAGAAAATGAGTAGGGTTAATCAGATATTGGTTATATATTCCTCTGAAACAAGTGTATGTTGACACATTTGGCATTTTAATATTTAGAACAAGAATTAATAATGGTGATGTGAATATCAGCATTAAAGTTACTGATTGTTTTGTGTGGAATTGAATTTAAATTGCATTAAAGTATATGTTTTATTATATTTTCCAACTCAAAAGTGGCGGGTAAATATGAAGAAGGTGAGTCTTTTATCTAAGTGTTGCTAGATAAATAAAAGGTTCACCTCGGACTCTGGTCCACTCATGCTATTGCAGTATGGGGTGAATATTTTATCTAAGTGCTGCCTAGATAAAACATTCAACACCGTACTACAGTAGCCTGACTAGGCGAGTCGGAGGTGAATCTTTTATGTAAGTGAAGGCCCACTGGGAGACCAGACTGTCATAACCAAGACTTGATTTCCTACTCACTCAAATTATTCTGAGACTGAGCTTAAGTAGCAATTTTGTCATGTCATTAGTTTGACTCATCCGGGATTCAAACTCCCGACCTTCCAAACGGGAAACCTGCGCTCTAATAACCCAATCACATGAGAGCCAGCATTCGCTGCCAACCTCCTTACGCTCAAAAGGACGCCAACCTCCCATTCGATACAAATACGTGGTCAGCCCCAGATCGGCGCCGGGCTGTCGCCACGTCAGCGCCGACCACCCAGTGAGCACGGCATTGCATATTTTGGCGCCGCTAATACCCCAGTCACATGAGGCCTGCGTTCGCTAACGATCGATTCGCGACGTCAAAACGTCCTCCTTGCGCCCTGATTGAGTGCTGTCGCCGCGAGGATGCCAACCTCCCGGTGTCCATTTCGGGAATTTTGAACGCAAGGTTGTTGCTGCTGCTGCATGTGCAACCTCCTTGCATCCTGTTCCGGCGGCGCCATTCAAAATGGTTGGCGCCGCCCTGGGTTGGCGAGTTGCCGGCGATCTGGTGGCGCCAACACATCCGATGCTGCAGTCACCATGTGGTCAGTGCCAGGGTGCCGCCCTTTCCCCAACCCGCGCCACCCAGGCGCTGACCCAGCACCGCCCTGCTATTGACCCAGCGCCGCCATGTCACTGACCCAGCAGCGCCCTCGCACCGACAACATATTTGAATCAATGTATCGAATGGAACGCTGGGTGGTTGGCGTCCTTTTGGACGTAGGGAGGTTGGCGGCGAACACTGCCTCTCGTGTGACTGGGGTATCACACTGTTTAATGGCGCCACTGGAACAGGACGCAAGGAGGTTGCACGTGCAGCAGCAGCAGCAACCACTTTGCGTCCAAAATTTCCGAAATGGACACCGGGAGCCTGGCGTCCTAGCAGCGACAGCACTCAATGAGGGCGCAAGGACATTTTGACATCGCGAATTGATCGGAAGCGAACGCAGGCCTCATGTGACTGGGGTATTACTAATTCGGTGATGGACGATTATATTCAAATTCTCGCAGAAACTATTTCGGTTGTAAACAAGCTGTGTATGGCCTGGTTCGAGCAGTGTTTATCTACATTCACATAGAGTTGACCACCACGGAAAAAGGGCATAAGTATGACGTCAGAAATCGATCTAAACGAACGCAGGCATTGTGTGATTAGTGTTGTACATAACCGTTATGTACCCAACTATTCAACACATTTTTTTTTAAAGTGGTTCGATGAGACAGTGCTGTTGGAGTAACAAACGTTTATCGTGATATTATCCCCCAGTTACACTACACTTGCGACCACTTGGAAGTGGTCGCCAACCATTTGGTCGGATGGAGGTTGCAGCTATTGCACCAAATACCTCCTTGCAAGCAAAACCATTTTCAGCACTTGCAACTGCTTGCACACTCAGCGACCTTATGACCAGTCAGCGTGTGATCGCCAACCACTCGCAAGATTTTGGTCGTAAGGAGATTTCAGATGCTTCACTTGCAAGCTCGTTGCGACCAGCGCCGGGTCACCATTGATTGGCGACCACCGTGCCATGAGCGTGACAATTTTGATTGCCGAGCAGTCAACGACTAATCCCCCTAAGCACCCAGAACATCAGAATTTTGGTTAGTGACCAGTCACCGACCAACCTCCCTAAACATCGGCGACCGCATCTTTGATTCAATGTAGCGAGTCTATCACAGGGAGGTCAGCACCATTTTGGTAGTAAGCGAACGCTGGCCATAGTGTAACTGGGGTATTAGTAAAACATGCCTAAGAGCTACTGGATACACAGCAGCTCTTACAGCATGACCTCTTAATGATAACGTTTCCTGAGCTAGTTGGTGACTTTAAAAAAAATACGGTTGCATATGAAGCCAGACTTCACATACTAAAGTAATTTTTAAAAGCATGAAAATATCAAGTCTGAGCACATGAAGATAATCAGTTTCCAACAGGGTCAATTCTAGCTTTATAAATCTACACTATATGTATAAATAGAATGCTTGGTCATCAGTACTATTAAAATATACCACATACAATGGAGAATAAAGGTTTTTCAAGGTTCTTATTTGTTAACTATCACTAGTGTCAGTGATCGGATTCTGTTACTAACATACCAAGTGGGAAGCGTAATAACAGCTATAGTCAAATGGAAAAATACATGTAAAGCAGAAATACAAGCAATTATTTCAAAGGTTTTATTGTTATTGTGTACATTTTTAAATTGTCCTAGGTAAAATACATGCAACATTGGATCGATATTTGCGGTTTAAAAAAAAAAAAGAATAAATACATTATTGGACACTAAATTGTCTTTTAGGAATATTGATCAAAAGATTGAATCCCACAAACTCTTCATTAAATTATTGGATACATAGCATTTAAAGCTGCATAGTCCGATGAAAGCATCAAATTTTCAATATGTCTGATCATACATATCCAAATTGGATACTGGTGCAGTTATTAACCATTTATTGCTGCATATTGATAAGGGGACACTAAGTCTATCTAATAGAAAATGTTGCCGCAGAAGCCTATGGCGTCAGTTTTGGTGTGCAAGCCAACATTATTTTGGCATGATTCCACTTCAAATAGCTCAAAAGTTAGCCATTTAAAATAAAAGTAATTTCAAACTAAATAAAATATACTATTCAACCGAATGTATTTATCTCAGAAAAAGGAAAATCATCGGACTATGCACAATTTAAAAAGATATTAAACTAGCGATGCATGTCCAAATAATAAATTATCGGCATTGTGGAGCATAACTGTTAAAACATGGGGAAAAGATTTGCAATATACCCACCCCTGAATATATCATCAGGTATTGAATGACGATGGTTCTAATGTGAGGCACGGTGGTATAAATGTAAGTGATACTTTTTCAATGTCACTTTAAAAAAAAAAAAGTGACTAAAGGGCGCATTCCTTACACGCGGTATGCGAATGCGACAAAAAAATTGAAACGCCTTGAAGCCTATGAGCTACATTCCTTACATGCGGTATCCGAATGCGTTTTTCCGATCGGTCCATGTAGCGATCGGTGCGGCATGCGGCACGAATAGAAAACCATCATTTGTCCATTAGTTTTAGACAAGGAGAGACGACTGAGCATTATGGAACGGTCACACAGAAGGGTGTGGAGGGGACACACAGGCCTAGAGGGACGGTCCTAACATGGCTCAGTTTAGCTTGCTCCGAGGGATGTTAGGACCGTCCCAGATTTTGTTGACCAAAAAGGACAGTCCTAACATGGCTCAGTTTAGGATGTTAGGACCATCCCAATCGGGAGACAGACGGTTATGGGAAAGCTAAAAATGCTACCATATGCACAGAAATATGAATACTTATCTATAATTTGGTTATAATAAAGCTAGGAACCCCCATGTGACGTACGAAAAGGTACATAGATATAAATGCAATATTTGGTCATATACAGTGCAGTAAGGAGTATACTTGTTTATTTTTTAAATATAGCCAGTTGCGTGCCGCATACCGCGTGTAAGGAATCATGCCATTCGCATACCGCGTGTAAGGAATGCCCGCTTTAGGTAATGATATTGAGAGAATCTCTCGACCAAATTGGTCATACAGCTCCTTTAACATATTTGCTCAGTTCGTGAATGACAAGGCCGTTAACAATTTCTGTAGACCATCCTAGGTACAGAAAACAGGCATGCACAATTATTATGAGCATACACATGTAAATAAATGCATTACTTGATTAGGCAGACATAACTACTCCATAAATAATTATTATAGTACACTTCAAACCATAAATGGACAGGGGATGTAATCGCTAGTAAATACATTATTATTTAAATATCAACTTTGTTAAATACATGTACATTCTTATTTTTCAAGATTGTTGTTCTTCCGAGGCAAGCATTAATTTTATCTGAGGCATGCAGTCTAAATTCCAATGCTCTGACTATCGCCTTCAATAGCAAGATGCTTGGTTGTGCATAACGGACCAGTCTAATAAAATACTACTGAATAGTCTATCAAGAATGGTGACTTCAAGTGATTCTTGTATTTGTACACAGCTCTGGATGTTTCATGGTTACTCACACACCGTAGTTGATTACAGAGTGCTATGCAAATTTCTAAAGACATCAGTTGAACAATAAGCGATAGAACATATTCTATGGTTAACAGGTTTAGGTTTTTAACAGTCCGATTTTCATGACATGATTTACAACTCTTGTCACATATCCACGGATCTATCTGTTGCCTCGTACCATAAGAACTCATATTTCCACTAGGGATATGTACAGACTGTAGACACCTGACATGAGTCATTACGGTAGCACCTTCCAGTTCACCATTGCTACAGTTGTAGATATCACAAGAGGCATCGAGTTCATTCCACTCCCCATTGCAGTAGGTGTTTACAGCTTTCTTTTTACAATCTATAATAGTCCTAGTTTCGCAACTCACTTTCCACCCACTCTGTAGGCATGTCATTCGCTCTAACTTGACGCTGCAGGGTAAAGTTACAAAGCAAATTCGGTGTCGCATCGCTGTTTTATAATTAATAATAATGCAATTAAACCATCAGAACATCCCCATTTCTGTCTCTTTCCTTCACTGTTCCTGTTTGAGAAAGAAATTCTTTAGCTTCGATGGCAACGAAGCCCCGATGTTTGTGAATAGTCCTTTCAGAACAGTAAGTTCCTTAGTGAGTAAATCGACTTTCTTTTGTAGCTGGTCGTTCCTATCTGACAGAATCTTCACCCGTGAGTTGGTCTCTGTCTGCCGCTGCTTCGCCTTGTCCCTGCTCTTGCGGACGGCCACGTTGTTCCTCTCCCGCCGCTCCTTGTACTCCTCACTGTTCTTCTCCACGTAGCGCTTCTTACTGGACGGGGTCGCCTTGAGGGTCCTGCGCCCACCCCTTCCACGCGGGGAGGTGTCGGCGACTGGATCCGACGTGGAGACCTCCTCCTTCTGACAGGGAGAATCCTGGCCTGCTAACACCATGCACGGTAGCTCCAGCAACGTCGCACCCGCCTCGATGGCCGACGACAAATAAACTGTATCAATATTAGTGATGGCTGCACTGTCGACGATCACCCCCTGACCAGAACCGGAAACGCCGCAGCGGTCCTCGGCGGCGACCTGCACTTCCGGCGCTTGAGAATAGTCAGCGGCGGTGAGGCCGACCCCGTAGTTGGACCCCTCAGCCTCATGCGCTACCTGAAGCATGGGTGCGCCTGCTTCGCCCACGTTTGTGTAATCGTGATCTTGTCCGTCCGTCTTGGTTTGGAAGGTGACACCTGCATCTGTCAGAAGCGCGGTGTCACCTAAAGTTAAGCCAATGCTGTCGGGGTCATGATCGTTGCTGACAGTGACAGTGAACTCACCGAGGCTGTTGCTGTCGGGTAGCAGGTCTGGGAACAGCTGCTCTGGGTTGACTTCAGTCGTCGTCGCCGCGGTCTCCGCGATTAACTGTTGAATGTCAACAGAGTATTCCAACTTAGGATCAAGATCACCGAAACCAAGTAACACTGAATCTTCCTCGAAGGCTGTCCTGGTTTGCAGCTTCTTCTCAGAGTCAGTGTGCCACTCAGATGTGTCGTATAGCGACATGGTCGCGGACGGCGATGTAGGCAAGCTGAGACATGGTGGCAACTGGTTATCGAGGGACAAAATAGGTGGGGTGTCCAGACTCCCTAAGTCCAGGTTGTTCAGGGAATACAGCTTGGCGGTTTCACAATACAGATTGAAAAATGTCTTTGCCGACACAGTCGGCCTCCTTGTCAGTTTGACGCAAGTTAAACGTTCCGCAAACGTTAGCTCGGAACACAGTGCTATCCGTTCAGTATCTGCGTGCTATTTCGCAATAACGCAAACGGAAGGTGTTTCCCGGGACTTTAAAGGGCGATTTACCACCACTTGCGCTGTGTGTATTCTTGCGCATAAGGGACTTCTTTAACTAAACCATTCATACCGGATCCTATAGTAAGCCATTTATTTTCATTAGTATTACTGCAAAGCTAATGAGAGATCAAAGGTATTTGTAATATATACGATTCCCTGAAATTAATGATAACCATGCTAATGTTTTTAGTCGCGGATTGGGACATATGTTCTAGGGTGGTTAAAACCGGGGGAATTTCCAACTAAAAATAGCGCGGACGTCACATAGTCCATTTTTTATTGGTGGATATTTCCAGAAAGTTCCACGTCACGTGGGCGGAGAGCGATGGCTGACGTCAGTCGCTTGAATAGGGCTATACTATGGGGAGTGGGAGTAGCTTAGCGAGTACAGGGGAGCAAAATGCCACGCGGACCAGTGTAGCCAACAGAAGTCTTGCGCAACCACGTTGTAAACTCTGGAAGCAAGTTTGAACACGCCTTTCCTGACCAGATACCACGTGTTCTTCTAAAGCTGTGTTTACACGGGCGATTTAAAACGCCTTGCCTAGATCGATTCACATTTGCCGTGTAAACGCGATGCTGTGGCGTTTTAGGGCTGAATCGCTTCATATGAAACGCCTCATCTATACCACCTTGGGAGGTGGTTTATTTGAAGCGATCCAGCTTGTTCCCGGGCGGCGATAGTATAAAATAGTAGTCCGTGCCGGGAACATGGAGAGCAGTAACTAATCACTGCTCTTCCTGTTCTAGTGAATGCGATCATATTTAACAGAATTACAGACTCAAATAATGAAATTTAATTAAATTAACCTTAAATTCCAAGCGATATTAACGTAG
The DNA here is from genome assembly GCA_030323885.1 of Branchipolynoe longqiensis. Classification (NCBI taxonomy): domain Eukaryota; kingdom Metazoa; phylum Annelida; class Polychaeta; order Phyllodocida; family Polynoidae; genus Branchipolynoe; species Branchipolynoe longqiensis. The sequence continues at coordinate 29,951,533 of CM059194.1, forward strand.
CAGCTACATCGGCGTCGAATCACCAAGTGTAAACAAAACAAATAGCAGTGCTAGCCGGCTACAGGCGCCTGCTGATTCCCGGCGCCACACACTTTTCAACTCCGCCGTGTAAACATCTCTCTAAAACGCTTCATATGAATCGCCTTGTCTAGAACGTTTCACAATTCCCCGTGTAAACACGGCTTAACACACCCATCATGTTAAACTCGATGTATGATATTTCGATATATATAGAAATATACCAAATGCACGTGTACACTATATGTTTTGATCAAATTGCAAAAAGAATACTCCTCCGTGTAAAAATCGGTATATATATTCTATTCAATTCAATTCTTTATTTCAGACTCAGGATTATGGTAGTTACACAATTCGGTCCATAGTAGGTAGATATAAAAATTAATGTAAATAGGATATAAGTAATAGTATGAATACTACCATACTAACCAATATCAAAATGTTGGTCTACATACAGTAGTTTGTAAAAATGCCTCCATATGGCAGATGTAAATCTGAGATCACTCTCTTCTATTTTTACAAGTCCCTGTATTATAACATTTTCTGACTTGTCAAGTCTAGTAATAAATTTGAATGTTAGATTCCTGATAACAGCCTGGAAGGCTGGCACATCAATATTGGCAAACAGCTGACTAGCACTGTGATACCTAGGTAGCCGGAGTAATAACCTCATAATGTCATTATATGCTACATTCAGTTTTCTAATGCTATACATTCTATAGTTCCACCAAATCTGGGCAGTATACAAGGGAGTACAGAAAGTTCTAAATAAATTTACCTTCACATCAGCTGTACACGTATGAAATTTCCTGATGAGCATATTTCCCTGAGCATATAACTTGCGACACTGTCTATTAATATCCCTGTCATCTCTAAAGTCATCGGTCATAAAGTGTCCTAAGTACTTGACTTCAGTAGAGATTGACAGGGGAGCACCAGTTAACATAAAATCAGGAAACACAGTATCCTTGTCATATTTTGATCGAATGATCATAACCATACTTTTAATAGCATTGTATTTGATATCAGCTTCTATGCCATATTCAGAGCATATATTAAGTAGCATTTGCAGTCCACTGCTATATGGTGAGAATATTACCAAATCATCGGCATACATGAGATGATTTAGAAGTAATAATCCATTAATACATCCAGTTTTACACTGATTTAACCTTTTCGACAGGTCATCCATATAAATATTAAATAAATAGGGGGACAATATCCCTCCCTGACGTACACCATTACTGACTTGGATGGGTTCTGACATGGCATCACCCCACCTGACTACCATTGATTGGTGCGAATACCAAAATAACCTGATGAGATAGCCTGGAGTACCACGCTGCACTAGTTTTTCAAACAGTTTTGCATGATTCACTCTATCATAGGCCATACACGGTTTCAAGTATATAGGCCATACACGGTTTCAAGTTAAAAGAAGTAGAAGAGCCTCTTTTAGTTTCAGGAACCTTTTTGTGTGCTCTTATATTTATGAGAATGGTGACATGTCAACGTTGAGCATCGCCATTTTCAGCATATATCGGCTATACGCAATTCAGTTTTATCATGAACAGAATAGACTACATCACGGTTCAAGCGGCGTGTGGTGCATTGTGGGATGCATCAGAGCAAAACAACCCCCCCAAAAGCACATGGCACATGCTAATACACTGGGTGCAGCTATGAAATGTGCTAGTTTCAGCTCATCTCAGCTCTAGTTTGAAACATAGAATACTAACTAAAAAAATATATATAATAAATTAAGATATTAATCTTTTATCCAGCATTGCATTTACATCAATATAATCAGCACATCTTATGCCATGTGCATTTAGATTTAGAAAGATCTAGGCACTCAGACTAGTGTTAGAGCCATAGCCAGAGTACTCAGTGCATTGTCAATGGCAGTGAGCAATCTCCATGCAGAAAAAGTAAAATATTGATAAAACCACACCACCTAGAGACAAACCGCTTGGAACACATATAGAAAACATGTTTAACAAAAAGATTATATTAGATTCATAAGGTTAGGGTTTTGGATTTCTATTAATTTTGAATAAAACTGACATTATTCAATGCGTGTATAGGCAAAGTCAGTGGCGTACGCCTTTGCTTTGCTCCCACTGCCGTTTTCAGCGCATGCGCAGTCGGAACCGTGATGTAGTCTATTGTCATGCTATCGCTATCTAAATACTACCAGAGACAATGTACGATTGTCCTTGATACTACCTGTATGAGAATATCTATATGTACACAAAACCCATATAATTTTGTTCTGTTATAATCTCACACCCTACCGTGAGCATATCGTAGTGTTGCTGCTGGGTTTATTTACAAAAACAACACGAACAGTGTCCACTTCATGTACAATGTCCATAGTCTTTCTCTGTGTTGGGTTCAAAAGTGTCATGCACTAAATTTGTCATATATACATGTATACTGCTTGTGTGTATGGTGCACTTTAAAAACTGTGTTTACACGGGCAAGTGTAAGCCGACTTAGACAAAGCGAAATAAATGAAGCGAATTAGTGTCGTGTCTACACATGCAGTAGGCCTACTTTTAGCCGGAAATTGATATCTGTGCATGAGCAAGTCCATACTAACCAGCACCAGTTTCAGTTAGTCGACGTCACCACGAGAGAGTGTGGGTTCGACCTAGATATGTATGGACTGAATCATATTGTTTTGGAACGATCAAAACTTCTGCTGGGTAGTGAAAACCTAAAAATAAATGATGAAAAAAATATCTGTGCGCAGCTTGTGGTTTCATAGACTAAATTCTATAATATGCGCTTTTGTTCGACCGGAAAATCAACAAACTCAGGTCTCGATTGCGCATGCGTGTGACATGCTTAAGCTAGTTCGCTTTATATAACCTACCTCGCGACATGGTCTACATAAAGTGAATAATATGAATCGAATCAGCCCTAATCCACCTCAGAGTCGTGTCCACACGGCGAATGTGAGCCGAACTAGACAGGGCAAATTATTTGAGGCGGCTTAACTCGCCCGTGTAAACACAGCTATAGAAAACCAGACACAGAGATTCAATTTAATCAGGGTTAAAAATGTGTACACTAGCCTCCTATATGGCTACGAATAACTAACACTTTGTTCAAGCTACCTATCACCAGTACAGCTAGGTGATCATTTTGCGTGACTAATTATTTTTTCTGAGTTGGTTAGTAGGCCTACAAATCATATACAATTAAGCCTGACTACCATATTACTTATTTGCAGGTTAGTGATATATCATCTAAGTTATTATGTAGATTCATTATTTAAATATTTTCTGTTTCTTGATGAAAGACGACATGAGATAGCAGCTATGGGTAGATCATGGCCATGCACTCGACACAGGCAACAGGCACACCATACTTTATATTAATTGGAACGGATGCCGCTGGATTGACGCCTACATTTCTTGTCTGGTTTGAGTCCGTTTAGTTCCCTTAGAGTCCGTTGGCTATTCGTTCATGTCTGTTTCATGTCCATTCATCCAGCGGCCTTTGACCTGATATCGCAATATTTTGACACATTTGATATATTTTGATACTTATCACACCCGAACACCACCAGACTAGACAATTCTGTCCGTTGCTCAATCCGGTGAACGGTTTTTAGCTTGTTAGCCAAGATTAGTGTCTTATCGTCTTAATATCTAATATGAGGTGCATACACCTCTATGATATTAAACTGATTTGTTAAAATTGCGGGTTACTCCTCCAGTGCCATCTGTGGTAACTGCTTTGTGACACAGGAAACATATATCTTCTCCAAGTGGTATCCAGAGATTCCTGTTTGGAAAAAACCATATGGGGCCCACAATGTAACCCATATGGACCCTATATTTTTTGCTAGCTTGGTAGCTTCCCACTGTTGGGCCACCGTTGGCCCAATGGTGGCGTATGCTGCTATGGGTGGCTTGCCACCATTGGGCCAACTGTGGGTCAGTGGACAAAACAACGTTGGGCCAACATCGTTTTGCCACCATTGGCCCAACGGTGCTGCCAGCGTCGGCCCAACAGCTCTGTGCTATCTGGGTTATCATGCTTTTCACACACACAAGGGAAATGGACCATCTAGTTCTCAGCGCTATTAAAGTTGCATAGTCCGATGGTCAATCTTGAGTTTCTGACATTTTTCTGAGATAAGTATATTAAATTGATCATTATAATCTACCTTAATATTTAGTTTAAAGAAACTTTTAATTGAAATGGCTACCTTTTGAGATATTTGAAATTCAAACATGTGAAAATAATTTTGGCAAGCACGCTAACACTCTCATACCACAGGCTTCCGCAGTAACAGCTTCTATTAAATCGACTCAGCGCTCCCTTCTATGTGGCAACAAATACTTAATAAGTGACAGGAAGATTAGATTATAGATATGTAGAATCAAATCTAGATAATTGTTTTGATTTTGAAAATTTGATGCTTCATCAGACTATCCAGCTTTAATTAGAGGATTATAGATGGCATGGTGGGATGGTAACTTAAAACTGTAATCTTGAAATACTCAGAGCATAGATGTGTACCGGTGTCGCAGTTTCAATTCCCAGCAGTTGAAGTTCCCACAATTGCTTCTGCGCATGCGTCAACATCTAACGGCATCGTCTGCGCATTGTCAATGGTCGTGAGCAATGTTCACACATAAAAAGTGAAATATCTCTAAAACCAAACCAGCTAGAAACAAATCCAACACGATTATATTAAATTGATATGGTTAGGGTTCTGGATTTCTCTTAATTTTGAATAATGTTTTGCACTGCGCGTACCGCCAAACTCAATGCATTGTCAATGTTCGTGAGCAATCTTCATGCAGAAAAAGTGAAATATCTCTAAAACCACACCACCTAGAAACAAATCGCTTGGTAGACATATAGAAAACTTGTTTACCGAAAAGATTATATTAAATTTATAAGGTTAGTCACACTGACACTATAGTGACAGTGATTTGCGGCGATCGGCGATGGTTTAAATCGGGCTAATGTTGACACATGCACAGACAATGCTTTGACGCATACGCAGATGCTTTTGTGGGAACTTCAACTGCTGGGAGCTGAAACTGCGACACCGGACAGTATCATAGCGAGGAATGCCAGTTCGATCTCATATTGCTACGGAAGTTAACTCTGGTTAGGGTTACCGAATGCTATACTGCATCCGGTATCTATGGTGTGCATCACTATGGAGCCCGTGGTCATGGCTTTGAATTATGCATGTTACCAGCAACATGTACAATAAACACAACTACTTATCTGATTCTGCTTTCATGACATTTTTTTTCCCGTTGAAGCTGATTTTATTTAATGGGGTTTGCCGGTGTGGCGGTTTCAGCCGTGTCCCATACTCAGCCGTGTACCTATACTCAAACTCAAGGCATTGTCAATGGTCTTAAGTCACTAACCTCATAAATTTAATATAATGTTTTTGGTAAACATGTTTTCTATATGTGTACCAAGCGATTTGTTTCTAGGTGGTGTGGTTTTAGAGATATTTCACTTTTCCTGGATTTTCTGTATGAAGATTGCTCACCACCATTGACAATGCCTTGAGTTTGACGGTACGCGCAGTGCAAAACATTAGTTTTAATCAAAATTAATAGAAATCAAGAACCCTAACCTTATAAATTTAATATAATCTTTTTGGTGAAGATGTTTTCTATATGTGTACCAAGCGATTTGTTAATAGGTGGTGTGCTTTTAGAGCTATTTCACTTGTTCTGTATTTTCTGTATGAAAATTACTCACGACCATTGACAATGCCTTGAGTTTGAGTATAGGTACACGGCTGAGCACGGGACACGGCTAAAACTGCCACACCGGTGTGGTGGTTTCAGCGTGTTCCCGTGCTCAGACGTGTCCCGTTGCTTCTGCGCATGCGCAGATTTCGCATCAACTCGGGTCACCCCAGCCACTTATTGGCGCATGCGCACATCCTACAAACTCGGGTTGAATAATCGAATACGCTTGGGTTGACAGTTTGTTCTTTTTTTTTTAATAACCGATAAAAGTACAGCAAAATAGGATTTAAAGTATTGTATCATGGCCCAGTTTACCTATATTTCCATTTCATTAATCTAAGTTATTCTTTTTTTGCACACGGGACGTGTATTTGTCGACTCCACTCGCGTGTTCTATTTGAAATTCGGATGACCCGAGTCGCCCGGTTTGTGTTAATCGATTACGGCCATGTTTACTAGATTCTGACGCATGCGCAGAAGCGAGGACAAGTCTGAGCACGGGAACACGCTGAAACCACCACACCGGCGCCCGAAATAACGCTAGATGGTGCTCGTATCAGTCCGGCCAGATAGGGAGAGGGAAGGAAGGAGGGAGGGAAGCAGTGGGTGGATGGAGACACAGGAAAGGAGTGAGAGGGGAGGCAGGGAGGGAGGCAAATAAACAGACAGGCAGGCATACAGACATATACAGGCAAACATGCATATATATATATATATTTTACCTCGGTATACAGCCTCAGGCTAGGGAGAAGGAAGCACGTGAGGTACCAGCAACTAGCATATACAACTCACGACTGGATTACGTGTCGTTGGGTTGCTCCGGCAAATTTAGTCTACATACAAGCTAATACGCAGTAAGTATCATAAAAACTGTGGTTAGCTTAATCATGATGCATTAGAGCATCATTATGGAAAGTTTAGACTTTCTTTGGTCCATTTTGGACGAGTTATTTGGTTATAAAAAACCAAGGATAGAATTCCTTCTCGAAGGATTGAAACCGGTCATTAGCGGTTCTGTCAACACCCGAGTCACCGTGTGATTATGGGTAGAGATGTGGGCTCTGCCTCGTCTCCTGTGGAAATTCTCTCGTACTCTAATAGAGAGTAATGTTGGAGATGCTCCTGGGTTTCTTTTATAGACTCCCCACAAAACTTTTTCAGGCGTTTCTCCGAGTTTCGTAGCATTTTCTCCAACTTGTTGACGTTGTAGTCACAGGTGGGAGAAGTGTGCGTGACAGAGGGATGGGCGGGCCGATACACTGGTCCCGACCCCGCGTAAGGTTTGGGCTTGATCCACAACCCACGCACAAATTTAGCTTATTACGCCTGTGTTATAACGGTATAAAACACGTTCTCTAACACCAATAGATGTCCAAATGAGTTTTAAACAACCATGTTGTGACATATATATATATACCGGGACTGATCAAAAAATTTAGTTTCAGCTCTCGATGGCCACGAAGCGGAGTAAGCGCGGTGCAGCAGCAGCAGCCGAGGGGCGTGTTCCGAGTGGCGAGGACGAGGAGTACGACTCCTCACCCGTGTTGTCGGCAGGGCCTGCGACACAGCCCGGGGCGCATATTCTCTCCGAGGAGGACATAGTGCCTGGCGGCGCCGCGCCTCAAAATTGGGAGACGCGGTTTGCGGCGATGGAGAGTCACATAATGGCTCTCAAACCACCGGTGTCTCGTAAACGGAGTGTGCAAGAAGAGTCTTCTGTGGAGGATTTCTCCGACACAGACTCAGAGATGGAGCTTAGGGCTCCTCCTCCTTCTCCTAAACAAAGAAAGAAGAAGAAACACATTGTTTCTTCGGGTGATGAGTTCACCAAGGAGAGGGGGAAGACTGGGCTTCGCAAAAAGCGCAAGACCAAGTCCAAGAAGAAGAAGAAGAAGAGGAAAGTTTCTTCTTCTTCTGACTCGTCCACGGATTCCACGTCTACGGAATCGGACTCAGACACGCAATATGAAGGTGTCTATGCTGCCATTGGAGGCAAAGTGGCTAAGAAAGTCGAGAAGCCAAGGGCTAAGCGGGTGAAAACCACTACGCTTATGCGTGAGAACATTAATGGCCATTTCCGCACGTTTAAGCCGGCGGAGATTATTTCTAAATTATCAGATCAGTTAACAGGCATTAAAGGTGTTCCCAACTCCATCATTAAGGAGATGGATCGAGATGTCAATATGACGGAGGACCGTAAGAGATTTGAGGGTGTGTTGCACATAGTGCATAAGGCGGTGCTTGGTACCTTAACAGCTATTGCTCCTGTAGCAAACAGAATGCAACAAGAAAACAAGTTCTCGTCTTTGGCTAAGACGATGGACAAAGGTATTGCATTGTTGGCGGCGGCAGGTAATTACCTGTCGTATCGAAGATATGAAAATGTTTTCAAGTCAGTTTGCACAGATGCTGGCAAAGAAGTGGCTCGCTCAAAGAAGGTTACTGATAATGATGGGAAAGAATTTACGCTCTTTCTTGCTCCAGAGCCGATTAAAGGGAAACCTTTAGATAACACCAAAATGTTTGGCGGTCAACTACAATACCTCTATAAAGAGGTAGAAACTGCAGCCAAGAGTGGCAAAAAACATGGATGGTAAGAAGAGACAGGAGACTCCTCGTTTCAAAAGGTCACGAGGGGATTTTCGTCCACGGCGGTTCACCAGGGGAACCAGATCGGGTTCAAACTTCGGTCAAGCTTTTCGGGGCCGGGGCGCTCGCTCAGGCTGGACCGACAACACCGCACGGCCACTAGGCCGAGGGGTCAACTCGCCGAGACCCTTCCCCAGGGGCGGGTCCAAGTAGAGGTTGAAACACAAACGTTACAAGTCCTTCCAGCCTCTAAAACCACACAAACTGTAAGCAACTTTGTGGCTGGTAATATTAATAATCATATTTCTGAGTGGCACAAAATTACTAGTGACCAAGAAATTTTACAAATAGTTAGGGGTGTTCATATTCCCTTCACACAATTTCCGGTACAAGGCAGGATACCTTTTCCTTATAACATTGAACCGGTTGAACGAGAGGCACTAACTAAACAGGTACAAAAATTCTTTGAGAAAGGAATTATACAAAAAGTGACATACTGTTCAGGAGAGTTTATTTCAAACATCTTCTCGAGACCAAAGCCTAATGGTGAGGTTCGAATGATCCTGGATTTAACAATCCTTAATAAAATGGTTGAATATCGACATTTTAAAATGTTCTCGCTAGATACAGCACGCGATCTGATTACGCCAGATGCGTGGATGGCTAGTGTTGATTTACAAGATGCATATTATACGCTTCCCATAAGAGAAAAAGACCGGAAATTTCTTCGGTTTCTTTGGGATAACCAACTCTATGAGTTTACTTGCATGCCGAATGGTTTAGCTTGTGCCCCTCGTTTATTCACTAAACTGCTTAAACCTGTTTTTTCAGTAATGGCGCGGAAGGGTCATATAATGTTTCCATACATAGATGATTCCTTTATTATTGCATCAACACAAATTGATTGTGAGAATGCAGTGTTCGATTTATGTGCATTACTTACTAAATTGGGGTTTTATGTACATCCACAAAAGTCAGTGTTTAAACCAACAAAACAACTCAAATGTTTAGGGTTTATTCTGGATACACAGTCTCTTACAGTGTCGATAACAGAACAAAAACTAATTAAGTTTATGAATACAGCGACCCAGCTTATTAAGTTACCAAAACCTAAAATTAGACAGGTCGCAGTCCTTATTGGGATAATGATATCGTATGCACCCGCTATTCTATACGGGAAGGCCCATATTAAATCTCTAGAAATAGATAAAAATTTAGCGTTAACACGAACTAAAGGGAATTTTGAGCGAAAGATGTTTATTTCGCAAGAAGGGCTACAGGATATTGGATGGTGGATGCAACATATAGCAAGTTCACCAAATCCAATCCGCATGGCGGAACCTAATACGGTAATTACTACTGATGCTTCGTTAGAAGGTTGGGGAGCTCATCGAGATGGGGTCACAACAGGAGGTAGATGGCTTGATGATGAAAAATCAGACCATATTAATGCACTAGAATTGCGTGCTATTTATCTGGGCTTATGTAGTTTAGTAAAGATACATAAATCACAAGTTAGAATACTAACTGATAATACTACTGCCATGGCATATATTCGTAACATGGGTGGAACCAAATCAAAGCCTTGCAATCAGTTGTCTAAACTGATTTGGAACTGGGCACAGGCTCAACAAGTCTGGCTGACTGTAGCGCATATTCCAGGGTCACAAAATACACTTGCAGACCATAAAAGTAGAAATTTCCATGACCATTTAGAATGGTCTCTCTCTACACCTTTGTTTAAATTCATTTGTGAAAAATGGGGTATACCTGAAGTTGACTTATTTGCATCACGAAATAATAACAAATTACCTTGTTATGTTTCTTGGCATCCTGAACCGGAGGCTTGGAAGGTAGATGCATTTGCTATTACCTGGGAAAATAATTATTTTTATATTTTCCCACCGTTTAGCATTATCAGCCGAGTTGTCAGGAAAATCGGTCTGGAAAGGACACATGCGATACTGGTGGTGCCCGATTGGGACACGCAACCCTGGCTGCCAGCAGTTTCACAACGGGCAAAAGAACATATACGATTCCCAAGAAAACTCGGGAATCTGACACACCACGGACCGTTAGTGGTTCACGGCGACGTGTCAACGACGCCCCTATTGGCATTCCTTTTCTAAGGAACCAGCTGCGCCAATTTGGATTGGACAAAATTACTGAGAATAGGATAGTAGCTGATGCCTGGAGGCCAGGAACTGTCAAAATGTACACATCCTATTTAAAGAAATGGGGTGTACATTGTTTGTTAATGAAAGTTAAGCCAACAAATCCAACAATTTCACAAGTAGCTCGTTTTCTTCGTTCTCTAGAGGATGAGGGACTATCCTTTGGGTCGATTAATGCGGCAAGATGTGCGTTATCAATCATATTACCGAGAATTGATGGTGAAACAGTTGGAAAACATTATGTTCTTGGATATTTACTTCGTTCAATTTATCAAAGGAATCCTCCAAAACCAAAGTATAGGTTTTAAGGTCGCGGTCCTGTTATTATTAGTAACCGGACACAGAGGACAGACGATTGTTGCTTTGTCTTTAACTGGATTAGAAATAGACAAGAAACAAGCTACGTTTGATTTAGCACAATTGCTTAAATCGAACACGTTAGGTGACCCTTTATCTACGGTTCACTTAGACTGTTTTCCGAGTGATCGGAAATTATGTGTTGTGTCAGCCATACGGGCTTATATATCTAAGACAAAGGATTTACGAGCATCACAACAACTATTAGTGAGCTTTATAAGGCCACATAAAGCAATTTCACGAGACACCCTTGCCAGATGGACAATTACGGTGTTCAAATTGGCTGGAGTGGATACGAGCAAATACTCATCCCACTCAACTAGAGGTGCCATGGTCTCCAAGGCACGGTTGCTAGGTGTTTCTGTGAAAAGAATACTAGCGCATGCAGGCTGGAAGACGGCTAAGTCGTTTGCAAAACATTACAACAAGCGACTAGAAAAGCCTACCGGCATTGCAAAGCGCCTGCTTGCCAACTAACAAGAATAGGTGAGAACAAAAACGTTGAATATTATATAAGAATGGATGATATTAAGGATAAAAATGAATTATGTAAAGGTCTCCCTAGCCTGAGGCTAGCCTGAGGCTGTATACCGAGGTAAAATAGTATAGTTATACAAATCTTACCTGGGTATAGATGATGGATAACTGTTTTTTTCCCGAGGTAGAAGCCTCGGGTAGACGTGGGCTAGGGCCCACCCACCACGCCCTGCCACGTCTATCCCGTTGGTGTACCGTTACGGGAAAATCATAGTATCCATTGTATTGAAAGTTCATTTTTATCCTGAATAAGTAGGTTAAAATTGCTGGTACCTCACGTGCTTCCTTCTCCATAGACCACGTCTACCCGAGGCTTCTACCTCGGGAAAACAACAGTTATCCATCATCTATACCCAGGTAAGATTCGTATAACTATACTATATATATATATATATATATATATATATATATATATATATATATATATACTGACAAACAATCATATATGGAGACAGACAGGCAGGTCATGCATGCATGCAGGTATAGACAGTCATGCAGGCAGGCAGTCATGCAGACAGTCATATATGCATGCAAACATACAACTATATTAGGCAGTCATAGCGGTGTCGTATTGTCAGCGCCCGGTCATCGTCAGCGGCCTGTCGTGGCTTCTGCGCATGCGCGGATTTTCGCACGTTGCGGCGATCACTGCTATTTGTTTTGTTTACACTCGGCGATTCGACGCTGATCGAGCTGCTACGTTAATATCGCTTGGAATTTAAGGTTAATTTAATTAAATTTCATTATTTGAGTATGTAATTCTGTTAAATATGATCGCATTCAATAGATTTCGGCCTAATCGGTCCCTAACACAGCCGGGTACCGTGCCTGAGCTTGTAGCCGGCGAGGGAATGGGTCTTTTGCATATGTCTTAAAATCCGCGCATGCGCAGAAGCCACGACAGGCCGCTGACGATGACCGGGCGCTGAGAATACGACACCGGCAAGCAGGAAGCCAGGCAGTCATACTTGCAGGCAGGCAGTCATACACGCAAACATACATTCATATAAGCAGACAAACAGGCAGGCAAGCAGTCATATATGCAAGTAAACATACAGGAAGGCAGGCAGGCAAACATTCATATAGGCAGGCATGTGGAGGGAGGCCCAACAACAGTATAGGCCCTATGCATATAATACACTTTAAAAACGGATAACTTGTTTTTATCATGGAGCTGCCACGTGCCCTCCCCATCCTGAGGTAGGAAACGAAAAGTGCTCCCCTAATAATCTAATACTCAGGTAAAAAAAGAAATGCCGCCACCCCAAGCCAACTTAAAAAATTAAAATATGAAAGTGCCCCCCCCCCCGAAGATATAAAACAATAATTCAAAAACCAGACACAGGGAATTCTTTTTGGGCCAATGCATTTATTAATCAGGCGTAATACATTTTCACAGGAGCCATTGCTATGTCTATCACTAGCTAACAATTTGGCAAGCTCTATAGTTAATCAGTACAGATAACCTATTAGCTTTATCTATTTTACTCTAATATTTTGGATAGTACAATCCATAATAGTGAATTAAGCCTGACTATTCATATTATTTATTTGCAGGATAGTTTAATAACTATATAAACTAAGTAATGATATATTAAATTACTTTTTTAGCATTTATATATATTCTTGAAATTGACAACATGAGACATCAGCTAGTGGGAAGATCACGCACGGTCATACTCTCGAAGCACACCAGGCACACACCAAGCAATTTGATTTATACTCCCAGACATAACAGGATATGGACCATCTAACTCTCAGCCCTATCAGAGAAAAGGTGGATAGATGCGACGGTGGGATGGTACTTCAAATATCACTGTCTTAACTCAACCAAGAGTCATCACAGCTCGGTGAAACAGTGAGTAATGATTTCAATCAGGAAGTCAACTATAGTCAGGGTTACCGAATGCTGTACTGCATTTGGTATCTAAGGTAAGCATCACTATGGGGCCTGTGGTCAATTATGCATGTTACGGGCAAATATTCCTCCCCCTTCCAAAATAGCTGAAAATTGTGTATGGATGTATGACTTGGAATCCATGGACCAATAGTCGCACAGCCGCTACATGTGGTACCGCCTGTGTGAATGGCCACTTCCTTTTATTATGGAGAGCTGCCACCCCCCCCCCCCCCCCCCTCCCGAGGTAGTGACTTAAGACTAAAGCCGTGTTCACACGGACAAAATGTGAGGCGAATCAGACAAATCGAATCCGGTGAGGCGAATTAGCCGCCCGTTCACACGAGCACTGCTTGGGCCGGAAATCGAATGCTGCGCATGAGCAAGTCCAGTGTGAACCAGCGCCATTTTGGGTTCGACGATGCTGGCACCAGAGAGTGTGGGTTCGACCTAGATATGTATTTAATGAATCGTATTGGTTTGGAACGGTCAAAACTTCTGCTGGGCAGTGAAAACCCTAAAAATAAATCATGAAAGAATATCTGTGCACCTCTAGCAGGTTTCATATAGACCAAATTATATAATATGTGCTTTTGATCGACCGGAAAGTCAACAAAGGAAGCTCTCGACTGCGCATGCGTGTGAGGTGCTTAATCCGCCTCAGTGCGTCCACACGGACAAAATTATCCGCATCACAGGAATCGATTCACGTAGACTACCTCGCTTAGGTGGTTTACATTATCTGGATCACATGAATCGAATCAGCCCTAATCCGCCTCAGACGTCCGTTCACACGAGAAATGTGAGGCGAACTATACAAGTCGCTTTCTACGAATCGATTTACATCGTCCGTGTGAACAGGGCTATAGTCTAAGTTAAGAAATATTAACAACTTACTGTTACTCAAAGTGTTACTGTTACTAACAGTGACTGTTATTATAGGTCATTGCTTACGATACATAGGTACATGGTACCGTCATAACGATGACACCATGATTCATTGTAAGTATAGGCATATAAGCCTTGTTCACACGGACGATGTAAATCGATTCGTAGAAAGCGACTTGTATAGTTCGCATCACATTTCTCGTGTGAACGGACGTCTGATGCGGATTAGGGCTGATTCGATTCACGTGATGCGGATCCTGTAAACCACCTAAGGAGTCTTAAGCCCTGTTCACACGGACAAAATGTGAGGCGCATTACACAAATCGAATCCGCATCACGTAAGTCGGTTGCGTCCACACGGACAAAATTATCCGCATCACAGGAATCGATTCACGTAGACTACCTCGCTTAGGTGGTTTACAGGATCCGCATCACGTGAGTCGAATCAGCCCTAATCCACCTCAGACGTGCGTTCACGACGAGAAATGTGATGCGGACTATACAAGTCGCTTTCTACGAATCGATTTACATCGTCCGTGTGAACAAGGCTTAATTATGTGAATCGATTCCTGTGATGCGGATAATTTTGCCCGTGTGGACGCAACCGACTTACGTGATGCGGACTAAGCACGTCGATATATACTATAATTTGAAACTGCTAGATGTGCACATATATTTTTTTCATCATTTATTTTTATGGTTTCACTGCCCAGCAGAAGTTTTGACCGTTCCAAACCAATACGATTCATTAAATACATATCTAGGTCGAACCCACACTCTCTGGTGCCAGCATCGTCGAACCCAAAATGGCGCTAGTTAGCCTGGACTTGCTCATGCGCAGATATCCACTTCCGCATCACGCAGTGCCCTTGTGAACAGGCGGCGAATTCGCCTCACCTGATTCGATTTGTGTGATGCGCCTCACATACATTTGTCCGTGTGAACAAGGCTTTAGATATACTTTGAGTTGTTAATCATAAGTATCCTTAACATTTGTTCTGTGACTTACCTTCGACGTTATCATTGTATCCGATGCACACTGTTACAAACTACATGTGCCTATATCACGTATACAGATAGTCTAATGTCAGTGAGAGTTCCAGTCAATGTTTCCGACGATAACTGTTAATGGGGCAGATGGTAGTAACAAACAAATACTTTCAAGTGCTAGACACATATGTAGTCACACTGGCCAGGGCATGATATCTTCTTGTCATGACAATCGGCGTTGGAAATGCGTATTTAACATTACTAATAGTGTTTTGTTTTTCCTTTTCTTTGTTTATTCAAGGTTCCAAGTTTCAAGTTGCATAGTCCGATGGTTTTGAGTTTCTGACATTTTTCTGAGATAAGTATATTAAATTGATCATTATAATCTACCTTACTTTATTTTGAAGTAACTTTTAATTGAAATGGCTAGCTTTTGAGATATTTGAATTTCAAACATGTGAAAATAATTGTTGGCAAACACGCCAAAACTCTGATACCATAGGCTTCTGCAGTAACAGGTTCTATTAAATTGACTCAGTGTTCCCTTCTATATGGAAACAAATACTTAATAAGTGCATCAGTATCTAAGTTAGATATATAGAATCAAATCTAGATAATTGTTTTGATTTTGACAATTTGATGCTTCATCAGACTATGCAGCTTTAATATCATGTGAGGCTGTGTGACGAGAAGGGCGATACGTTGGACAAGACCTCGCTAGTCAACGGTAGTTGGAATATTGGTGCCTTCACATTGAGTAAACGAGACTTGGAACATTGATAGTTTTACATCGAGGAGGCCACTTCATTTAAAACTCCGACCCCCCACACAGATCCCCTGGACCTTTTCAAGATTTCGCGTCCGATGAACGCGGTGGATGGTGCCATGGTTGTACGAACTCAGTGAAGTCCATTTAAAGGTGCATAGTCTAGTGGTTTTGAGCTGCCATATTACAACAACAAAATTGTAATCTAAAAAGTTAGCTTTTTGATTATGTTGTCTATTAGTATAGGCTAGAAAACAAATAGAAATGACCCTAAGCAAACAACTCTCATATCTTCTATAATTAGCTCATGTGTCATTGACCCGCCCCTCCCCTCCGAGATAGAATTTCTCATTGAGAGCCATACATATATATGTACACAGGGTAGATAGGTTTGCAAATTTCGCACGTATTCCACAGGGTATTTCTGTCATTAATACCAAACTAGACTTGGTTAAGATCAAATCTAGTATGATAATTTACAATGCAAACAAAGGGCCACTGCCAAAAAATCTAGTCTTTATTCAAAATAAGTTCAGATAGTAGCCATGACACAAGGCAGAGTAACAACCTAAGACAAGTATTTGCAAGAACAACTTTAAAGTCTCAATGTATATCTATATGTGGTATAAAAATATGGAATTCACTTGAGGATAATATCAAAAGTTCAAAAAACATGTATGTTTCAATTAATGTATAAAAGAAAATATTTAAGCTTTATCAGGGGGAAAACACATGGTAGTCTAGTACATAATTATTGAGATGTAATTTAAAGTATTGAGGGTAATTGATATGCTTTTAACTTTTATCTTTCTATTTATTATTTCTATGGTATAAGCAATGTATGTGTTATTTTTAAATGGGGAAAGCACCTCATAAGTATTGTACTTCTGCTTTCTTCTTTTTCATGTGAAAGAATTACTGATATAAATATCAACTTGTGTGTACATTGATCATGTGGAAATAAGTATATTATAATTATATACTGGTGCACTTATCAAAGCAATGATGTTAAAATTGATACTTGTTGCTTCCTAGTCTGGCGCTCGGCATTATTAGGATAGGACAAGGACTAGTTGGCTCAGTGTCAGGATAATGTGACCGAGTGGGATATCAGGTCATGGTGCCGGCAGCCTGATATTCCAGTGGGGCAGCACTATAGTCACCATGAGTGCACACTGTCACAAGTCGGTACCCGTCCTGATATGACCTTAGCTGTTGCTAGGACGTAAAACAACAAACATACACACACACATACATATGCCTACATACATATACACCTTGTATATGTGACGTCCTATATACAAATAGCCTGAACTGAGACTAGTAATCATGTGTGGCCTAGTGGTTAGTGTTGAACTTGTAATCTTAAGTTGTTTGGTGGTGTGGGTTCAAACCCCATACACTCCAAAACCTTTTTACATTCAACAACAACAAAATGTTTTTCATCTATGTGTTTCTCATTGAATTATGCAATGTAATTGTACTAACATATATTTTACATTAGGCAAATATATTTCCTGATTGAACTACTCTAAAGAAGATTGCAAATACCCCAGTTTTACTCTCCCTTCTCTCCACTCACCCAGCCATTTTTAAAACGACAGCTGCCAGGTAGTCCCAGCCTCAGAACTGACTTACTTTCTGGTGGTGAAGCGGGTCCCCTACTCTCCCCACACATATTTGGTTCTTTAAACATAACAACTAAAGAAGGTTGTCCTTGGAGAGCATTTGTCGGAGTACGGTTCCCATCACCACGACGTACAGCTAGCCACTTTAAGCATTTTTTGCTGCATAGCAAGAAATATTAAGTCAATAAATATGAAGTCAATTAAACCCGTTACTAGTGAAACCTATGGTGTCCAGTATTTCAATGTGCACACCAAAATTTATCTGCCATGTTTTAACTTAAACTATCTCCATAGTTAGCCATTCGTAATAAAAATTATTCCAAACTAAAGCATGGTAGATCATGATGATTATCGGAATATATTTCAACCTTGGTACCTGACCGAGTTGAAAATTATAATTTAATTTAATTATATTCAGATTATTACGTTTTTTGTTGTTGGAACAGCAACAGATTTAGGTGGGCATGTATTTGGTGTTTCTTTAGCCACAAAAACAACACCTTCACTTAAAAGCAAGTCGAAATTTCCGATAGTAAAAGAATGCTTTATGAACTAACTTAGCCGAAGAACACAGTGAACTTGAAATACACTTTTATTTACACTTCTGTCTTACAGTGCGTGACATGACAATCTTACACCCATTCCAAATCAACTCAATGGAAACAATCTTTCACATTTCCCTTCAAATACACCAAACTTCATTAATCTGGATGAATATGCGACTTCTGAGATACCAAACTCCGATCAGCTAATTACTGCAGCTGCTTGCGGTTACAACTGCTGCTGCTTGTGGTTACAACTGCTGCTGCTTACGGTTACAACTGCTGCTTCTTGCGGCTACAACTGCTGTTGTTTCGGCTACAACTGCTGATTGCCACTACAGCTGATGCTGCTGTTTGTCGCTACAACTGTGCCGCTCTGATCGCCATCGCTGAGAATGACCCTAGGGAAGGTCCTTAAACTGCTCGAGCCGCCGGTGCATCAGGTCATCGCGCCTCTTCAGCCATGAGGGCCGGTAGCCCTGGGCGCGGTGAATCGTCTCGGGGAAGGTGCTCTTCTCCGGATGTGGCTTGAAGGGGCTTACTTGCGCCAATTTCAGCCGCATAACTTCTTCAGCCAGATCTTTCTTGTCACGGTAGCGGTCCATGTACCTGTGAGGAGGTGGAAGAGAAATTGTCAGATATAACAACATGTTTTTGAATATTCCGGTAGCTTGCTTGCATAATCCTATGAACCCATAATATTTACAACAAGGAAACATGTATCTAGATTTGATCCTATATATCCAATTTAGATACTAGTGTAGTGTAGTCATTACTAATTTCTCTGCAGTTCTCGCCTTTAACCCTTTGGGGGGTGGGTGGGTGGGGGTGGGGGGCCGCAAGTTCCACGCGCCTACAGCCCGGGTGCACCTGTAGTTGAATTGCAATTCTAGAAATGTTTTGAAAATATGTAGATCATATCAGAAATACAGTGCTACTCGATTGCAGGTGCTTCCATTCCAAATATCTCCAAAGGTTGCCAATTATTATAGAAGTTACTCTGTAAGATTTATTTTTTAAACCAACGAATTAAACAACTAACAAAAGAAAGAAAAATATTCCAGTAGATTGGTTAAGAAAGATTTCTCGATATTAATAATTTGCTATGCTTACCGGGACAGGAAAGAATGCTGCTTGTCACCTACCTGTCAAATGGCTGCTTTTTGGGGTATGTTTCCTGTGGAGGGTGGTACGGAGGTGGGTGTTGGTATTCAAACTTAGGTTCTCTCATATCTGAAAGTGGAGAAAAAGCAAAAGAAATCGAGCATTCAAAATTATAAGAATAATACATTTGCTTAACCAACATTTAATATGAGATTACTTTGTAGATTACAAGGCTTTCAAGACATTGGACGATATCAATTAAAATCAAAGGGTTTTCAAGACTTTCAAGCCTCTATACAAGTCCCTTATCGCCCAGCAACTGCTCAGATCGAGGTGATTCCATTCCCAACAGAGTAGGATGTTTCCACATGTTATACTTAGTTATTGAAATTTAAGAGGTGGGTTTTTCCCCCGTACCACCCACCCCAATGGGCCCCCCTCCCCTGCCACCACCCTTAACCATCATGAACAAACCATCAACACACCAACCATCCTACACAACTATCAATCTATTTAAACACATTGAACATTATATAAGACAGACAAAATGTCTTGTCAACTCTGAACTTAAGTTGTTTTATAAGAGAAAAAATGTAACCCACAACGATTATTTGAGTTGCCCCGAGTATACACCTACTCGGTGCTGCTCCTCATTTTTGCATGAACTACAGTGACTGGTGCTGTACATTATATAGCAGGAGCCACTCCCTTAATTCTACAGGATCGGTGCTGTAACTAATACAGCGCTGATCAAACTTACAGATTATTGAGACTGTCAATTCTAATAGTAAGATGGCCGGAAGAGCAGTGCCCCGGTGCTGACAAATGTCATGTTCAGATGAATAAATACTTTACCAACAACAAAAAATCATCAAAGGCAGATTCTGACAGCATCACTATTACTGATTTCTCAGACCTAACTGGGCAGGATGACCAAGTGGGTAGAGCTTTCGCTTCCTATGCAGAGAGCATGGGAAAAGCCTCTAGCCGAGTCAAAACCAAAGGCTTACAAATTTGATACTTGTCACTACTTTGCCTGGCAGTCGGCATTACTAATAAAGGCCAAGGAGTGGTTGGCTCAATGTCAGGATAATATGGGATGTTGCAAAAGGGCATCCCTGTGGGCAGCACTATAAAGCCATTATAAGCAAGCACTATCATAAGTTGGCATCCGTCCTCACATGATCTTAGCTGTTACCAGAATGCAAAACAGCAAATAAAATCCATGCTTCTCGGGGACAGGATGATTGCATCAGGGAGCCTAGATGGTCTAATGGTTAGGAAAGTTTGTTTTATTTAACAATGCCTCTAGAGCACATTGATTTTTATTATTGGCTATTGGATGTCAAACATATGGTCCTGACATATTTCTTTAGAGGAAACCTGCTGCCGCCACATAGGCTACCCTTTCCAATAAGCAGCAAGGGGTCTTTTATATGCACTTTCCCAGACAGGACAGCACATACCACAACCTTTGATGAACCAGTTGTGGACCACTGGTTGGAACAGAAAATAGTCCAAACTGCAAATGGGTAAATCCACTGAGCAGGATCGATCGGATGATCCACACCTTCACAGGTGGGGGGGTGGACACACTACCGCCTGAGCTATGTCCAGCTCCTAATGGGTTAGGATGCTCGCTATCGAACGGCAGACATGTGGGTTCTAGTGACACATTTGTTGCAATCTCCGACTCCCCCTTACACTCATCACAATCCTACTCCCTAGTTTATTCACCATTAAATGATTTGTGCAAATAATAGTTAGTATCTGGGTCATTCTTTGGGCACCACATATTTGGTTTCCATGTTATGAAGGTGATAATCAATTCTTACTTTTTTTGGTTGCAAGTCAAATAATTATTGTTGCCTCTGTATGCTAAGTATATTAGCAATACTACAGGTACTTAATCTATTCCACAAAATGCATCAAAAGTATGGTTGAATAATTTAATTCTAAAGTGAAAATTTACACATTGACAAGATGCATTTACCCAAATTCAACTTTTGTCTTGTAAGGCATAATCTTGTTTGCTTCGTAATCAATCAAATCTTTGAATTTGTTGTGCATGTTAAAATAATGTTCTGAATGTGTGTTTGATTTCGATGTTACATGAGTGATATTAATGTATTGCTCAATCTGTATAAGATCAAAATCGAAAAATGGAATAGCTTTTTTCAACTCTGATAAATGCACAACATGTAAACTTTCATATGAATATGGATTCTGCTATTATTTGGAATGCTTTATGCTATTATTTAGAAGATTTTCAGTTTTAGTTTCCATGTCACACGTTAGTGCACAGTTTCAGAGAACGACCCACATACAGCGGAAGACCAGTGCCTGGGCGCTGACAAATGTTTCTGAGAATTGAAGCGGAAAAACCCATGTGCACACAAAGGCACTCACTGAGTGTGTTGTGGAACACGTCCCGCACCGACTCGTCCCACTCGGCCTGGAAGAAGTTGAGCGCGACTGGTGTGAGCTGCTCCTGGTATTCCCGGAACCACTCCAGTGTCTGGAAAGTGCGCGCCACTAGGCAGCGACTATGGGCAACAACCAGAGAATATGTTACTTCCGGCTCAGCAAAGACTCAGCCATACTAGGATGTGGGTGCTAAAGCACACTTCATGACACATTTCCACCATTGGGGTTACAGGACACATCTATTGCAGATTGATATAAAATTAGACGAGGCTAGTCTAGTTTGATATCAATCTGCAATAGATAAGTCTTATTGACGTTAATGGTGGAAAGACGGCATTAAATATTTATTAAACCTCTCTAATATTATGTTTATTTTAGTCAGAAATACTAAATTTGGAATAACCTATCTTGCATTTAGATTACTGCATCGAATTCACATACCTTTACTTTAGAGTAATTCATTCTGGTTTAGAAGTTACACATTTTGAACCTTTGCGTGGACCTACCAGTTTTCGCTCCTCTTGTGTGCTGAGTAGTCGATTCGCGCCTCCTGTTTGAAAAGTATGAACACGTGGCGGTGGAAGCCCGTGCCCTGCGGCGGGAAGGGCTGCAGGTAATCACATAGCACATCCCCCTTGGCCACTGCGTTACCGGGGATGTTCCCACTGCAACGTGAGCATTAGACAGGGAAATGTTCATGGTCCGTACACATGTAAAGATATGGAATTCAAGGATTTTCAAGGCTGTTTTTGATAGGTATTCAAGACTATTTTCATTTGGATTTCAGGAAAAAAAATAACAATGGCAAATAGTGATTTCGGACTAAATTTAGATCAGTGCAGACAGTTTAATGGAATTCAAGGCTTTTCAAGACTAATTACCCAAAATAGGTTTTTATTTGTTTGTTTCACGTCCTAGCAACATCTAAGGTCATATCAGAACGGGTACCGACTTGTGACAGTGCACACTCATGGCGAACCCATAATGCTGCTCCACTTGGAAACCAGACTGCGAGTACTATGACCTAATATCCCACTCAGTCACATTATCCTCACACTGAGCCAACCAGTCCTTGCCCTATCGCAATAATGCCGTGCACCAGGCTAGGAAGCGACAAGTATCAATTTTTAAGTCATTGGTTTGACTCGACCATGATTCGAACCCACAAACTCATGGGTTCGGATCTCCCGATCTCCCAAAACAGGAGACGGATACTCTACTCATTAGGCCACCCGCCTGGTCCCAAAATAGATTAAATTCAAGGCTTTTCAAGGCCTTGAAATGAGGCAAATGAAGTTCAAGACTTTTCCAAGATTGTCCAGGCCCTGCCCGGACCCTGCATTAATGTTTTACATCGTAGCAACAGCTAAGGTCATATCAGGACGGGTACCGACTTATGACAATGCGCAGTTAGGGTGACTTTATAGTGCTGCCCCACTGGAAGACCATACCGCCGGCACCATGACCCGATATCCCGCTCAGTCACATTACCCTGATACCGTGCTAACTGTGTAGGGCAGGGGTTTGTCAATGACAGAGGTCACCGAAGACAGGTACTCAGGAGTCTTGCTACATAACAAGGGATGGCAAGCCCGTCTGTTTTTTGTTTTTTGTTGTTGTAAATATGTTTATTCTGCTGAATAATTCTTTTGTCAGTGCCGAAGCACTGGTCTTCCAGCCATTTTTCAATTCAGGGTTATTTACACAAAAGGTATATAGAATAAGGTGTACAATACCTGTTGAATAGACAATTTGCACCATGTAACACAATGAAATTCTGAAACCCAAAAGTTCCATAACAATATGGTACAGTAGTGTCATATAACCAGATCAATATTAGTCAGATCAATGTGAGTATTTACATAGTATTTAGAATGTAAGCAGAAGTTATCTTCTGTATTCAGTTGGTAAACTTGTAGTAAGTTTTAATGTTCAGTTGCAGTTAGGCAAGCGGTATATAAATGTTGGTTTGTTAGGAAAATTCTAGTGTAACTCTAATGTAGCTAGTTATGTGAGTTTATGAATTATGTTTTTGGGGTGGGGTTGTTAATAATACACTGGACCATCTGTGACCAGTGAAGCAGTGGGACCAATCCCAGTGCATTTAGGTCTTAAATTTTACATTTTTACCCGGACTGTCTCTGTCATCGTATATGGTTGACTGGAGATAACAGAGGAACAGCAACAAATTTTAAAAGGTGGGGGCTGGGGGGGGGGGGGGGGGGGGGGGGGGGAGGGAGAAACCGAGGCTGAGGGTTTGGTGGTCTGCCACTTACGGTATGGTGACGCCATGGAACATACTTTACTGCAACTGCATAAGGGCCTGCCCAATCCGATGTACTCTTAGTGAGTTTTTAAATTCTAGGTAAGAGGATGCTGCCCTGGTTCTGGTTGGTAGGTTGTTCCACATCATGCTGCCTTTGTAAATTGGTGCTTTAATTAGTTTGTTTGTGGAAGGCTTGGGGACTTTGAGTAGAGTGGAATCAGCCCGTCTAGTATTCCTTTTTGTGTTTTCTATATATTGGGTATCTCTGGCTCTTTTGTACATAAGTGATAGGAGATGTGAATCTCTTCTAACCATTAGGTAATCTAGGTTTGCTTTGTCATGCATTTCCTGTACACTTAGTGTTTTGCCCCAATAAATTGTTCTTAACGCCCGGTTTTGGATCCTTTGTAGCTTAGTCAGTTGCTGCTTTGTAAGCAATCCATAAATTATATCATTATAGTCTATTATTGGTAGAACTGTTGATTTATACAGCAGTAGGGCAGTGTTTTCGCTTATGAAGCTCCGCATCTTCCTGATTGTAGTAATCTTTAGTGCCAATGATTGAGTTAGTCTAGCCAGCTGTTGATTCCCATTTAAGGTAGAATCAATCACTGTTCCTAAGTACCTGTATGCACTTGCCTCCTTAATTTGATTTCCGCCAATATGCAGTGTTATGGGTTGTGCCCTTGCCTTCCTTGCTTTGGTGCCATAAATGACAAACTCAGTTTTATTGGTGTTAAGGGATAGTTTGTTTTCACTACACCACAGGTTGCAGTATAAGTTCACTTATTTCAGTAAGCACCCTATCCGTTGTCAGCATAAGTTGCACAACGCATACTGCATATACGTTTTCACCAACTCTACCGATTTCCTATCACCCCTTTCCTACCAGCTACCAGCTTGATCGATTCCTGCCATCCCTGTCCTACCAGATATCTTGAATTTATATCTAGAATTTTACCTGGCCTCATCGAACAAAATTATACTTGTGAGCTCTTAACTTCAAAAGTGTCTCTCAACATATAATTGATTGTGTGCATTTACATTCTGTGTAAAAGCGATGGCCTGATAATAATAATAAGACAATAAGATTCCAACACTTGTTGCCGTGATTATGGCCTTTGCTGCCGACACAACGTTATGCGATCACCACTGATTCATTCCTACCAGCTAGTAGCTCTACTCATTCCTGCCACCCCTTTCCTGAATACTGGGGAGACGACTGGTACTAATTAATCAACCCCAATTTGAACATGATTGTCACGCGAAGACAAATTCTGCCAGCACTGCGACTTACATGAGCCAGTGAAGGTACTCGCTGCTGTTGTCGGTGAGGTGGCCGTCCGGGTTCGTGAGCAGCAGCGTGTACAGCGAGTCGCCCTCTGCCTCATATGCTATGTGTGGCATGCTGGATGCCTGTAAGTAGAAATCAGCCATTGAGAATCCTAAGTGGAAGCTAATCTAAGTTGCATAATCTGATGGATTTGTAGTCTGCATTGACCTCTCAGGCAAGAATTAACATAGTAACATAGACAGAGAGGTATAAATAGGGTGATGACATCAGGGAGCCCAGGTAGTATAATGGTTAACACGGAATGCAAGAGGTATGGGTTCGGATCCTGCTCTAGGCGCAATATTTCCAATTTTCATCACCCTCATGACAGTTTTAAACGTTTGCTATATTTAAACAAAAAAAAGAAAAGTTAAATATACATGGATGGCTATTATCGATCGATGGATAGACTAGTTTGTCATTCCAATGGTGCAGTGCATTGTGGGATGCGTCAAAGCAAAACAAACCCTCGTGAAGCACATAGCACATGCTAATGCAATGGGTGCAGCTATGAAATGTTCTAGTTTCAGCTCATCTCAGCTCTTGTTTGAAACATAAGCCGTGTTCACACGGGCAAAATGTGAAGCGAATTAGACAAGTCGAATCATATGAATCGATTTAGTTTGAAAGTGTTTCGCGTTCACACGGGCAGTGCTTTGAATCGGTTTAAGGCGGAAGTGGATATCTGCGCATGAGCAAGTCCAGACTAACCAGCGCCATTTTGGGTTCGACGATGCTGGCACCAGAGAGTGTGGGTTCGACCTAGATATGTAATGACTGAATCGTATTGGTTTGGAACGGTCAAAACTTCTGCTGGGCAGTGAAACCCTAAAAATAAATGCTGAAAAAAATATCTGTGCATAGATAGCGGTTTCATTAATTAAATTATATAATATGCGCTTTTGTTCGACCGGAAAGTCAACAAACTAAGGTCTCGACTGCGCATGCGTGTGACGTCCTTAATCCGCCTCAAGTTAGTCGGTTGCGTTCACACGGGCGATCTAAGTCGATTCATAAAATTCGCTTCATATAAACCACATACAGAGATGGTTTATAATATCCGATTTATATGAATCGAATCAGCCCTAAACCGACTCAGACGCGCGTTCACACGCCAAATCTGAGCCAAACTAGGCAAGTCGATTTATATGATTCGAATTAACTGCCCCGTGTGAACAGGGCTATTGAATACCAACTAAAAATATATATATAATAAAATAAGATGTTAATCTTTTCTCTAGCATTGCATTTACATCAATCTAATCAGCACATCTTATGCCATCTACATTTAGATCTAGACAAATCTGGTCACTCAGACTAGTGTTAGAACCATAGCCAGAGTCAGTTTGATATTTCTATTCATGTTTTTATTTACATCCTATGGTTAATGACATATGTAGTGTTAGAAAATGAGTTGGGTTAATCAGACATTGGTTATATATTTCTCTGAAACTGGTGTCTGTTAACATTTTAATATTTAGAACAAGAATTAATAATGCTGATGTGGATATCAGCCTTAAAGTGACTGATTGTTTTGTGTAGAATTGTATGTTTCTTAGCTCAAAATGCTTAATTATGGCTAGTTTTGTCTTAAATGTATTCATTATATCATTATATTGCATGTGTCCATTCATGTTTATGCCAAATTGTTATGGGTTTCTATTAATTTTGAATAAAATCGAAGTTTTTCCCTACGCGTATCGGAAAACCCAATGGCCGGACACCTTTGTTTTGCTCTCAATGCCGTTTTCAGTGCATGCGCAGTCAGAATGACGATCCCGTCTATTAATAATTGGTTTGGACAAATACACGTCAGCTGTAGACAACGTGTACACAAACTGTGGTGAATGCTGAATTAATTCAGCACAAATTTAACTTTTATTAAATGTATATAAATAGTAGATGATACATTACAAATTTATTCATATATTTCTTTTCAGGTTGATGCATTGATAGTTCCTTTTTTGTAAACAAGCGCTTAAATTGACTGGTAAAAACACCAACTTTCGATTCTAGTCGATGACAGTCTCACAACTCACACAGACACACACACACAGACACACACACTCACTCACCTCGGATGGTGACACACTGTTGCCATAGAAGACACGCATCAGATAGTCATCGTCATAGTCATAGGTGACCGTCATCTGCTGGGTGGGGACGAAGTAGGCCCCTGCAAACAGGTCCCTGTAGATGCCGTAGTGGTCCGCCACAGTCCGCACATGTTGGGGGCCGCACTCCTGCGTCCAGTCCGTGTACACCGCATCAAGGGGAATCTCCACTGCAAGTATTCAAAACGAGGCTAAAACACATGTCGTCACATGATTTCATCACGTACTCTTTACACAAATACACTGAACACCCAATTTTACAGACCCCAATTTTATGTACTCCGATTTTTATGCAAATTCGGATATAATGCAATGTCGATGATTCATGGGACACAGAATTCTTTAATTCAATAAACTGAACCCATGATTTAGCACGACCCCACTTTGTCCTCGCAATCATCTTTTAATGGATATCAATGATCAGATTATAATGGGGTTCCATAGTATTTGCTATATAACAAAATATTCAATTCCTAGAACTATTAGTATTACAGTTACATAACTCGCTCGTTTTGAGTTTGTCTTATAAGGTTCATCGCTACACTCTATCATATTTTAGTTTGAAGTAACTTCAATTTTAAATGGCTAACTTTGCAGACATTTGAAGTACAAACATGCTAAATTAATCTTGGCGTGCACATAACAATTCTGACACCATATGTTTCACGTTACAACAGGTTCTATTAAATTGATTTCAATACAGCAACACAATAATATAACCAGTAATGGACCAGTATCTACATTATATATGTACAATCACATCAAGATAAGTGTTTTGGTTAAGAAAATTTGAAGCTTTCATCGGACTATCCAGCTTTAACTGCATTGCAATCAGAATTATTAAAAATAACCATAGGATACTTGGTGCAATGGTCAATTTAACAGAACCCATCAGAGCTAAAAGATCATACAGAGTGCACACCAAATTGATTTGCACATTTCAGATATACCCAAAGTTAGCCATGTATAACAAAAGTTACTGTATATATGGTAGAAACTAAAAATAAACGTAGGATTATGTGATGTATAGAGTACTTAGGCGAATATTGTTTTGAATGGAATTATCCTGCTTCTATTGTTACAGTCCTCATCCATTACTCCTGTAGCCTCCTAATGACATGCTCCGTGTTTGGGTTACTGAAGGTTTGGTGTGCAGCATGGAGGGTTGGAGGTCTGCTCCTGAGCAACTCCTTCCCGTGGACTTCCCTCCAGGTGGTATGTCGGCTCCCGGTTATCAGCCTATTTCGCCTCTGATTTTGCTTTAAATAAATTGTGCGGTAGGTCTTACTCTTAGGCCAACCAGAGTATTAGACACGATCCATAGTCATCGTGTTGCCTCCTTTCTCATTGAATCAAATAACAATGAACCATTAAAACATAATTTGGTCAAAAGTCAGAAAATGGGGTACACCTACATTTTCTGTGCCTCGCAGCATGCTCCATTTTCGGGTCCTTATTGTTGTTTATCCGGATCCTCCGTCGCTCTGTCCCAGATGGCAGGTTCGGTGTAAACACAGCCCCGATGTTTATGGGCTCAGCCAAATCAGGATCAACATGTTGATTTTCTAAAAGAAGAGTCAATCACAATTGTAGTAGTCTGCACTGACCTCTAAGCAAGGAGCCACGTAGACAGGGAGGCGTGGATAGGGTGATGCAACAGAGAGCCTAAGTAGTGTAATGGTTAGGGCAGTAAGCCTTGAATGCTAAGAAGTGTGGGTTCGAAACCTTCTTTAGGCGCAATATTTCCAATGTTCAACACCCCTACGAAACAATGATAAAGGCTTTGATTTGGAGCAGGGCATATTAATCGCATACATCTAGTTACTCACACCATGTGCATTCCACTTGCTACAGTTGTTCTATACCCGTCAATTTATTAAATATATTTGTTTAACTAATAGGTTGTGTGGAAATCATATTAATTAATATCGCGTATATTTATCAGCATGTGCTTCATTTTAAGATGTATGCACACTGCCGTGACAAAAAACATTATTAGGGCCAATACATGAATGACCTCTACAGATGACTGACTTTACATAACCAATTTAAAGACATAGAAATCTACTAAATAAATTCTAATTCATGTATATTTTCTCTGTTCAAAAACCATTACATGTAACATGATTAGATCAACAATTCACTCAATGAGACAAACAAGGCAACACGTACATATAAGGTTAAATAACCGAAAAGTTAATTTTAATAAAACAAGTCCGTGACTCCAAGGAAGTCTAGCTTTCGTGTTCAGTTTAGCTTAATCGGCGACATGGCCTAATCTTAACTAGTACAGATTATGAACGAGCGAGACGGAGATAGATCCCGAGCTTAATACTAGTACATTAACCGTAGCTTTGTCCTGCTATGTGGACCAGTGAATCATCTTGGATATGATAGAGTATAGCGGATAAGTAACAAATGGCGAGAAAGACAGACAGTTAACAGTTAACAGCGCTCAACCCCGGGTGGGTGGGTGGGAGAGCGAACCTGCTGCTCGGACGGTCGTGGGAAAAGTGACTGCTTTCGGTACTGCGATTACGCAAGAAACCTCGTCGCACCAGTTGCCTCGTCGAGCAAATTACCCATGTTAGCCTCGCCAACATAACTAATTCACTCAACGAGACAAACAAGGCAACACGTACATATAAGGTTAAATAACCGAAAAGTTAATTTTAATAAAACAAGTCCGTGACTCCAAGGAAGTCGAGCTTTCGTGTTCAGTTTAGCTTAATCGGCGACATGGCCTAATCTTAACTAGTACAGATTATGAACGAGCGAGACGGAGATAGATCCCGAGCTTAATACTAGTACATTAACCGTAGCTTTGTCCTGCTATGTGGACCAGTGAATCATCTTGGATATGATAGAGTATAGCGGATAAGTAACAAATGGCGAGAAAGACAGACAGTTAACAGTTAACAGCGCTCAACCCAACAAACGTCCGAGCGCTGCGGGGGCAGCACTTATATGTATTGATTTCAGATACAAGTTTACCGCAGAGCTCTTCCACGTACCTGCCATCATGAGGTCGTCCAAGGTCAAACCTGAACCATTACAGGCCTGAGCGGCACCTCTACGCAGGCTGTGGAGAGTGAACCCTTTATCTTTCCCGAACACCTCAAACAAAGTGAGTTTAAGCACCCTTGACAATGCCGCAGATGTAAGTGGACGACCACAAGGCAATATAAATGCCGGTGAGTCATACACAGGGTGGATAGTCTTCACATATTTGAGCCAGGCTCTGACAGGGCAACATACCGATTCGGGCAATGCAGGTAGTCTAAAGACAATGGGCGAGGCTGAGGCCGCCCTTGTTTTTGTTGATCGTACAGTTACAGACAGTGAGTCTAGCTTTAGTTTCACATCTTTAAAACGCAGAACATGGGGATTATCGGTAAGTGAAGCTGAATTAGGGACCAAATTGCTCTGCCGAACGAGTGTAAAATAGCCTATTAAGAGCGCTACGATAACTACTAGAGGAACAGGTGACAAATTAGACAAGAAAACAATTAGTTTCTTGAAATCAGCACTCGAGACGGGAGGAGCCCTTACGGTGACATGAGTTGAATTCTTATACAAACCCCGTTTAAAGGTTTTTAGTTCAGGAGCCTCGAACGCGGACCCATCACCCGGGCCTCCTAAGACCCAGATCTTAACCGAGCTAAAGTAATTCATACACGCGCCTGGAGACTTGAGTCGGTCACTGAGGAAAAGAATAAAAGAGAGCAGGTCATATACAGACGGGGCATAAGCATCTACTTTATGACGCAAACAGAAGGTAATGAACAGTGAGATGTGCGACGCCTTGTTCTTCCAGGTTCTTGGAGCTAGCGCACTCGTATAGGCGTTGATTAGCCGCTGGTGATGCTTTACCGTGTAGCCTGGAAGATAGAGCCAAAACATTTACTATCTTCCAGGCAGCGGGAGAACGATCAAAAGTCTAGTATATTCAGATCTACATGTACAGCTAACTGCTTCAAATCCATACTACGACACAACCCACGAGCCTTAGTCTCAGCCACCTCGGAGTGAGGCGCCCTACTAAGGGCATCCGCCAGGACTAACATATCACCAGGCTTGTGGACAATTTCAAGTTCATAGTTTAACTGGGCAGCCAAGAACCAGATTTGGCGGGCACAAGCACAGAGTATCTTGTCCTTGCCCCTCTCTGACTCCAACACCTGCTGCGACGCCGAGTTGTCAATGTTTACCCTAATCTGAAATTCATGAGGGTTGGACGGAAGGAGATATTTCACTGCATGGACCAAGTTCAAAGCTTCCAGCTGACTGATAGGCAAATTACTCGCCCGAAGCTGCTCAGAATATTCTGCTATATAGAACCTATCTTGAGAGAAGGCCCCCCCAGCCTTTAAAGTCGAGTCGCACTCTATCACCCACACCTCCCGTGGCTTCTTGGGGACCAGCTGAACCCCATTATAAGACTCGGCAAATTTGTGAAACCATTCCAGGTCGAGTAACATGTCGGTATCAAACTTGTGTTGACCTACATACGGTGAGGACCTTAACGCGTCCAGAACCCGATTAGAGAACCTTGTTGCTGGCTTAATACATTTCGCTAGATGTTGAAGTTTCCCCGCCAAACTCTGAAGCTGTTTCCTAGAAGAAGTAGCTTTGCTTTTCCAACGAAGACACTCCTCTAGCACCTCCCTAATTTTTTCCTGGGACAGAGTAACCGTCATCTCAACTGAGTTAATCTGAAACCCCAAACAAGTAATCTTTGTGTCAGGGGCCGTACATTTTTCACAGGCCAGTGCCAGCCCTAGCTGAAGCGTTAGATCATTGAACCGACGATATGCCAGTATGGCCTTTTCCTTGGTGGCTTCTATCCCTACAAAATCGTCGAGATAACACAACGCAAAATACCCCTCCTGCCTCAACAACCAGACAATCGCACGAGTAGTTCGCGCACATGCTAACGCAGAAGCCCGACAGCCGAATGGAGGGCCTATGTCAATATAAATACTCCCGTTAAGAGAAATACCCAGCAAAGGAGTAGACAAAGGGCAGACTAAGCTGTCTATATGCTCTCGCTAGATCAGCCCCCCACATCCATGCATTTGGGCCTAACTTAGTAAGTCTCTCAGTAAGCGTAGATACAGATGGAAGTGAGAAATTAAACGGGGCTCCCAGATAAAATCCTTTAACGATACCCGCATTTACACTCCTGCCAGGCGGGAAGCTTAAGTCAATAATAATCCTCTTATTGGTCGAGTTCTTTTTAGGCCGCGTCATCATTGGACTTAGCTGACACCATGGCTGAAACGGCATGGCGGAGAAAGGGCCCACCAAAGCCCCATTACTAAGCTCAGTCCTAATAAATTTAGCAATATGCATATCAGCCTCAGCCGCCTCAGAATGATTCCTAAACGTAGGTGTAGGCACCCTGACCGACGTATAGTCGATTGGCCACCCAAACTCTAAATGGTCAACCAAGAGCGTATCAGGATAGTCGAGAAGCAAAGCCCTCCATTTCGGAATCTTCAGGCCAGACGGTACAGAAATCCGTGCTTCTAGATAATTAGGAAGACCCGTCACCCTAACTTTATCATAAATATCGCGATAAATACCCAGATTAAACCAGGCATTGTCTGGAGTAACTGGCCAAAATGACAGAAGTGACGGTCGAAACATTACTGGACTGGGCGGACCCTCGTGACCCCTTAACAGGCAATGACAACGCTACTTCTATCGGTGCATCAAACCAGTCAAACGATACACCCGGGACCGGCACCTCACCGACATCATTATACACAGAAAGGTAACTCAACTTCTCCGAGCCATCTTGTATCAGCAAAGTCTCACTATCCAACCTATCCGGGGTAATATGATCATTAACATGCGGCACCGTAGCACCTACATCACCCGACACCCAAGCCAGGTCATTATTTACCTCTCGCTCGGGCCCACGAGACTTCACTGGGAGTGGGTCACGCTGTAAAACTGGGACAACATCTGGAACTAGGTCAGATGTGATGCACGCCGCTGGCCGCGCCACGTGGTCGGGGGGGGGTCACGTGGCGGCGCAAGGTGACCCGGGCTGCCACTTGCACCCAGACCATTCTCAGGCAGAACATTATCACACAAATCAGCAAGCATCGTAGACAAAACTTTAACATTGGCGAATAAAACATTATTATGGCAGCTCTGAACATTACAATCATCCTTTAATACCGACCCGCTTTCCCCAACAGTATCAAATTTAGCACAAACAGAACATGACACATTAACTGGCACAGCAACAGTAACTTTAGAGCATGGTAAACAACTTACAGTAAACTCAGCGGTAGCATTATCGGAAGAAGCTTTCTTGTCTAGAAACTTCCTCTTTTTTAGGCAATCTTGTTCCCTATGAGAGAGAACACGCTTGAATTTATACGCACACTATGCGCATATGTGAGGTGAGCGATCGGGCAGAACGCCATGGGAGGAAGAATTACCGCAATCCTTCCCCCAATTCCAAAGATAACAGGGTTTGCCTTCAACCTCGCGAGTGTACTCTTCTCTCGGGTTGATAGGCTGAGGGTTAGCGGAGGGGGCGGCAGCCGCTGCTGCAGGGGCCTCCGCTGTCGCACGAGGCTGGTGATACTGCTGCCTATAGGAGTCCTGCGCATGGTGCGACACCGCACGTGCCTGGAGCGATCTTACTGACTCTGTACAGACGTCCCTCTGTATATCTTTAATGGCCGCCAGGTTACTCCAACCTTCGCGCAGCCGACCATCAGCCACCATAAGAAAGACCCTCTCCGACCACCGCCGGCAGGTGGGCCAATCCCAGGTGACAGCCATCAATGCCAGATCTTCCTCATGTTGGAGGATGGCCGGGAACCAGGCCTGAGGAAAGGAGGGTTGGGACACCAACAGCCGCAGTGCAAAGAAGTACTCGGCCCAGGAGGCCTCCCCGAGCGCAATCTTCTTACAACCATCCCCACGAGTTATAAAATTATGCGGGAGGATGGTCATACCTTTTGGCTTATGCAGGGCTTGAGTCGAATCCATCAGGAATTCAGTAGTCAGGGGCGGCTGCGGGTGCAGGAGTTGATACCTCGGAGTCGGGTGCGGAGACGCATAGACAGGCGCTGCCTGCTGATGAACCACCGGTGTGACCATGTGGCGCTGGCGTGCCGCAGGTGTACCCGGTGGAGGAGTGCACGGTACATGGGGAGGCAGTGGAGGGAGCGCGTAGAAACCAGCTGCCCTAGCAGTATACGACCGTGTGACCGACGGGGGTAGGCCCATGGGAGCAGGAGACAGGCCTGAGGCAGGGTGTGCATAGACAGCCCTAGGAGTTGCCACCACCGGTGACCGACAGACCTCTTGACTAGCGGCAGCGGACCGGGGCGGGCGTGGAATCGGTGGACCTGGCAGAGCCGCAATCTTTTCTAGCACATTAAGTCTCGTCACCACACTTGATATCCTTCTATTATCTTGTCGTAGCTGCATAATCGTCCCTTGTTGCTCAGCGAGCTCACGAACTGCAGGAGTGCCAGGCGGTTCAGGCATCCGCTGACTTGCCTGGTCCGAGCAGTGCTGCAGCTGCTCCGAGTCTGAATCACTTGTCACAACCGGTAACCGACATGAAGAACGAGCTTTCCTCCTCGGCTGTCGCCTTGGACTTACAGAAACAGCTCTTGGCTTGAGAGGTGGGCGCCCACGCCTCTTCTTAGCAGGCGGCATAGTATATACGCATAAGAGAAACTAACCGGTAAACCACGTGTAGTTTTAGACGAGTAGTGCCGCTGTGCATCAGAGAGCGAACCTGCTGCTCGGACGGTCGTGGGAAAAGTGACTGCTTTCGGTACTGCGA
The DNA here is from genome assembly GCA_030323885.1 of Branchipolynoe longqiensis. Classification (NCBI taxonomy): domain Eukaryota; kingdom Metazoa; phylum Annelida; class Polychaeta; order Phyllodocida; family Polynoidae; genus Branchipolynoe; species Branchipolynoe longqiensis. Next base: position 29,986,735 of record CM059194.1, read on the forward strand.
TTACGCAAGAAACCTCGTCGCACCAGTTGCCTCGTCGAGCAAATTACCCATGTTAGCCTCGCCAACATAACTAATTTTGTTAGGATAAATATATTGAGTTCTCAATAAAAAAACGAAATATTCTAAATTATGTTGAAAATAATGTGCGCAATGGTGGAAATTGGAAAGGTTAGCAGTCAATACTCGCACATTTCTTTCTATATTTTACCAGACCCAGACCAGATTGGGGTGAATAATAAAATTGTCAAAAAACGAGTGAAAACTGATTTGGTATGAATCAACCTAATTAGAGAAGATGAGCTCCTGGTTCCCTCATCCAGTGTCTATCTATATTAAAGTAGACCTGGTGAAATTGGTTAGAATGCAAAACAACCAAGATGGTGGCCCCAGAATGCTCTTGATTCGAGTTTTAAAGTCTATTAATCCACTATGTTATTTAATACATTATCCCTCCAAAAGTAGCCGGTAGACATAAAGAGGGATGTGAAAAAATATATTTTGCTTCTTAAATTAATAATTTATGTGCTCATTTCATTTACCCAGCATCTCACCACTTTTTCTAATGGGTTGTTCTTACCCCATCTCTGGGTTTTGGTGAATCTTTGATATATATCTATGCCCTATGTCTATGGCCATGCCCATGTTATGGGGCTGTCACACTATGACGTATGGCGTTAGCGTATGCCGATGTATGCGATTTTCGGCCAACACGTCGGCATATGATGTCATAGGTTATGCATAGGTTGGGCATATGTCGAGTACGCTCGGCATACAGCGTCATAGGTCGGCATAGGTCGAGCCGCAAAATAATTGTTGTGCATGTTCAAAATTTTCAACCTATGCCTACGTATGGCTCATATGTTTCTCATACGCTGGGCGTACGTTAAGGGTAGGTCGGCATAGGTTAGCCATACGTTGAACCGGCGCCACGTTGAACCGCGTATCTCTGGCATACTTCGAATGTATGCCAGCCGTATCGCCAGCGTACTTAATGTATATGCCGTACTTCTAGCGATGAAGTAACGTACGTGACTTTGGTAAGCGTATTAGATAGGTCAGAGATACGTTCTTCATACGTTACGTACGTTGTGTGTACGCCCATTTTTATCCCTCGCACCGCAAAAAGTTTGGCGTATGCCGACCTATTCTGATTTGCAATTTATTTCAACACGTTACGCACACGCCGGTGCCATATGTTGTAGTGTGACAGGGCCTTCAGATAAAAGATTCACCGCTGTGTACTGTTGTACGGGGTGAATCTTTTATCTATGTCCATGTACTGATGTAGTATGATGTTCAATGGTGTTGCACTAAACTCTAAAGTACTAAAGCAATTCTAGTAGTAGACTCGTCGCTCGATTCGATTTTACATTCTCTTATTCTAGTAGACCTGTACGCGAAAAACACGCCACTTTCATGCTACTCGCTTGTCCCAAGGTACGTGCGTGGTGCACACCAGACTATGTTTTTCCATGTCACTTGCAACCTTTATTTTAGGACTACCAGGAATGCACCCATATGGATAATATAGTTCACATTTTGCTCCAATGCTACATCAAAAAATATTTGCTGTCCGATTTATAGAAGTGAAAAGAAATCATTATTCAAATTTATGTCTGTTAAAGTCACTGGAATACTACCTGAAGGTAAGTTTTGATATTTTTGAAACTAGTTTATTTTCTTTCTTTATTATTAGGATGCAATTTGATGTTAATTGAAGGCGGAGAAAAAGGTGTGTCAGGTAAAGTGGTGACAGAGATACTGGATAGACATGCCACCCGCGACTCAGCTTTCACACATGCCAAGACTCATCTTAGTCAGATGGCTCACAGAATTCAACTGGTTTTCCATTGAAACAATGGACCAAAATTACGCATAAAAAACGGTTTATAAAGTGTCACAACTTTCTTGATAATTGTCACAGGATGATGATTTAGGTATCATTAGAAAGGACTTTCCAATTCCTTTGCAACGATATATTATGTTGGAATCTGTTAACTTTGAGTTTGACATTTTTTATCACATACATAGACATGGTAGTTCTAGTTTAGACTAGATTAGTGGTAAAAGATTCACCCCGTACTTGCAGTAGGTGCCTGCATTTCCACTAGGTGGCGTATTGAAATAGCCAACATGTCTGACTGCCATTTTTGTGACCAAATCAAAGTTACCATGGTTGCAAAGTGGGCAGTTTTGCGTAACCCCAGAAGGCCTCACAATAGTGGCAATACATTCAAAAGATTTGGGACATAATTTCATACATTATTATGTAACTTTCACTACGGGCAATTAATTCTGAGCACTTTTTTTGAGGATCTGAAGTTTTGCATCATCTGAAAAGCTAAGTAAATGGCAATAGCAGTAGGTAAAACTAGTATAGCTGTGTAATTTACACATTTCTAAATCATATAATCATGGTTCAAACCAGCCTGGATCTATCGCTGGTGTGTTTTGAACGGCCGAAAGTGTTGTGGTTTGGACATCATTAGCAGTAGGTACCTGCAGAGAAATTAAAAAATATGCATAGGGTTCAATATTTTGATTATTTCCTGTATGTGTTGAAATTACAAGCCCAAATCCAAAAACAGTTAGGCTATATATATTATTGTTCTTGAGATAATAATTTTTCAAGATTAAATGTATAAAATGTATTAATTTTAATTAAAAGTGGAACTTTGACCAAATATAATAAAAAGTGAAAGGATGTGACGGGAGTTCTGCTAACAAATTTCCATTCTACATATATAAAGGAATTTAAATTGTCAATTGCTAAATCAATTAGTCAAGCAGATTTTTAATAAGACTGTCAAAAAGACCAATTCATAACAAAAAATCATTCTGATTTGGCCAAATGTTTTGTAGATTTTAATGCGATCTGCCATAGAAATCATTATTTTATCCAAGGGGGAATCCTTAAATCCTAAAACTGAGACCACATCTGAAATCAGCACACTTCAAATCATAAATGTGCTAATTTTCATAAGTTTTGAATAACAAATAAAATAGCTTCATCTAGTTTACCTGAAAAAGTTGGCATAAGTGGACCCTTATTTACTTCACTTGCCTTACTATAAAAACAGTACAAAAACCCATAATTATTTACAACTTCAAATCGCAATAACTTTGTCCATAATGAATTTTTTTTTTTAACTAAGAAATGTTGTTATCTGTAAATCAAGCTCTTTAATTCTAGACCAGTCAGATAAGAAGAAAAAGTATTCAAATTTGTATGCATGGCCATGTGCCTACTTGCAGTACAGCCTGTACTGGAAGTACGGGGTGAATCTTTTATCTAAGTTTAGACATGATATAGGTTATCAAGAGACTAAAGTCTAAACACATTATGGCAACGACTTTTTTTGTCAGTGCGTATTGATAATAAAACCTAGTGCAGTAGTGGTTATAAAACAACTCTCTAGTATAATTGCATGTTCTAGGTAAACCCTTTAAAGAGGCATCCGGCGCACCGAGCCATACATGTACAATCGAACACAGTCCTGGCCTTGTTTTGAACCAACTTAGCTGTTCCTGAACTTACCTGCTAGTTTCTCTGCATAGGATTTGAGTTCCTCGTCATGCGATCGTTTGATCTTTTGAAATGGAACTCCCCCCAGATGTGGGGGAAGGCGAATCGAATACGAGCGTTTAACAAGGAATTTATTTGCATTTTGAAGGGCAAGCCGACAAAATACATGTCCCTTGGCTGCCATCTTGAAATGACCTCCCGCAAAACCAGGTGGCGCGCTGGGTATACTCCAGTGGCGCCAGGAAGAAACCTGCGCTAGTCTAGTCATTTAATTAAAGGGATCTGATATAGACCACTGAGGAGCTGTACTCGACAAATGCTCTCCAAGCACACCGTTGCTTAGTTTTTCAGTTTATGCAACTAGATATGTGGGGAGAGTACTGAGGTGAGTACTATTGTGTTCTAAATGTCTGCGTGAGAGTGGAGAGTAAAACTTAGGTATTTAAATTTGTGACTGGACTAGTTTATTTTAAAGTTGCAGTCTGATGGTTGTGAATTTTTTTCCATTTTCTGAGGTCAATATATTAGGTTGATCGTCATAGCCTATGTTACTTTAGTTTGAAGTAACTTTTATTTTAGATTAACTTTTGAAACATTTGAAGTGTAAACATGCCAGATTAAATTAGGCAAGTACGCCAAAACCCCATAGGCTTCTGCTATTAAATTGGCTTGGTATTCCCTTCTGTATGGCAACACATGCTTAATAAGTGCACCAGTATCTAAGTTGGATATGTAGAATCGAATCTAGGTCAGTGTTTTGATTTTGAAAATGTGCTCCATTCATCAGACTATGCAGATAGATACTTCAAAACATACAAACTCAACCGAACAGCTGAACACCGAATAAAACACACAAAATATAAGAATATACTAATCACGTGTCTACGATCAGCAGAGGAAGGCTACCATAAAGAACTAGTCAGTAATGAGAAGCAAAATCTTTATACCCTCTGGAAAATCTTTGGAGACATCATCAACCCACATAAAGCAAAAATGAAAAATCAAATTGACAAACTAATCTATAACAATAAAACAATGACAAACAATGAAGATATTACCAGCACATTAAATGAACACTTTTGTTGAATTAGTGAAAAACTTGCAGCAAAACACACCAGTAATAGCATAACACACAAGCAATATCTTAAACACCCAAACTCACATAGTCTTTTTCTTAGTCCCACCAATGAACAAGAAAACCTAGAAGAAATAAAGAAACTTAATCCTAATAAGTCAAGCGGACAAGACAATATTTCTCCAAAAATAATCAAAGAGTGTGACACTCTACTCGCACCATCTATCTCCCACATAATAAACCTATCATTTGAAAATGTTACTGTTCCTGAGAATCTCAACCTGTACTGGGCGGGCTTGGCGCCCAGAAACTGGAAGAATAAAGCCTCTCATCTGAAGCGCTACATGACCTTCTCCTCTCTCCATTCCTTCTCGCCCCTTGCTCCTCGCATCTATGATCTCCTCTCTTTCCTCCTCCACCTAGCCTCCTCCCTTGCTCCCCGGGCGCAGTTTTAAATTACTATAGCTCCGTCAAGATATGGGTATTCTCCGCCCCAGGTGATCATTCGGTATTTCAAGCTCATGAGTTGGCAGTGATGAAAAGAGCAATCCTCTGTTCCTCTAAGCATGTGGTCGCCCAAGCCCCTGCCCTCTACCCGGCCCAACTCCGGGACATATAATGGGCCCTCCTTGCTCGAACCTCACCTCCTCATGCCTGTATTGCGGTGCTTGTCATCGGTTTCCTCTGTCTGCTACGTCAAAGCAACCTAGTGCTCACCGATCATTGCAGCCCTCATGCCCTTAAGTTCAAGCATATTGCCTTGACGGAAGAAGGCCTACGAGTCCAAGTCTCTTCCACTAAAACTAGAGCGAATTCCTCATGCCCAATAGTTTTTTCCCATCCCCCGCTTCCCACCTCTTCATGCTGCCCTGTAAGGGCGGGGAAGCGCTATCTCGCCACAGTCACTCCAAACCTCGATATGACCCTGTCTTCCTCCTGCCCTCAGCCCGCCCCTTGAATGCCAAGTTTCTGACCCGTACCCTCCGCACCACTGCTGAAACCCTCTTCCGGACCTCCAGACTGCTGACTCTACACAGCCTCCGTTGAGGCGCCACCCAGGCATGTGCTGCCTCTGGACTTCCATTGCCCGCCCCAATGCCTGCCAGCACATGGAACAGCCGCGCCTTCCAGGCGTACCTTGCTCATGCATTTCGAAGTCAAGGATGCACCATCAGCACTTGCTCATATGTTCGGTGAACGCTGATCCTCTGAACTGCTTCCATGCATCCTCCTCATCTAGAACTTTCCTTACTTGTTGCACACTCCAGTCAGCGCATGATTATTGGCCCTGGTTGCTGCCTGATTCAGAATGGGATTCGAACTACCCAAGTGTTGTAACATACATCCTGATTCCATGGCATTTTATTTAACGTTAGTCGGTAAATATAAAAAAGCGGAAATCCGCGAAATCGCGTAGAACTTTCAGTTTCATCCCTGCTACACAGGTCCCTAACTTGTTTCTTATTAAATTTCTATTAATCTATAGCTGTCTTGGACTTTGCCTTTCATCCGAGTGTAGCAAATTAACTAGTCACATAATTTAAAATATCAACTGGCTATGGCAAAGAACATAAAATTTACCCATATTTGCAAAATAACTACTGCTACTGCATGTGAGTACATGAATCCATGACACGATACACATATAATATTCCTATCAATACTTTGTTTTTTACTACAGGTCTCTGAAGAGACGCATCAGTATCATCAGTTAAAAACGTAGCTTAAGTTTAATCATCTGTTATTGTCATCACTTGTTTATTCACATCATGGACACCAGCTAGATAAGCATCGCTTTTCTGGGATCCTTTCTGCTGTAAGGAATTTGTATGCATTTATTGTATCACCTTAGTTTATTGTAATCATACCTTACATAGAGTTAAAATAATTGAATTGAATTGAATATGCAGCTTTAACTGTTTAGGGTTAGGATTAGGGCTGAAGTCCTGGTAGACCTCGCGTTAAAATCACACCCATAAACCATTGTCAAAAGCACAACCAACCACACACAAACAACAATCTTTGTAAATACTATTTTTATTTATTTATTTATTTAAACACAACACGTGTCTCGGTCCTCTGCTGTAACACAAGTCGACAAAGTAGTAATGGTTAATTCACATCTTGTTCGTTGCCGATTGTTCCGAACACCTAATTGTATTGAGATAATAGAGAAGAAAAAAAAGAGCCTCAATTTAGCATAATATAACTCAACAACCACGACAATAAGGATACAAAATGGCGGATGGTGAGGGCGAATTGACGCGCAAATTGTCCAATAACCGCATTATAGTTATTAATTAATTACCGTTCATACCTAGTATGGAATAGAAGGAAATGTACACACACAAAATAAAATAAACAGAATTATTTGCATTTAGTGTGATTTTAGACTTAACATACATGTTATTTGATAATTAATTAGACACAAATTATTAACCTGTCAAATATTTAAGTATTAATTGAACACAAATTATTAACCTTTCAAATATTTAAGTATCACAACTCGCGACAGCGTGTCTATATATAGTATCTATATATTGTAGCTATATACATTAGCTAGATATAGTACCTATATATATATTTATTGATAATGCCATGGATTTTTAACACATTCCTCTCCCTAAGACTTACACATCTTACAATTCTTTTTTAACAAATCGAGAAGAATCCGGATATTTGATGTGTCCTATAAGTTTTCAAGTTTTCAATTCCCAATTGAAAAATGAAATAGATATAAAAAGGGGGAAATAATTGCAAATTTTACAGCACAGCAGATATATATATATATGTATACATCCATGCATCAGTCACAGTACAGAGTTACTTATAACTAATTACACCTTATACCCAGCACATTGACAGCTTATGCTTTGCCCTGCTCAACACTAATACAATCGAAAGACATAATTTTACAGATGCAGAGGCATATGCAAATCTTTATGGGTGTGCGGAGTGATTTCAAATGGGCCTCAACTCAACCTTTCGGTGAAACCCATTTGAAGTCACTCCGTCCACTTTTGAGAACTATTGTGATGCCTACAATTATGCACAATCAGATCTTTTAGTATTTATCGAACGTGTACAGAACTATTTTGTTATTTGCCATGGGACTATATTTAATGCAACTTCATATAGCACTAGTGTCATTCAGCAAAGCAAGAGCCACCCCCAGTATCATAGCAACATGTGTGCAATAAATGCATATATCCCACAGGCTTAATACATTGAAAGCAGTATCCACCACGCCTATTCTTTTATACTGCCTCTCCCAACCACAGCCCTCGTCCAAAAGTTAACATTTGACATCACTACAATGTATACAATAATACTTAGGTACAAACCATTGTACAAGACATCACATATGCATTGTCAGTTGTGTTCATTATAAACAGCGCAAGTTCAGATCTATAGCACAAAATTGTACATGATATAAGTTATAACACAGGTAGGGGTGTGCGAATTGCTAAGTGCATTGGCTGGCTTCCCATGTGGGAGATCGAGGGTTGCAACCTCAGCCGAGTTAAACCAATGACGTAAAATAGTGATGCGTGTCCCTATCCAGCCTGGCGCTTGGCATTACTAGGCTAACACAAGGACTGGTTTGCTCCATATCGGGATAATATGATTGAGTGGGATATCGGGTCATGTGATGTTGGTGTGCCTGGTCTCCCAGTGAAGCAGCACTATAAAGTTACGATGAGTGTGCACTACCACAAGTCGGTATCCTGTCTTGAAATGTTGTCAGGACATAAAACCCAAACAAACTCATAACATAGTAACACGCTGACAGCTCAGTAATGCAGTTCCGAAGAAGTTCTCATTAGGTGATTGGGGAATAGTTTATTTGTTTTGTCGTGGTTTTACGTCCTAGCAACATATAAGATCATATGACGGGAACCGACTTGTGATAGTGTGCAATCATGTCGACTTTATAGTGCTGCCCCACTGGGAGACTAGGTCGCCAGCACCATGACCCGATATCCCACACCGTCACATTATCCCGCTACTGTGCTAACCAGTCATTGCCATATCCTAGAAATGCCGAGCACCAGGTTAGGTAGTGACAAGTATAAATTTTATGTCATTAGTTTGACTCAGCTGGGATTCGAACTCCCAACTTTCCACACGGGAAGCCTACGCTCTACCGATTCGCCCACCGCGTCTAGACATTGAAAGAATAAGACGTACTGAAATAAAGGCAAACGATTCTCCAAATGTTCGATGGCAACTATATGTACTGCATATGTTATTCACTTATTGGTTTGACTTAGGAGACAGTGCAGAGTTGTGATGTACTTTAATCCGGGTTACTTCAAACTAACGTAAACCAGGATAGGTGTGTACAAAACCACGTAATTTTTTCATCAAAATTGCAATCGAGATGGACTTCGCTGTTATTTTACCATTTCAGAGTTTTGTGTAAATTCTAAGGTAAACACAAATGGAATAAACACTTTTTTTGTTCATGAGACCAAAATAAATTCCAAATTGTTGCCATGAATACGACCGTTGCTGCTCACGTGATCAACAACCAGTCCTGTAAACAGAAATATTATACACGTTATGAAATGTTAAATATATAGCCTTGTTTCGGAATTTTGGATAGAAAATACTATATTTTCTATTACGTTCTACATCCGTTAAAATCAATATGTTGGGAATAGCATAGACTGATAGCGCAATGCTAGTTCTTTCTGGCCGAAAGCAAAATGTTGGGATACGTATTTGTAAAGTTATGGACATACAATCAGAATATAAAATATAAAAGGTTTATCTGAACGATCTATGACTTTATGTCTTGTAATATATTCTTTAATTTTCATGGTACTTTGGTAGTGTTGCAGTCCATAATTAGCCCCGATACCACATGGTGGCGGTCTTGACCGTACTGACCCTTGCCAATAAGAAGAATCGGCGGATGGCAACGCGCCAGCAGGGGCAGTCCCTATGGTGGACTCTTCCACCCACGGCTATCAGCCACCCCTTGCAGGTTACCTGTGACCTCACTAAATAGTGTAATGGCCCACGGCCCTCCGACTTCCACACTGCCACGCACACACGGAAGAACACCAAGATCCAATACGAGTACACTTCACCTTGGTTTATTGAACAAATCTGCTCTCCGCGGCATCCACAGTCATCTGATCCGACCCCTGACTCACTAGGTCCCACATCAACTCTATAGGTGTGTGTGGGGGGGGGGGGGGAGGGGGGAGTTAGCCACACGCAGTAGAGGGCAGCCCAGTCGGGGTCTGCCCAGTGGCTAGCCTGCCGCCACCTAGAGCAGTTCAGTGTAACTGCGTAGGTGTGCGGCATAGTCTCCGCCGCTACCGCGTGGTAGTAGAGCTCATGTACAGACTACTACAATAGAAATGACCTGTCACTATAGGTCACTTCTATTCTGACCGTGACAGAATAAACCACAAGGTGACCAGGTGTTTGAAGCAACTTCAGAGTTAACATGTGAACATATGGAATTCAAGGCTATTTCAAGGCCGTTTTTGATAGAAATTCAAGACTACATGTATTTTCATTTGGTGGACTGTTCCACCCATGGCTATTAGCCACCACCTACAGGTTACCCGTGGCCTGACTGGAGAGTAACAGGTCACTTCTATTCTGAATATGGCGGAATAAACCAGAAGGTGACAAAGTGCCTGAAAAAACAACGATGGCGAATGGCGATTTCGGACTAATTTAGATCAGTGGGGACAGTTTAATGGAATTCAACGTTTTTCAAGACTAATTACCAAAAATAGGTTAAATTCAAGGCTTTTCAAGGCCTTGAAATGGGGCAAATGAAGTTCAAGTTCAAGACGGTCCAGGCCCCATACGGACCCTGGTTACCCCATTATGTAAGAGGTTTCCTACTTTCCTGAGTATAACCTTGCCACCGGCCTCCGACTGGGTAGACTATAATAAATTATGAAAATGGGAGTAAAACCCTTATCGGGGATTCAACGGCTATCTGGATTAGTCTTGTCCTTGGTCATGGTGTAATTATTTGTATTTTTAATATGGGATTTACAATGTCTGTGAGTGGATCAGATCAACATCGGAATTCATAGACGATGTCTTACAGTTGCACAATTCGATGGTTTTGAGTTTTTGCCCAATTAAAACAAAAACTATATGAGGGTGAACATTATAATTTACTTTACCTTAATTCGGAGCAACTTTAAATTAAAAACAATAAAATGCTAGATATCATCGTCCTGATATGACCTTAGATGTTGCTAGGACGTAAAACAATAACAAACACACAAACAAGCTAGATATCATAGGCTTGTATAATTAGTAGCAGTGATAGTTTGAAAAATATTAAATGGACTTAATATTTGTTCTATGCAGCAATACATCTTTAAAAAGTGCACTAGCAATTGCTTTGGTTTAAAAAGAAATAATATATATATACACACAGTAAAACCTCTCTAACCGACCACCTCTACAGATCAACCACTCCCCTATATTGATCGCTTTATTTGGGTCCCAAAAATACCATTGCAACCATATTCTAACTCCCTAAACCGACCACCACTTAAAATATATATACATACAATGTATATATTTTTTAATGTGGCAAAAACACAATACCAAAGGATTATGCAACTTTAAACATATTATGTAACACACAATGCCATAATGTAATATACTCTACGCATATTATTTAAATTATATAGACTTAATCTCTATGCATTATTCCATCTGTTACTGTGTTATTGACTTCTATCACAATCATAATCATACCGGTAGAGCGACCTGGAACAGACAGACTGCATTCAAGCAAGGGTTGAGCAGAACTTTTCCCTTAATTCAACTTGTAAATGGTAGGTCTTCATTTAGAACCAACTAGACAGGAGCTCTAATGATTTAATAGTGTGTCACGCCTATCCTTTATGCAAATAATATGAAAATGATCCTTGCACTATGGATGGGTATTCAGGACAGTATGTGTTGCATTTTTATTTTAGCGCGCAAATACAAAACAAGAGGGGAGGTCTTCCCCAGTTTAACATGAAACCAACACAGACATTAATTATATCGTAGCGTGTCGCACACCTTGCACCAACAAGTAAATGGAATATGTTTTGTATGCACAACACAGTCCAGTTTCAAACAACCAGAAGGAGTCCTCGACCCTAAAGACTGGCTCAGAAAATTAATGATCAGCCACTTGCTCACGATGAGCCAATATGTGGCACTTTGAGACTGGCCTAAATAAGCAGCTAACATAATAACCATGAGCTGTTGGTTCTCTTCCCCTGTATCCTTCCATGCCTGGCGTTGGCGAGGGAAGGAGGGAGGGAGGGGGAGGGAGAGAGAAGAGAGAGAAGAGATAGAGACAGATACAGAAAAGGAGAGATAAAGAAAGAGAAAAAGAAAGAAAAAGAGAGAAATAGATAAAGACAGAGAAACTCCCAACATTTCTAAAATGTTCTGTCCGTAAGTATTCTCAACAAAATACGAATACTTCTCTTGAGAGATGCATGACATACCATATTATTTTGTTATAAAACATCGTATCACTATCATTCATTGTGCAAAAAAAGAAGTAGATTTGATTTTGTCTGGATGCAGCAACCATGGCATGTTGAGTGATTAAGTAGAGAAGCCCTGTTAGCTTCAACAAGACCAGATGATGGCTCACATTATTGCGGCTAGTCTGTTCTGCAAATAAGGATAGTGTTGGGTTTTATATTTCTGTTCTTAATTCTTTTTTATGCGTAGATGCAAATGAAAAATACATTATTTTCGACTTTAAAGTTGCATAATCTGATGAAAAGTATAAAATGTGAGAACCCAAACCATTTGCTTACATTTGACTGAACCTATCCAACCTAGATCATCATCATCATGCTGTCGGTCGCGATGCGACAAAGACTGCTTTCATTACTTGACTGCCGCTCTCCATTTAGCTCTCTGCTGTGAGAGTTGCGTCCATGAGTCGGTCTTAAGGTCTCTCAGCTTCAGGTTTCTCTTGATGGTATCTTTGAACCTAGATACTGGTGCATTTATTAATCAAATATTGCTGAATAGACGGAATATGAGGTCAATTTAATAGAACCTGTCACTGCTGCAAGTTATACGAGCCTGTGATGTCCAGCATTTCGGTGTGCACACCAAATCTATGTTGCATCTTTTCACGTCAATTATCACCGAAGTTAGTAATGGTTTAATAAAAGTTACTTCAAACTAAAGTAAAGTAGATTTGCAACAATCGACCTAATTTATTAATTAAATATAGGAAAAACCTTAAACCATCGGATTATGCAACTTTAAAACAGTAAGATACAGTATAGGCATTGTCCAATGCACTATGTGTATTGCATGATACTAACACATGACGCCAGTGAGTTAAAGAAAAACATTTTAAAGAAAAGAAAAAAAAACACTAAAGAAAACTGAAAAAAAGGACCAAAGTTTGTGAATACTTAATCACTTGTTAACGAAACCAACCAAATAAATTATAAATAACACCTCCTGTATGTAGGTTCAGAGAATAAAGAATGAGATAATTATGGGGAGAAATGAAAACAACATGATACTAAAAGTAGTAAAGCATCACAGAACACAAAAACGAATATCTGGCTTGCACCAAACCAGTAAAATAACTAAATTCTCATCCAATTCGTTATTCACCTTCTAGCTACCGTAAATATGTTTGTGTGTGTCGGAGGGAGAGGGTCTGGAATAAATTTAGTATGGCTGGCTTTTGTTTATGACAGCCTGATTGATCATTTTGACAGAAGACTTTCAAAACCGGTTTATACCCATTCAATACATCTTGTGGTAAACATTACACCCCAGTAATAGACTACAATTGTATTCTCAGTGGCACTCCTCTTACTACTTACCACTTAGTAGCTGCATGATTAGTTGAACAGCAGGTCACATATATAGCACCATACACACCTATTCAACAACCCCGTGCCATAACAAACAAACAAAAAATAACAGAAATCAAACCATCTCATTAATTTTTGTAATTAAAAAAAAGTTGACGTTAAAGCTGCATAGTCCGATGAAAGTGTAAATTCCAAAAAAAACTAAAACCACCATAAACCCACTTAGTTAGATTTGATCCGATGTATCCATGTTACGTACTGGTGAACTTATTAAGTATTTATTGCTGGATAGAAGGAACACTAAGTCAATTAAATTTAATAGGACCTGTCACTGCTGAAGCCTATATGTCCAACATTTCGGTGCATACACCAACACTAATTTGGCATGTTTTCACTTCAAATATCCTCGGAAGCTAAACCCCATTAAAATAAGTCACTTAAAAGTTTGAACAAAGAAGTTTAAAAAAAGAAGATAATAAATAATTATCAACCTAATATATTTATCTATAAAAAGATATAAAAAAATAGCAGAAGCTCAAAACCATCGGATTATGCAACTTTAACTATAAGTACTGGAATGGTATTATTTTAGGGGTGCAATCCCCAGTATACAAGTCTGTACCACAGCTGTGTCAATCACAACAGAAATCACATGTGGCGCCCTCTAGCGCCATTTTAAACCCATGTACATCCAGAGGAAATGCAGTTACCAGGGACATACATACATACACAACACAGCACGCTTCGGCGCCGGTGTCGCAGTTTCAGCGCCCGGTCAGTTTCAGCGCCCGGTCAGTTTCATGCGCATGCGTCAAAATCTAACATCATCGTCACTAACCATATAAATTTAATATAATGTTTTTGGTAAAGATGTTTTCTACATGTGTACAAAGCGATTTTTTTCTAGGTGGTGTGGTTTTAGAGATATATCACTTTTCCTGTATTTTCTGTATGAAGATTGCTAGCGACCATTGACAATGCCTTGAGTTTGACGGTACGTGCAGTGCAAAACCTTAGTTTTATTCAAAATTAATACAAATCAAGAACCCTAACCTTATAAATTTAATATAGACTTTTTGGTAAAGATGTTTTCTATATGTGTACCAAGCGATTTGTTAATAGGTGGTGTAGTTTTAGAGATATTTCACTTTTGCTGTATTTTCTGTATGAAGATTGCTCACGACCATTGACAATGCCTTGAGTTTGAGTCTATACGGGCGGTTGAAACTGACCGGGCACTGAAACTGCGACACCGGCTCCTAACTCCATAGAAACCCGGAGGCGTAATCGATTAATCAACTCGGGTCACCTGAGCCACTTTTTGGCACATGCGCACATCCTACAGAATCGGGTCGAATTAATCGAAGATGCTTCTCCATGCTCGTGGTGGACAAAATGGTGGCTTAATCCAAAAACCTATTTTTTTTTTTTAAATAACCGATATAGCTACAGCAAAATAGGATTTAAAGTATTTTATGATTGCATAGTTTAGTTATATTTCCTTTTCATTAATCTGTTATTACCAAAAAAAACCATGTAGGACTGATACGGGTAGCTATTATGATGCAGGACAGTACCAGCACAAATGTGATGTCATCGTTCCTAGCAAACCCCAGCCAAGAGGAGGGTTACTGGGGTCGGGTCGTTTTACACACGGCACATGTTTTTGTCAACTCCACTCGAGGTGTTCAATTTGAAATTCTAGCAACTCGGGTGACCCGAATCGCCCGGGTCGTGTTAATCGATTACGCCCTGGGTGATTGGCTGGTGATACCAGCCACGATCAGGGATGAAAGTGGTCTCCAGCCAAAATCGCAGAAATCAAGCCGGAATTATTACACCGACGGCAAATTTCTGTGAAAAAGTAATTCCCCCCCCCCCCCATAGGATTAGCACTGTCAGCGAATCGCGGAAAAAAAACCGGAAGTCGGGCTTCAACTATCCTTGTTGGGCCTATATTATCGCCCATATCTAACTCGTTCTTGTTTAGGTTTTATGTTCTATCAACATCTAAGGTCAAATAAGAACGGAATTCGAACCACTCAATTGCTGTCATTTATATCCTGATTACTTGGTACTTTGTTTCACATTAATTGGTAAATATAACAAATCGAGGAAATCCGCGAAATAGCGGAGATCTTTCATCCCTGCACGATTGCTGAAATCGACACTACTGGGCAGGGATCATTAGGGTAGAAAGTGGGAGGGGGGGTATGTAAGAGTAGGCCTATTGTTCAATTTAACTAATCAATGTTTGACCTGCATGAGGCCCATAATGCTCATATAAGGGCAAATGAGCATGGCCTATAGACGAGGTCCCCCCCCCCCCCCCTTCAAATCGCCCTTTGATGGCAGTAGCAACAAGTAATGTTGTGTTAGCACAGCTCACTGTGAGGCATTCTCCATGGAAAAGGTCTTATAGTGTGTTTCCACCATAAACCCGCCCTCTGACGGTAGTGGCAAGAAGTAATGTTGTGTGGGTAATAGCTCACTGTGCTGCATGCTCTGTAGAAAAGGTCTTATAGTGGAGAGTATTTCCACCACTGACCTGCCCTCTGATGGCAGCCGCAAGTACTAATGCTTACTGTGCAGCATGCTCTGTAGAAAAGGTCTTATAGTGCAAAGTATTTCCACCACCGACCTGCCCTCTGATGGCAGCCACAAGTACTAATGCTTACTGTGCAGCATGCTCTGTAGAAAAGGTCTTATAGTGGAAAGTATTTCCACCACTGACCTGCCCTCTGATGGCAGCCGCAAGTACTAATGCTTACTGTGCAGCATGCTCTGTAGAAAAGGTCTTATAGTGGAAAGTATTTCCACCACCGACCTGCCCTCTGATGGCAGCCGCAAGTACTAATGCTTACTGTGCTGCATGCGCTGTAGAAAAGGTCTTATAGTGGAAAGTATTTCCACCACCGACCTGCCCTCTGATGGCAGCCGCAAGTACTAATGCTTACTGTGCAGCATGCTCTGTAGAAAAAGACTTTTATAAGTGTACAGTATTTCCGCCACCGGCCTGCCCTCTGCTGGAGATGGCAGAACTAATATTGTGCGTAGCAGCTCACTGCACAGCCTCCATGGAAAATATATACTGGCATCCTCCTACCCGTAAATTAAATGCGCAATGCAGATTTATTATGCGCAAATGCCTAATATGATCCCTGCAATGCCTCGATGTCAATTGGAGCGCAGCACTTCAAGTCTTCATTTTAGGTTTAAGTGCAAAGAGGTGTACCCCCACCATACACTTATTTTTTAATATAGCAACCAACTGGAATTTTTCCAACCATTAATCACATAAGGTTCTCAGCTTCGGGGCTTCAACCTCTTCCTGCATGCTCAACAGCTAGGCTTTCAATTTCAGCTATTCACATAAGGTTGGCATCCATTACACTTCAGAATCTCAAGCAGCTAGGCTTTCAATTTCAGCTATTCACATAAAACTGGTATTCTTTACAATTCCAGCATCCCAAGCAGCTAAACTTTCAATTTCAGCTATTCACATAAAGTGGCACCCTTTACACTCCCAGCATGCGAAGCATCTAGGATCTCAATTTCAGTTTTTCACATAAAGTTGGCACCCGTTACACTCCCAGCATGCTAAACAGCTAGGATCTCAATTTCAGCTATTCACATAAAGTGGCATCCTTTACACTCCCAGCATGTGAAGCATCTAGGATCTCAATTTCAGTTTTTCACATAAAGTTGGCACCCGTTACACTCCCAGCATGCTAAACAGCTAGGCTTTCAATTTCAGCTATTCACATAAAACTGGTATTCTTTACACTTCCAGCATCCCAAGCAGCTAAACTTTCAATTTCAGCTATTCACATAAAGTGGCACCCTTTACACTCCCAGCATGCAAAACATCTAGGATCTCAATTTCAGTTTTTCACATAAAGTTGTCACCCGTTACACTCCCAGCATGCTAAACAGCTAGGATCTCAATTTCAGCTATTCACATAAAGTTGGCATCCTTTATACTTCCAGCATCTCAAGCAGCTAGGATTTCAATTTCAGCTATTCACATAAAGTTGGTATCCTTTACTCTTTCCTCATGTCAAGCAGATATGATTTCAATTTCAGCTATTCACATAAAGTTGGTATCCTTTACACTTTCCGCATGTCAATCAGATATGATTTCCATTTCAGCTATTTACATTAAGTTGGGATCCTTTACACTTTCCGCATGTCAAGCAGATATGATTTCAATTTCAGCTATTCACATAAAGTTGGTATCCTTTACACTTTCCGCATGTCAATCAGATATGATTTCCATTTCAGCTATTTACATTAAGTTGGGATCCTTTACAGTTCCAGCATATCAACAAACCAGATTTCAAGCTGCGTACAGTAGTACCTGTCTTTAGCAACCCCTGTGATCAGTGAACACCTGCCATATGCGGACAATTCTTCAATGCAAACACTTGTTTGTTTTTCCTTCCAGTGAGTGACAGGACACCGATTATGTCAAGATAATATTGGTCTGAATGCAGAGTTGTCCGTTGAAGACGAGCACTATTGTACCCCTACTAAATCTTAGCATGCCACCAACTATGCTCCGTTTGCATGCTAACCAGCCAACTAGAGTTTGGCCATCATCAAATCACATTGCGCATAGAGTAGGTAATATTCTTAACCAAATAACAATAATCGTACATTTGATAAATACACCTACAGAATTAGAAATGAAACTAACCACATATTCTTATTATTACCCCCCCCCCCGACACTGCCCATATCACCATCATTATTAAATTGCTTAACGAGAGGATTGTGGAGAATTTGGGTGATATCACCCAGATAAATCCGCTGGTGCCCCTTGCTGACGAGATTAGCACCTATTATATATAAATACATATAATTATCAGGGATGAAAGTGGTCACCGGGAAAAAAAACGGAAATGCTGATATTCTCCCATAGGCTTAGCATTGTCAGGGAATTGCTGAAAATTCCCGGAAGTCGGGTTTCATACATATTGGTATACGCTGATAGTGCTGCGCCGTTTGAAGCACGTATTAGTAGTATACGCTGCTAGTGCTGTGGCGTTTGCATCACATATCGGTATACACTGATAGTGCTGTGACATTAGAAGCATGTATTAGTAGTATACACTGGTAGTGCTGCGCCGTGAAGGCATTAGTAGTATACGCTGGTAGTGCTGCAGCATTTGTACTACATATTAGTATACGCTGATGGTGCTGCAGCGTGAAACAACGTATTGGTTGGTTGGTGGAGTTTTACATCTTTGCAACATCTAAGGTCATATCAGGACGGGCGCAACTTATTAGTATACACTTATAGCTACAGGAAAACCCCCGGAAATCCGCGAAATCGCGGAGATCTTTCATCCCTGAATTATATTATATATTACAATAATATATATTATATACATGTAATCTATATAGTACATTTATATATTATAAATATATTATCTATCATAGATAATATATAGTATATATGTATTATAATGTATAGTATATATGCTTCACAATATACATTATATATAATAGATAATGTATATTATAAATGTAATATAGTGTACATTATATAAATTATGGATATATATATAATATACATTATCTATAATATATATTGTATATTATATTTATTATGTAATATATATTACAGATGGCTATTATATATGTAATATATATTATATAGATAATATATATATACATAAATGTATTATGTATTATATTGCTCAACGTCAGGGCTGCTTGAGGGTTGCTCCGGCTGCTTACTTAGTTCTCGTCGCCGTCACTGCCACGCCATGGCGCGCCGGTCATCATCTGGCCACGTCGATGCGGTGTGTGCCGGCCAGGACGACCGACTCCTCAGCGTCCCGCGGGTCGGCGCTGTCGCTGCCGTCGTCGTCATCCCCGCTCTCACCGTCCGAGCCAGCGCGCGGCCGCGTCGCCATTGTGACCAGCGCATGCGCCAGCAGCGGCACTTCCGGGTCGGGCGGTAGCAATGGCACGTCATCATCATCGTCGTCGTCCACCTTGGTGCTGTCCTCCACAGCGATGATGACGCTGTCCAGGGAGGCACTGGCCGTCTCACTTCCGGCGGCGTCGCGCCCCACCGGAAGCCGCCCGGCGTCCGCCCTCAGAACCACCTCCAGCCCCTCCCCCTCTTCCCGCTCCCCCAACGGCCCGGCGCGCAGGATGGGTGCGAACCTGGAGCCTGCCACATCGACGGGACCCCGCGCCTTGCGGCGGCCGGCTCGGCGCCACTGCGCGCTCATGCCGGCCGCCAGCGAGATGTTCACGTTGGAGGTCTCGGCCGGGTCACACGCGCTGTCCGAGTCGTCGTCGCAGTCGCTCGACAGGTAGCCCGGGTTGTTTTGCGACGCGTCAGGTGGGCGGTTGTGTGGCCCGTGGCCCGGCGAGATGTCGATTAGCTCCACTTCGTCGGAGTCAACCAGCAGCAGCAGTTGGTCCTCATCTTCTTCCCCTGCCTCTCCGGCCGCCGTCAGCGCACCGCCCCCGACGACAATCCCGGACGTGCCACCGCCGCCGCCCCCGGCGCCTCCTGCCCCGCTGCCGGCAGCCAGCGCCCGGGCGTGGCGGGCCCGGCGGCCGGGGGCGGGGCGTGTCCGGCGCGCCATCTGCTGCATCCGCTGCAGGTACTCGCGGTGCGCCTCCTCGTAGGGCCGCGACGTGAGCATCGCCTCGTTGTAGGGCGGCGGGGCGAGACGCCGCGCCAGCATCTGCTCCGTCAGCTGCGACACGGGCGTACCAAGGGAGAGGCGGACCCGCGCCTCGTGCAGCCGGAGAGCGTACAGTTTGCACGTGCAGCCGAGCGCGATCACCAGCAGCAGGCCACACGTCAGCGACCCGATCACTGCCGCCGCGATCACCTTCACCGACGGACCTGCACGCACGCACACACACACACACACACACACACACACACACACACGCACGCGCAAACACACGGGGAGAGAACAAACAGCGCACTTATACTCAGCCAGTCAAGTTGCTTACAATTTAAAAACCCGCATAGTCCGATGTAAGCATCACATTTAAAAAAAACTTAAATAATCATTTAGATTTGATTCTACATATTATAATTTAGATACTGGTACGCTTATTAAACATTTGTTTTCTGAATTGAAGGGAATGCCGGGTCAATTTAATAGAATCTGTTTCTGTAGAAGCCGGTGGTATCAGCGTTTTGACGTGCTTACCAAAATTTATATTAGATGTTTGCACTTTGAAAAGTTAGCTAAAAGTTACATCATACTAAAAGTAAGATAGATTTTAACAATCAACCCAATATTCTATCTCAAGAAATTACACAAGCTGGAACTCATTGGACTATGCAACTTTAATCAAATGCCTTTTTTTGTAACTATATTTATTCCTCTGAGTCTGAACAAAGTTTTTGTCCAGCACCAAAGCACTCGTCTTCTAGCCATTGTTGGTGCACTTATTTACACTTGAAAAAAGAAGAAGATAACTTTAAACAAAATTTATATTTTGTTGGTCAATACAATAAAAATAAAATAAATTGCAAACATATTGGTTTCTCATACATAAGATGAGTTAAGAGTTAGTGTAACCATATGGGGTTAATAACGAGCCAGAAGTACCTTAGAGAGGTAGGTCGAGAAAATTGATTTTTATGGAGAGGTACGTTCACACAATTAGTCGGCAGCATAAGACCATATTCATGGCAAGAACTGTTCAAGTTGTATTCTGTCATGCGTTACCCAACCATAGCCTTTACACCGAATGTAGAAGCATTCAATGAATTACATATCAACAGATACTTATGAAGTTAAATGCTCACAATCATAAAAAAATAATTTGTCAAGGAAAATAAAATTCTAGGTAAAATTCAATGGCATCATTCTTCAGAAATTGTTCAAAAGTTTGCTTAAGCCATAAGAGGTGGTACAGTCATACTGTGCCCAAGAAGACTAAAACATCTTATTTTACATTCGTAAGTCGATCATGCATGCTGTTTGGATTGCAAAATTGTTGGTACAAGGCCATAAAATCAACACAGTTTAATCAAATATATTTAAGTGTCAGTGGGCACTGCCACCCAATACATTCGGGGGGAGGTTCCCCTTAGATAAGATTAGCAGCGTCCCATCTAGTACTTACGGTAGCAGTGCATCTCATCCGAGCCGTCCTGACAGTCATCAGTGCCGTCACAGCGCCACGACTCGTAGATGCAGCGTCGGTTTGTGCAGAGGAAGGTGCCATTGTGAGGTCCGCACTGGGTCTGAGCTGAAACACCGCATACAAAACAATGCGTCAATCAAAGAAGCTCGCACCACACTGCATCAATCAAACCCACATGTCAATCAAGCAAGCTTACCCCGTATGGCATCAAGCAAACATACCTACTTGTCAATCAAGCAAGCACCCCACTGTATCAATCAAACACACCCACATGTCAATCAACCAAGCACACACTGCATCCATCAAACACACATATAAATCAAGCAAGTTCACACTGACTGCATCAATCAAACATGCCCACATGTCAGACAAGCAAGCTCGTACCACACTGTATCAATCAAACATGCCCACATATCAATCAAGCATGCTCACACCACACCACAAATATGCCCATATGTCAAGTAAGTAAGCTCACACCATAATACATCAAACATAACCACATTTTAATCAAGCATGATCACACCACACTCTATCAATCAATCAATCAATCAAACACCCACACAACACCAATCAAACTCACACACACAATGCCAATCAAACTAGCCCACAACATTTCAATCTAACACATCCATACCACATCAGCAAACCTGTTTTCAGCTACCATGCTGCCATCTACCCATCCTTATGATTGGCAAGGGTCAGTGTAATTGAGACCACTACTATGTGGTAGTGGGGCTCAATACAGATAACTACATCATTAAGCCTTACTTTAAAACAAACAAAATTGTATATAGTAATTGTATATGCGTATGGAGGGACATACACATGTTAATGACATAAAGTTACCAGCAATAACTTGGTTGATTGTTTTGTGTTTTTTTTTTTGTAAACACACACAAAAATCCGAACATATACCACATGACCTCATGTCTGAAAATATTTGCCAGCACTTCCTTAAATCGAGGTGTGTACTTAGTGCATTACGCCTCGTCCTGGTTGTTCCGGCAGTTTGAGATCCCGTTGCAGTGTGTGTGTGTGTGTTCGCGTGTACTTACTGCACTGCTCCTCGTCGTGGTTGTTCCGGCAGTGTGAAATCCCGTTGCAGTGGTCCGCCTCTGCGTAGCACTGCGTCTCGTGCTTCTTACATAGGAAGAGATGACTTGAGCAGATCCCTGCAGAGATGACAGTTACACTTATTAACATACTACACAGATTTTTCATGACCAGATTAAACACTTCCTTGAGGCCAGTAATTACTTGGCAACCCCTCAGAATGGATTCAGAAAAGATAGGCCAACTACTAAGGCCATAGCAAGTTATCAACAAGAAGAAATGTAATCTAAACAATGAAACCTTGGAAACAGTGGAGAAGGACAGTAGTTCATGGTGTGCTTCTATTCGCAAAGGCACATGGTTGGAAACTGATAGTATATCTCAAGCTAAACAAAAGTGTCATCAGAGGAAATATTGTCTCCTTCACCCGCCAGACTCTCTGACTGCAGATAAACACACATGTCTAACTAGATAAAGGATTCACCCGGTACTCGCAGTACACGGGTGAATACCAGCCCTATATAAAAACGGTCGAAAAAGCGGGAAAATTAAATGAGAGCCTAATTTCACAATCTAAGAAGCAACATTTATTCTTTGTATATGTCTTCATATTTCCATGCTACCATTGAGTTGAAAAATATAATAAAATATCTAGTTTAATACGATTTAAAAGTGAAATCGAAAGCGTTCTATGGCCGCCATCTTGTCTTTTTGCATTCTCTCACATTTCACAAACTTTGTGCCTATATAAGTAGCTATTTGATCCTGGAACCACAGTTTCTGGTTCCTGTCCCATACTAAAGCTATTTTCGCGCGTATTTACACTACGTTGTCGTTCACCCGTGAACTACAAGTACCGGGTGAATCTTTTATCTAATGTCCAACATGCCCCTACATATTCTGAGCACAAATTGGACTCATTAGTCACATCAACGAGTTCACAACTGATGAGCTGCTGTCATCATCGCCAACAATGGACAACCAAGAAGACTAACTAACACTCAAACCATACAGTTACCCACCTTATATGAATCTTTCTGTAATTGCCACATATAACATAACATTAGAATCCAACTATGAAATGATTCTGCCTTTGCCACATATAACATAATGTCGTGGGGGTGATGAAAATGGGAAATATTGCGCCTAGAGTGGGACTCGAACCCACATCTCTTTGCATTCCGGGCCAGTGTGCTAACCATTACACCACCTAGGCTCCCTGATATCAACACACTCCCCACGCCTACCTGTCTATGTGGTTACTTGCCTGAGAGGTCAGTGCAGACCACTACACTCGTCCCCCTGGAATTGTAAGTCTTGTAATGCTTACAATTACATACATACAGGCAATGCACTAACCTCATACATACACAGGGTAGGTTCAACAACCATACAGCGCAAAGCTTGTACAGGATCCTGATCACGGCAACCAGTGTCGTGGGGATGATGAAAATGGGAAATATTGCACCTAGAGCGGGACTCGAACCCACATCTCTTTGCATTCCGGGCCAGTGTGCTAACCATTACACCACCTAGGCTCCCTGATATCAACACACTCCCCACGCCTACCTGTCTATGTGGTTACTTGCCTGAGAGGTCAGTGCAGACCACTACAATAACATTACAATCCAACTATGAAATCCTGATATGACCTTAGATGTTGCCAGGACATAAAACAACAACCAACTACAACTACTACCAACTATGAAAATAACTGTCAACATGCCCTCTAATGGCAGTAACAAGAACTAATGCAGCGGATAGCAGCTCACCGCTTATGCTCTGTGGAAAAGGTAGGAGGATGGTTGTTCGAGTTTTACGGCCTGGCAACATCTAAGGTTATATCAGGATGCGAAAGGTAGGAGGACATAAATGAGGTGCTTAGCGCGGCTTACCACAGCCCCGCTCGTCGCCACCATGTTCCTTGCAGTCCCAGGTGCCGTCACACCGCTGTGCCTCGTTGTAGCAGTCGTTCTCCCCGTACCCACACTTACGCTGGCCTGGCAGGCAATATCCTGAAGACAACGGCATACCACAAGCTTTATACAAGGCCACCTTTCACAGATCTGATTGGCCGATTGAAAGCTGCATTAGAAATCAATTCTTAGTTTATTGCATTGTATTGCATTTTAAAAACGAATCGAAACTGATTGTGAATCAAACAAAATGTATACTTGTTTTTACATAGCCTGGCATTTGGCATTACCAGAATCTGATAAGGAGCAGTGGAATGAGGAAGAGTATTCATCCGCAATTGAAATTTCCTCTGCTTAATCAATGCATAGGATAATATTTTTTTTAAATGTACCTACAGAAAATGCCTGAATTTTTTAAAACTAAAAAAACACTCATTGGATTATGTAACTTAAAGCTACATAGTCTGATGAAGCATCACATTTTCAAAACCAAAACAATTATCTAGATTTGATTCTCCATATCTAACTTAGATACGGACGCACTTATTAAACATTTGTTTCTGCATAGAAGGGAATACTGCGTCAATTTAATAGAACCTGCTACTGCTGAAGTCTATGGTGTCAGACTTTTGGCATGCTTGCCAAAACTAATTTTACATGTTCGCAGTTTAAATATCTCAGAAGTTAGCCATTTAAAATAAAAGTTACTTTAAACTAAAAAGCAAAGTAGATTATGATGATCAATCTAATATATATTTATCTCAGAAAAATGGCAGAAACTCAAATCTATCGGACTATGCAACTCTTAAGATGTCACCTTTCATCTGGAAGGAGGCGTTGAAGCCCTTCTCGGGACTATCCTTGTTGGAGTGGAAGCTAATATTGATCTCAGAAAAATGACAGAAACTCGAAACTATCGGACTATGCAACTCTAACATGTCACCTTTCATCTGGAAGGAGGCATTGAAGCCCTTCTCGGGGCTGTCTTTGTTGGAGTGGAAGCGGATGAAGAGTCGATTGTCGGTCGACTCGATCAGCGCCGTTGGCCGGTTCCCACCGTAGTACTGCCCCATCACGTCGGCATCGTTGGAGCCGCCGTCGTACACAATCACGTAGTCGGAGTCATAGCTGTTCTCGAGTGTGAATGAGGTGAAGCGCAGCTGGATCTGGTGTCCGTAGGTCACATGCACAAGCCACTCGCAGTCAACACTCACCGGATACGGGTTGGGGAAGTTCGGAGTGGCCAGGTAACCAGTCGGGCCCTCCAGGGCCCCGCCACAGAAGCGGGTAGTCTCTGCAGCAGGCAGACGCAAGTCATCGTCACTTAGTTTTCATACCCATTTTGACGTATATCAAATTCCGAGACTTTCTCTAACCTTTCATTGCAAAATTCCAGGATGTTTTTGAAAGATGTTTATTAAATTAAAGTACCCAGAAACATGACTGTATTGATAGTTGATTCACTGTGTAAGATGTGAAGTGTAAATAAGCATAAACAACAATAACAATGAATATATGTATAGTTTTAATATAAAAATCAAGCGACAGGATGACAAACCCACAAAAATCACTTTAAATACAAAACATCACTCATTAATGAATAAAGAACATATCTACATAATACCCCAGCTATTTATGATTTAAAAAAATACTAGTTATTATTTTCCATTTCCAGGATTTTCAGACAAATTCCAGGACTTTCCTGAATTATCCCGAATTATCAAGGTCCAGGTTTTCAAGGACGCGTAGGAACCCTGCAATACACATAATAAATGCATCTAGGTGATAAAGTCCGTCAGAAATGTGTTGCTATTGGTGAAAAGTCAGCTCAAATGTCAGGCATCCTCATATTGCCAAAGCCGAGGATTAGGTCTGAGGGCCGACCACATTCCAGCATGTAGGTCACAGCTACAGCCCTGGCTTTCATAACTAGGTCACGTGGACGCGGAAGTGATGGATCGTCCAGTTGCAACATCTGATAATATGCCCCCGTCCCCTGCCGAGACACATCCACCCCCCGACACCCAACCCCACCCCACCCCACATAACCACCTCTACACCATAGCAAGCTGACCACTGTACACCACAATTGATATAATCAGAGAAAATGTACAACCCACATCAGTGAGGCATTCATTCACTTGACAACTAAATATTCTACCAACTGTTGACTCCAAACTAAAGATTTACAAAAAATAGATAATACTTGTCACTACCTTGTCTGGCTGATGCTGGGCATTACTAGGATAGGACAAAGACCGATTAGCTGTCTGTTTGTTTGTTTGAGCTTTACGTCCTTGCAACATCTGAGGTCATATCGAGACGGGTGTCGACTTGTGACAGTGCGCACTCATGGTGACTATAGTGACTATTAACCACTACCATGAGCCAATAACACCAAGAAATATAATTTTTCTGGCATTTCATTTGCTTGGGTTTTACATCCTGGCAACATCGAAGGTTATATCAAAATGGGTGCCGATTTGTGACAGGGCGCACTCATGGCACTTTACAGTGCTGCCCCACTGGGAGACCATGCCAATGGCACCACGAGCCAATTTCCCACTCCATAACCCGATATCCCACTCAGTCACATTATCCCGATACTGAGCTAACCAGTCCTTGCCCTATCCTAACAATACCGAGCATCAGGTTAGGTAGCGACAAGTATCAATTTTGTAAGTCATTAGTTTGACTTGACCACTCTTTGCCCTCCCGACCTTCTACACGGGAATCCTGCGCGCCACCGATTCAGCCACCGCATTGGGTTTTGTTGATAATAACATACCCTTCCATCACCCATTCTTTTTATGCGGACATTTTGGAATGAAGTCAGCTTACCACACTTGCGCTCATCCTCCCCATCACGACAGTCCACCTTTCCGTCGCAGCGCCGGATGTTCCAGTGGCACACATAGCCCTGCGTCTTCTCGTCGAAGCACCCAAAATGCCGTTTACCGCAGTCCCACGGGCCCGGCGTCGTAAGGTGCTTGATTCCTGCCAACGGGGGCATTAACTTTTAAATTCATAAAGGGGTTTTTGACACATAATTATTGATTGTACGCTTTTACATTAAACTGAGTGTCCCTACTAACACTAGCGCATGGGATAGGTATATACCAAAATGTTGCAAACCAAAAGACCTAACATAGTTAAGGCTAGCAACTAACAGCTAAGATGACAAGGCAACTACCAAATTGAGACTATTGCTGTTCAGCAATGAAACAAGCCGCGATGCGACTTACTCGCTATGGACAGGGTAAATAAGCCATCACAAAAAACCCTACAAAAACCCATTCTGCGTAAAAGTGATGGCTGAATAAAAATATGACAGAATACAAGTTGAAACACTTCTTGCCATGAATATGGCCTATGCCGTTGACACAGCGTAAAGCAACCACCAATCAATCAATCAACCTGCCATGGGGTAAGAAATAACAAACTCAACTAACTTGTTGAAATATATAGGGCCTTTGCTGCAGACATCGCATTAAACCATCACCAATCAATCAACTGCCTAGTGAGGCATTCGAACCCATATTTCTACAATTCCGAAGCGAGCGTTCTAACCATTAGGTTATCTAAGCTCCTTGATCCTATCTCTATATGTGGCATTTCAGCTTAGGTGGTGAGTGAAACTCACTACAAAAGCAATATTCTAACACCATTGGGTAAATTTAGAAACAACCAAGTAAAATATGTCCTTCATATTTACTTAAGGATATTTACAAATATAATTGCCCAACGCGTATCGATAGCAATATTCTAAAACCAACACTCGACCAGGGTTCGAATCCCACGATCTACCAAAACTTCCATCCCGTCTGGTCCAGTTCTGATAGGACATAACACCTCAATAAACAAACAAACAAACAAACAGCCAGAAACAAATTTGGGGTACCCAGAGTCTAACACAAAACCTGACCCGTCATCAAATACATCGAATATTCATTTAAGGAGGTCATGTTGAAAGCACGTGATCAGATCTTTATAACTGCTTTCCATAATCACGTGCCTGTGACCTACTTACCGTCAGTGCACTGCTGCTCATCGCTGTTGTCTCCGCACTCATCTGCGCCGTTACAGCGCCATGAGTTGAGGATGCACTTCCCGTTAAGACACCGGAACTCGTCACTCACGCAGTCCTCCCGGTACGGCTGGCGACCTGTCCCAGAATACACCGCGCAGAGCAGTCAGTGAGCAAGTAGAGGCACAAACCGGCTCCATACAGAACGTTGGCCGCCAAGATTTCAAGAACAATTTCCAGAACCTTTTCCAAGAACATTTTCAAGGAGACATACAACAATTTGATACCAAATTTATTCAGCAGCTCCGTAAATGTGTTTTTAAAAATAGAGAAATTCAGTGACTCCGCAATTATGTATTTTTAGAGGAAAAAAAGAAAACCAGTGACTCTGCAAAGCCAAAGCAGATACGACGATGATAATAGAACACCTATACATGTATACCCTTCATTCCCCCTCACCCCCCCAACCTCAACCCCCCTCCCAATCAACGACGTTTACTTCCTTATATCCTAGTCACACTAGACTTGCAACCACATTGGTAACCTTTCACAACAAAAAAATGTGGTCGAAAAAGGGTCCTCACTGGTCACCGAAATTCTGGCGACCACTTTGATCACAATGAGGTTGCAGATGTTGCACCAAAAACCTTGCGACCACTGTCTGTGGCACTGCTGCAACTGATTTGCGACTGATCTGTAATCGAACAGCCGCAAACCAGTCCCTCACCACTCGCCAACCAATCATCAACATGTCTTCCCTGCAGACACCAAACCTCCCCCCCCCCCCCGCCCCATATTTCTTTGTTTGCTTTGGTCGCAAGGAGGTTGGTGATCTACGTGTTTTTTGTAGGGTCGCAGGCCTAGTGTGACTGGGGCCTTAACTTACCTCTGACGTAATAGAGAGTGAAACCCCGACCAAGGATGCGGCCGGACCCCCTGAACTTGATCCAGACGTGGTTGCGGACGGAGATGTAGACCTTGGGCACCTGGTGATGGAGGTCGCCACACAACTTCATCTCGGGCACGGGCCCGATGTGAAGGTAGCTGTCGCCACTACAGTCTAGGATGTACTTGGTCGGCACGTCCAGGTCAAGGAAGCTGCAACACACACAGTATGTTCTACAATCAACCCAAAGTAGTCCAGCCCCGACCGGTGTCATAGCAACCAAGCTGTCTTATAACAAAGAGTCACTTACTTAAAGGGGTAGTAGTAACATGACCAACACAACTTTACTTATTCACAATTATTATGATCAAATTAAGTCATAATTTGTATAACTTGAAATGGCTAATTTTACATGCTCGCACTTCAAATATTTCAAAACAGAGCCATTTAAGATAAAAGTTAATTCAAATTAAAGAAACATAGATTATAACAATCATTTTAATATATTTATCTCAGAAAAGTGACGGAAATTCAAAACCATCGGACTAAGCAACTTTAAATAAAACTCAAAACTCAACATTGAGTGTAGACGGTAAATTTAAGATGATATTGCCCCCCCCCCCCCCGCCCTCCCATCCCACCGACCTGAGGGTGATGATGTCATGCTGGTCGCCCTGTATAAACCACTGCCTGCATGTATTTATACCGTAGGGCTGTGGATAGTTTGGGGAGTTGATTCGCCCCCGCACGCCCACTCGACGCTCATTCGGACACTCTGCAACACCAATAAGCAACATTAAACACATACAAATCACTCACCAACACAACTAGGATAGGGCAAGGACAGGCTGGCTCCGAGTCAGGATAATTAATCTGACTGACTAGGATAGCAGGTCCTGATGCTAGATGCGCGGTATCCTAGTGGGGCAGCACTATAGAGTCGCCATCAGTATGCACCGCCACAAGGCGATTACACGTCTAAATTCATAGGAGCTTAGATGCTGCTAGGATTTGCTTGTTTGTTGTCGTTTTACGTTCTAGCAACATCTAAGCTGATGCTGGGACATAAAACATCAAGAAACAAGGTATCAAACTCACAGTAATTTACCACTTAACCTGTGCTAGCAATATCTGTAACTTATAACTTATAATTACTTAGTTGCCGACACAACGTAAAATCACCACCAGTCCCTCTAACTACCGGTGTAATATTAATCGGTTCACACTATTTTAACTTAGTCAATTTATCGTTTAAGGGGCCGTCCAAAGCTATCACCATTTTCACCATCGTACAAAGCATACGAAGGAGGGTATCAGAAATGTGCGACTTTTATCGTTGGATACAATATTAATATTTAATGTACACTAATAGAGTATAACAAGCAACTTTCGACTCGAGGCGACGATCGTCCCGCCACTAGTACACACAAATTAAGTTGCTTGTTTGCACTACAACGATCTTCAAAGTTAGTCATGATTCCTAAAGGTTAATCTGGACTTGGAAGTAGATTATGTTAAAGTTGCCAACCTGATGTATTTAACTAAGAAAATATGAGAACAAAATTAAATCAACGCAACTTTCACCTATACTTAGTGCAAAAAGACACTGTGTAGGAGGTTAATCGAAACTACAACTTAAGTTTTAACATATATATCAACATTATTTTCATAGACCATAGACTACCTGATAAGAGGCTCTAATGAAAATTCGGTCAGCACTATCTTGAACTTCCGTATTTATCTATTTAAGTAAAGCACCATGAGACGAGCACACTTATTTACATCTAACAATATGAAGTTTTGTAAAAGCCAGAGAAATGCCAATGCCAAATGTTAGTCCATAGTCACATGCATTCAAATACATCAAGTCTGGTACAATGTTAGGTTGCCATGTATTATGTATATATACAGTGATTCACACGAGCTGTCTTACCTTCTGAGTCATTTGAGGAGGCTGGTTTGTACACCATGACTGAAAAGTCAAATAACAATAATTAACACATTTAATGGGGGACATCCGGGGTAGTTCATTTGTTGACACTAGATGGCGCATCGGTACCAGTGGTCCTAAACGGCCATTGACAATGCACTGAGTTCGCCGGTACGCGCAGTGCAAAAGGTCAATTTTTATTCAAAATTAATAGAAATGCAGAACTCTAACCTTATAAATTTAATATAATCTATTCGTTGTATGTTTTCTATATGTATACCAAGCGGGTTGCTTCTAGGTGGTGTGGTTTTAGAGATATTAAACTTTTTCTGTATGAAGATTGCTCACTGCCATTGACAATGCATTGAGTTTGTCGGTACGCGCAGTGAAAAACGTCTATTTCATTCAAAATTAATAGAAATACAGAACCCTAATCTTATAAATTTAATATATTCTATTCGTTGTATGTTTTCTATATGTATACCAAGCGGGTTGCTTCTAGGTGGTGTGGTTTTAGAGATATTAAACTTTTTCTGTATGAAGATTGCTCACTGCCATTGACAATGCATTGAGTTTGTCGGTACGCGCAGTGAAAAACGTCTATTTCATTCAAAATTAATAGAAATACAGAACCCTAACCTTATAAATTTAATATAATCTATTCCTTGTATGTTTTCTATATGTATTCCAAGCGGTTTGTCTGTAGGTGTTGTGGTTTTAGAGATATTTGACTTTTTCTGTATGAAGATTGCTCATAGCCATTGGGTTTGCAGTGTGACAGTGTGCCGAATAGGCCCACTGGTTCAGTGGCGATGCGAACGGCAGGAATTTGAACTAAAAAGTCGGAGGTCCCCCATTGGAGTTGTTTAGAATAGGTAAACATTACAAAAAATAGAGTTGGTTAGAATAGGTTAAACATTTAAACATTTTTTATACAGAGTGTCCCCCAAAAATATACTCACATTTTGGAAATTGAAAGACAATGTCTTGCAGTTCCAAATGAAATGATTTGTAATGCTGTTGAATCAGGTCTGCGCTATCAGCTGTGTTTGGAATGGTGGTGGTCAGTTTGAACATTTGTAAACGTGCCACTATCCATTTATACATTTAAGCATTAATCTTGATTCTAAGTCAATAAACAATGCATTTATTGTCGTCTAAAGAGGGAGTACATTTCTTTGGGACACCCTGTATACTTCTGCCTTGAAACTTGTCGTGGGGGTGATGGAAATGGGGAATATTGGGCCTAGAGCGGGACTCCAACCCACATATCTTTGTATTCCAGGCCAGTGTGCTAACCATTACACCACCTAGGCTCCCTGATATCAACACACTACCCATGCCTACCTGCCAGAGAGGTCAGTGCAGACTACTACACTTTTCCCCCCTGGAATTGTAAGTCTTTTAATGCTTACAATTACATACAGGCAATGCACTAACACATACATACACAGGGTAGGTTCAACAACCATACAGCACGTAGCTTGTACAGGATCATGGTCACAGCAACCAGTGTCGTGGGGGGTGATGAAAATGGGAAATATTGTGCCTAGAGCGGGACTCAAACCCACATCTCTTTGCATCCCAGGTCAGTATGCTAACCATTACACCACCTAGGCTCCCTGATATCAACACACTACACACACCTACTTGTCTATGTGGTTACTTGCCAGAGAGGTCAGTGCAGACTGCTACAGCTGCATAGTCCAATGAAATATAGAATTTTCAAAACCAAACCAATTGTCTGGATTTGATTTTACATATCTATCTTATATACTGATGCTTGTTTGTTTTGTTTATTTGTTGTTTTACGTCCTATCAACATCTAAGGTCATAACAGGCGTAGAAGGCAATACTGAGTCGGACCATGCAACTTTAACTGTTTGTTATTGTTTTACACCCTAGCAACATATAAGGTCATATCAGGACAGGGGTTAGGATAAGGGTTAACTTAGCCTATGGCTAGGTTAGGGTTGTTTCATCAGCGAAAAAGTGTGAACACTTATTTGTCTCTCATTGTTGCTTGAGTGTAAAGTAAATAAGCAACATAAGGAATACACAACATGAACGTGCCACCCCTCTGATTTGCCCTAGAGAAATATGAGCTTTTCTCATGGGTTTGATAGGGATGCACGCTCACCTGGATCCAGATTATGATTGGTTCAAAGGTAGTCATGTGACTACCGCCGTACTAATAAGAGCTATGGCTATTGATACGGTTCCGTACGAATAGCCACTGGCACTGCCTAAAAAAAACCCACAGAAATCCGCCATACTATTTATAACCAGTATATATAATTTTGCCCATATATATAAATGATATATAGGACATTTTCTACAATATGATATCAGATGTTACATAGGCCTATTATTTATAAAATTATAGACTAATTCTGAATTAATATTTCTTGGTACAATTACGTTTTTGTGCTGATAGAAACAATAATAACTAAATAGGCGGAGGGACAACCACTTCCCAACCCAACAAATGAGACAATATTGAAAAGCAAAGAAAAACAGAGCTATACATAATTATCATGTAACTTGTAAGCAACTGTTTTTTGTTGTTGTGCCGTTAAAAAAAAAATCAACTTCAGGTGCCCGCCCCTCTCTCAGTCTCAGACATCAAATTCATAAGCTACCTCAAACCATATATAGTTACTTAGAAGCGACAGATACATACAATCACAAGATAAAGTAGATCTATGTTGAACTTACTTAATAATATCACAAAAAGCCAGCATACACGACTTGTCATCGCATAAGATATAATGGAGGAGGGGGAACCCATCCCCTTCCTTCCTTCCTTCCTTCCAGCTCTCCGCTCACTGACACTCGTTTACTTTCACATTTTCCTAAATAACCATCACTGACATGTTAACGAAGGCGCTTCCATCCTTCCATTTGGCACACACCAGTGGCCAGTGAGTGCGTGTACGTTAAATCGCTTAGTATTTACTTTCTCTACGCTGTAAGTTTTGTCATTATTTTGAGGTCAGCGATCTGCAATGCATGTATGGGAAGTCATACCATTTCAGTCGTACACTAAAGGCGCTTGCGCATTCAGCTCCGCTATTAGAATTGGCCACATCCGCCTGATTGTTATGTTTCGGAAAGAAAAAGCTCGCCGATTTTATTTATGACATCCAGGCATATTATTATAAAAGAAGCCATTAGTAATAGTATTATGAGATGTATAATATACATAATCAGTATTCAAGAACACAACAAACACAACGTAAACTATAAGTATAACCAATGGACTAACGGAAGTTTCATTTCGGATTGCATCTGTAGGCTATATAATATATTGTATGGATATCGACACGGTTAAGCTACTCAGTTCACTGTTGTGCCTCGCTCTGACAACAAACTCCCCCGTGACATTAGACCAGTCTCTCAATTCGATAACTTGACACTGTCCAACCTGGGTAGCATTCCATTTTTTTTGTTTTTTTGTTCAATTGTTTTTTATTACTCTGAATAACATGTTGTCAGTGCTAATGCAGCCCTAATCACAATTGCCTCTACACAGTAAATAAATCTAGAACAATATACAGATAGACAATTACAGGGAAATAAGCAAAACATCGGTACATGAATGATAGGTAAGATAAGAGAAAAAAGAAGCATATGCGGGGAGGTAACTATGCTAGACCAGTATGGTAGGTGTTAGTAGGGGGTGGGGCATAATTGATTATCTTTCTAGGAGTAACATACTTGTTGAAAGGGTGATAGGGGATGTACACGTAGGGTGGGCCTTTGCGATTGAATGTGTGTTCATGGTAATCTCAGGTGGGGCCTATTGAGTTAGTAAGTAGGTTAATATTGATTAATCATGTACCTCAGTAGGATCCAACTAGAATCATTTCCAGGCTCATTCCGCGGTACATGGGTTTTTTGGTCTAGTTGGCCGCTCATCATCATCATCATGCTGTCGGTCGCGATGCAACAATAGACTGCTTTCATTACTTGACTGCCACTCTCCATTTAGCTCTCTGCTGTAATATATGTGTACGGTGCGTATAGCCGAGACCAGTATGACGTCATGACGCATGACCTAGAGAGCGGCAAATAAACACTTGGATACTGGACGTCATGGAGTTCGCTTGTGTTACATGATACTACATGGTGTCAGATCGTGTACAGAAACCAAGGGACGCTCACAAGAAACCAAGTCACCATGGCACTTTCAGGCCTGAAACCGCCAATGCCGTTAAGCCTAGAAGGAAATCTGGCTATGAACTGGCGGACATGGTATCGCGCATTTGAAATATACAGCATAGCCACAGGAGCAGCAACCAAGACAGAAAAAATACAATGCTGCATATTTTTACACATAGCCGGACCGGAGGCGCAAAAGTTGCACTCGACGTTCAGAATGCCGGAGAGCCAAAAAGACAAGATCGACCCCTTAATACAAGCATTTGAAGAATACTGTGTAAGGAAAACAAATATCACGGTTGTCAGGTATACATTCAACTCATATAATCAAACTAATGAGTCGATGGACACTTACATCAGAGATTTAAGGCACCGAATATCATACTGCGATTACTCAGAAATGGAGGACTCATTGCTGTGTGACAGGCTGGTGTGCGGGGTGAGAGAGAAGAGGCTGCGAGATAAGTTACTGCAAACAACTTAACATTGGACAGATGCCTGGAAATGTGTCGACTGAGTGAAAACACACACGCCCAACTACACCCGGAGGGAGTCAACCGTACGGAGGAGCAGGTAGATGCGGTGAGCAAGCAAGGAATCTACACATCACGGACGAGCAGGAATTCAGCAGCACCACGTGACCGCACGTGGCACGACCGAGGGACACGTCCCTCTACACCGGGGACGACCTGCACCCGATGCGGATACCAACATGGCGCTTCGACATGCCCAGCAGTGGACAAACAAGGCATGTACTGCAAGCGCTACGGACACTTTCAAAAGGTTTGCAGAACCCGACGTGCAAGTCGAGCTCAAGTGAACGAATTGAGCACAAATAATGACCAACAAGACGAAGGGGACGAACACAACGGAGGAAATGACTTGTTCATGGGCGAGATAACTACCGAGCCGTTACGCAGCAGCAACTTATGGTACGTGGAATATAAATTACAGAACATACCGGTTAACTTCAAACTAGACACTGGTTCCCAAGCTAATGTCATACCGCGTACTGTCTACAATGCTCTGAAAAATACCGTGTTCGAGCCTTCAAAGTGTTGTCTTGTCACTTATTCAGGTAATCGCATATGACCAGATGGAGAAGTCAATATCGTTGTTGGGGGCATGCCGTTGAAGTTTCCAGTGACAACTGATGGCACACCCATACTAGGAAAGGAGGCATGTGTGCAGCTTCAGCTGATCCGTCGAGTAGGAGAAATCACTGTACGAACAAAAAACGCAGTCACAACGAACAGTGCATCTGAAGAATTGATAAAGAAATATGCTGACGTGTTCACAGGGCTGGGAAATATCAAGAGTAGGGCAAAAATACATATAGACCGTAATGTTGACCCAGTGATTGACCCGCCGAGGCGAATTCCTCATGCAATGGTAGACGAAGTGAAGCAGGAAATAGACAAAATGTTAAAATTAGGGGTTATTGTAAAGCAGGTTGAACCGACCCCATGGGTGAATTCAATAACTATTGTAAAGAAACCGAACAAAATTAGAGTCTGCCTTGACCCAACAAAGCTTAATAAAGCAAAGACAAATCCGTAATTTGTAAACCTGAAGTTAATTATGTAGGACACAATTTAACACAAACGGGGTTGAAGCCAAATGCTGAACGTGTACGGGCCATTGTTGACATGCCCACTCCTACCGACAAAGCTGGAGTTCAACGCTTCTTGGGCATGGTAGGGTACGTAGGCAAATTTATACCGAATTTATCCGAAATTTCAAAACCCCTAAGACAGGTGTTGTGTAAAGAGGTAGTATGGTTCTGGCAAAATGAGCAAGAACAGGCATTTACTAAATTGAAGAAATTATTAATAACAGCACCTGTGCTAAAATATTACGATGTAAACGAGCAAATTACACTCCAAGTCGACGCTTGTAAGTCGGGCCTAGGGGCAGCCATATTTCAGGACAATAAGCCTATTGCCATGGCGTCAAAAGCGTTGGATAACTGCCAGTCGAGCTACGCGGTAATAGAAAAAGAACTATTGGCAATGTGTTTTGGATGTGTTCGTTTTCATGAGTATATTTATGGGAAAGAAGTAATAATCTAAACTGATCACAAGCCACTTGTTGCAATCATGACAAAACCACTGCATATGTTGTCGGCCAGGATGCAACGGATGCGTATGAGGCTCCAAAATTATAATATCATAATGAAATACATAAAAGGAACTGAAATGTTTTTTGCAGACACCCTTTCACGGGCGCACACAACCAACACAGAACCAAATAATTTGTTTGACAACGACATCTCAATTGCCACGATAGACATTGCGGTGCACATTAACGACCGGATAGTTGCAGCCACACAGGCAGACACTACACTCATTGAGGTCACACGGTTAGTTCAAGATGGGTGGCCAGGGCAAAATAATTTATTGAAAGCATGTGCAAAACCATTCTTTACATACAAAGATGAAATAGTTGGTAAAGATGGCATGCTGTTCAAAGGAAGACAGGTAATAATTCCTAGTAATCTACAAAAAGAAATTTTGAGTATATTGCATGAAACCCACTTAGGGATCGTTAAAAGTAAAGAGTTAGCCAGGGACAACGTGTTTTGGCCGGGCATGGGCCGGCAAATTGAAGACATGATAGCACGTTGCCAGACATGTCAGCATTATAGAAATTCTTTAAGCGCAGAACCAATGACACCACACGTCATACCCGATATTCCATTCAGTAAGGTGGGAGTTGACTTATTTCTATGCCAAGGGAAAACATATCTAATTTTAGTAGATTATTACTCAAAATTTCCCGAGGTGGTGGAACTACAGAAAACTGACTCGAAGGCAGTAATTGATTCACTAAAACAAATTTTTGGGCGCTACGGGATACCAACCACCCTAATATCAGACAACGGGCCACAATTTGCAAGCCACGAGTTCAAGGACTTTGTGAATACATATAACTTCGATCATATTTGTTCAAACCCATACTATCCAAAGAGTAATGGCCAAATAGAAAGGTACGTTCAAACCATAAAAAGATGATGAAAAAAGCAGCTGAAAATAAGCAGGATTTCAATTTGTACTTGCTAAACTACCATAATACTCCGCTAACAGACATGAAAGCGTCTCCAGCACAATTGCTCATGAGTCGTCGACTACGTTCTAAATTACCCACGACTAAAGCACATTTAAAACCACAAGCACAGGGGTAAAAAAAGACTGATATCCTCCACAGACAAGACAAACAAAAATACTATTACGACCTCAGAGCAGGCAAACCTCACAAACCGTTTCAGATCACGGACCAAGTCAAAAATAGAACACATGAGGGCGAATGGAGGGCAGGCACAATTACAAAAACAGATAGGACGAAGCCCAGAAATTACGAACTGAAAAATAGTGCAGGCAAGATCATACATCGAAACCGAGTACACATGTTCCAAATACCAGAAAGCAGCGACAACGGGAGCATGCATGCACACACAAGTGACTGCAAGCCGATTACAAAGTCTGAAGATAACAGTGTCGTGACCTTTCAAGACACCGCAACAGACATGCCTAACACATACCACACGAGGGCTGGGCGAGCATCGCGCCCACCTAGTCGACTAATAGAAAGTGATACCTTGAGTAAAATTACTTGTACTCCAAACTAAAACAAAACATGTTGAATTTTAAATGTTAGCATAACACAAACTCTGTTGGAGTTTTAGTCGTAAGCGTTAGAAGTTGTAAGGTTACAGTGAAACATGTAAACGTCATTGACAACACTATTGTATAATTGACCATATATAAAAAAAAAGATAAAAAAAACAAAACGGGAAGATGTAATATATGTGTACGGTGCGTATAGCCGAGACCAGTATGACGTCATGACGCATGACCTAGAGAGCGGCAAATAAACACTTGGATACTGGACGTCATGGAGTTCGCTTGTGTTACAGAATACTACATCTGCTGTGAGAGTGATGTCCATGAGTCGGTCTTTACATTTCATGACAGCTGGCTGCAAAAGTGTTGAAGTGCTGCTGGCTTTTGCAAGTTACCAGCGGCACTCTCTCAGGGAGCAAATAGAGGTTTCACACCGGCAAGAACATGTCCAGACAGGCGCAAAACTATTTGTCCCTGCAGTGGCTGGTCGGGAGATGTTGGGAGTTCCATACATGAACCACCCTTGATGCTGCCACAGTGACATGGTTTTCTGTTCAGGGTTTGCTCCCTTAGCCTTCGGTTTTGTCAAGAACCTGTACCACAAGGCAGTGGTTTACAACTATGCAGGGCAGGGGCGTCAAATTCCCTGAGGTATTGCAATACTACTGGTTGAGTTTATAGTGTATGTTTGTTTGTTTGTTTGGGGGGGAGGGGAAGCGGGAGGACAGGGAAAGGAATGCAACACCGACCCCAGTGTATCATTGATCTCCTTTGGCCTAAGCTGGTTGATTTAAATGTGCATGGAGGTTTATCTTGAAAGTTTTGTAACAATCACTGTTACACACTGGCTGTTGGTTGGTTCCAGAGTGCTCCCCCCAGAACAACCAGTGACTTTTTCATTTGACTAGTTTTAACATGTGGCACTTTCAGGAGGATGGCTTTTGCTGCACATGTGGATTGTGTAGGTGTGAATATGTAATATGGGTCTTTCGTGCAGTGGTACATTAGGGCTAATAGGTGCTTGTCTCTGCGAATATTTAAGGCATCTAGTTTAGCTTTATTGTGCATCTCAATGGTATGCAGTGTTTTTCCTTTAAATACTGTGCGCAACCCTCTATTTTGTAGAGTTTGGAGCTTTGTTTACTGCTTTTTAGTTAGTATATTATATATTATGTCATTATAATCAATGATAGGCAGTATTGTGGTTTTGTACAATAGAAGAGCAGTCTCTTCACTCATATAATGCCTTATTTTCCTGAAGGTGTTCATTTTAGCTGCCAATGTTCTGTTAATCATATTTAATTGACTGGTTCCTGACAGTGTAGGGTCAAGTATAGTACCTAAATATTTATAACTTAGAGCCTCCTTAAGTATACACTCTCCTATTTTTATACTGACAATTGGTGAGCTGGAACATTTAGTTTTAGCTGCAAATATTACATATTTAGTTTTTTAAATATTTATGGATAGTTTATTTTACTTTTTCCAACAGTTTACTCTTTCTAAATCATGATTCATTTTGGATTCAGCCACTTTTATATCAGCGTCTGTAGCTACCAGTGCCACATAATCAGCAAATATGCTTCCCTTTACTTTTTCAAGTACTAGTGGGAGGTCATTGATGTAGATTAAGAATAATAGTGGGCCCAGGGTAGATCCCTATGGTACCCCCGTCTTCACTTCTCTCGGTGAGGAATTAACCCCTTCAAGTCTAGTGTACTGTGAACGATTTAGTAGGTAATTTTTTTAGCAGTTTAGTTGTCCCTGTGCCCAAATCACTATTTGCCACTTTTTCTATTAAAGGTTTATGGTCTACAGTATCAAATGCTTTACAAAAGTCTATGAAGACAGCAATAGATAATCTTCCTTGATCCATCCCTGTCATTAGTGTGTCTCGCACACATGCCACTGCTTTGGTTGTAGAGTGGTTCTTCCTGAAACCATTTTGATCTATTACTAGGTAACCTGTACTTTCAAAAGATTCTGTTATTTGGTCATGGATTAGTTGCTCTACTATTTTGCCTGGTATTGGAAGAAGTGATATAGGTCTTAGTTCATTACACGTTTTAGGTTTCAACGTTTTCGGGATTGGCATAATCATTGCCCTTTTCCATGCATCTGGGTAGATACCTGTATCAATAATTAGATTAGTTAGATATGTGAATTCAGTAGCCAGTGCTAGCATGGCATCTTTGATGAGCCTGGAACTTAGGTCTTGTAGCCCTAATGACTTCTTAATAAGTTCTTGCTCTGTGACTGGGTGCAGTTCAAATTTATTAGTATTAACTTTGGGGTGGTATATTTTGTCATTCAGTGGTATATCCTCTAATTGATTTGCTAGTTTTTCACTAATGTCGAAAAAGTAGTTATTTATGAAAGTTGCTAACTCTCCCCTAGGTATTTTATCCCCAGTCAATTCATCGGTTAGATTTCACACTGTCTGTGCAGGTGCTGGGCCTATATAATTAATTACCCTCCATGCCTTCCTCGAGTTATTTTTATTCAAAATTATAGCTGTTTGAAGAAACTTGGCCCTTGCACCTCTGTAGTCTGCCGTTGCTTTATTCTTTAGTTGTTTGGCTATGAATTCATCCTCAGGGTTGCCAGTATGTTCACATTTTTGTGCAAAGTAATCCCTATCTTTCTGTAGCTCTAAGATTTCATTAGATAACCATTTGGGGCGATTTTCTTTAACCTTATAGAGTCGCATAGGTGCTGGCTCATTTGCTGCTAGTGTTATTTTATCTAATAATAGTTGCCAACATGCATTAGGATCCTCTGTTTGGAGAAAGTTTTCAATTGGTTCCTGCCTTAGAGTTTCACAGTATTTATCAGTAGAGTATTGGCTGTAAGTTCTATCCCGGAACTCTATTAGACCCCTAACATCCCTAGGTTTTTTCTTGATAACATAGATTGGTTTTTGATCGTTTATATTATAGTATTTCATGTCTGTGAAGGCTAGGTCTAGAATTTTTTTGCTTTTCCCGGTTATTCTAGTGCAAGATTTGATGACCTGTTCCAATCCCTGCGAAACTGCAAAATGACTAACATTTGTAGCTGTCTGTGCACTTGGATCTGCTGTATCTGCATTAAAATCTCCCATGACCAGTGTCTCCATTTTGTCTAAGTCTGGTATCTGATCCAAACAGTTAGTTATTAAGTCTAGTGCAGTATCTAGGCTGTCATTAGGCATCCTATATATATTTCCTAGTAGGATGCGCTTATAGTTGTCTAGTTTAATTATAACCCACTGTGATTCAATTGTAGAGTTAGATAGGTTTAGGTGCTTCAATGTCTCATCATCCACATCAATGTTTGATTTGGAGTATATTGCTGAATCCCCTTCTATCTTATTCTTTCCATTACGTATTTTGGTGGTCCTATCTTCTCTTGTTAACTGGTATACCCTTTAATTGATGCAAGCTTATCTTCAGTGCTTTTTGTTAGCCAAGTTTCAGAGACTGTGAATATGTTTATATTTGACCATGGCAGATCAACTCTGAGCATGTCAATTTAGTTAATTAAGCTTCTAATATTAAGGTGGGTTATTGTGAAACCAGCCTGGCCTTTGATTTCATCTAGAGGAAGTGTAATGCCTTCCACACAGTCCCTGCTTTCATCATCATCATCATCATCATCATCATGCTGTCGGTCGCGATGCGACAAAAACTGCTTTCATTACTTGACTGCCGCTCTCCATTTAGCTCTCTGCTGTGAGAGTTGCGTCGATGAGTCAGTCTTAATGTCTCTCAGCTTGAGGTTTCTCTTGATGGTATCCTTTTTTTCTTCTTTTTTAATTTTTTTTTTATTGAGGCTGTATTTATACTGTCCATAGCGTGTAAGCCCGGGTATCCAGGCTTGTTTTCAATGCTGGCCAGCTGTAGTGTTGGTGTTGTATTACCAAGCAGTAGCTGCTGATAAGTTATTTGATTGTCTGCATTTCAGTAGCAGATAGATCTGTTGGTACGTTTAGTAGCCTATGTTAGTTTTTTTTGGGCCCTCTTGGCATTGAATTTTTCTTCTATTCTTATTACTATGTTAGTTGTTTTCTTAGGGTTCTATGTTAGTGTTTTGGGGTTTTCTTGGGAAGAGTTTTCTGCTTTTTTCTACTTAATTCTATACTAGCCTATTTTATTTACATGTCCATAGGCCTGTATGTAATAGGTTTCTGTGTGCTCATTTGAGAGATTTGTTGGTTTTAGCCTTTCAGTGTCTAGGTTTTGGGTGGCTTTGCAGTAAATGGCAACACCTCCACCCTTCTTTGTTTGGTTCATTGCATTTGAACCAGAGATGAGGGCGCCCTCTCTTTCTGTAACCAGAAGACAGTTGAGAATAGAGGATCTGCTTTGGTAGCCTGTCTAATGACATCCTCATAAGGTGTCCAGTGCACCGGAGATTCTTTTTGATCAGATCTTCCATAGAGGGCAGCCCCGTCCGTTCGAGTATTTCCTTATTTGTCACTTTGTCCTTCCAGGTTAGCCTCATGATTGAACACAGATGTTGCATCATGAAGGCATGCAGCTTTTTCACCCGTCGTCTGTAAACTGTCCAAGCCTCGGCTCCATATAGTAGGGTGGATAGCACGATTGCACGGTAGATCTTGCCTTTGACCCGAATGGACACATGGTGGTTGTTCCAGAGTCTCTGGCGTAGTCGGCCGGAAGATGCGCTAGCCTTGGCCATTCTCCTCTGTATTTCAGCATCAATGCGTCCATCACTTGATATAGTGCTTCCAAGGTAGGTGAATTCCGGAACAGAGTTCAGCTTGTTTCCATCAACCATGATCTCCTCCTCTCTGGTTCTTGTAGAGTTGGGTTGGTACAGCACCTCCGTGTTCTTGATGTTAATCTTCAGGCCAAACCTCTTTGATGCATTAGAGAAAGCGTCCACTATTTTCTGGATCTCTTCAGCAGAGTGGGCAACCAGTGCACTCTCATCTGCGAATAGCAGCTCTCTCACCAGTATCC
This sequence comes from Branchipolynoe longqiensis, assembly GCA_030323885.1. NCBI lineage: Eukaryota > Metazoa > Annelida > Polychaeta > Phyllodocida > Polynoidae > Branchipolynoe > Branchipolynoe longqiensis. Next base: position 30,030,890 of record CM059194.1, read on the forward strand.
GAGTAGTCTTGGTCTTCGCTCTGAAGTGTGTGACATTGAATAGGTCAGCGCTCTGTCTGGACTGTATATAGATGCCATCCACCTGCTTTAATATATGCATAAAAGACATCCAAGCATGTGTGGAGAACAAAGGATATTTAAATGAGATGCCGGCAGTTCAGGACCCTGGATGCTGAATATAGCATTCAGTATCCAGAAGTCAAAGTGTTCAGACGTCTTACTTTCACATGGTGTCAGATAAGGAAGATGCCGCCCGCTAACACACTGCCGGGTCTCAGGCCGCCGGGACAGCTCACCCTCTGCAACAACGCACGATCGAACTGGAAAACATGGATCAGAGCATATGAGATATATGCCACGGCTGCAGGTGTCGTAACGAAGACAGAACGAGTGCAATGCTGTATCTTTCTTCATGTCCCCTGCGAAGAAGCGCAAAAGGTCCTTGCCAATATGTCCATCGCGCCAATATGTCCATCTGGCCAATCACCGACGTGTTTCAAGCATACTGTACCGGTAAATGCAACTTAATAATAACATGCTACCGCTTTAATTCTCATAACCAAGCTACTGAGAACATGTCCACTTATATTACAGCGTTGAGGGACAGAGTGAAAGATTGCGAGTATGGACCGGTGGAGGAATCGCTTTTGCGCGATTGGTTGGTGTCTAGGGTAAAAAACACTAATTTGAGAAATGAAATGCTGCAGACAGCCGACCTGACATTGGAAAAGTACTTAAACACCTGCGAGCTCAGTGAGTTCAGTTCTGATCAGTTGGAGGACAAAAAATCAGACGTTGATGTCAAGGAAATCGATTTTCAAAATAGATATGCGACTGCACATACCGGTGCACCAGTGGTTCATCCGTCTGGGCCGCCTTCTTGGAAGTCGCCATCTTGGAAAGCTGGCGGCACCGGTGCAGGCGAGTTCAAGATCCACTGTCAAAACTGGGGCTATGAACATCGCCGGGGAGTCTTCCCAGCCAAAGGCAAGACGTGAATTGCCTGCAAGAAGGTCGGGCATTTCAGGAAGGTCTGCCGCAGCAGACTGGGCAGAGTCACGAATTGACCTTGGAAGAACCCGACCCTCACAATGCTGAGCAAGACCCGGATCCAGCAGAAGTCAATGTGTTGATGATGGATCTGTTTGTCGGTGCCATCGACCGTAGCACTGAAATTTATGATGAACTCTGGTATGCGACCGTCCGAGTGAACGGTCATCCAGTCAAGTTCAAGCTCGACATGGGATTGGAGGCGAACGTTCTGCCAAGGAACATCTTTGACGGAGTAGCACCGGGACAGCTGATGAACACCCGCTGTTCGCTTTTGACTTTTTCGGGGCATCGGATCACCCCGGATGGTGAGGCAGTAATCGGGATCGATGGCAGAGACTTCATGTTCCAAGTGGTGCGGAACTGCCAACCCATTCTGAGTAAGCAGGCTTGTGTTGTGTTGAACTTATTGGCACGCATCAACGAGGTGCACTCTAGCGTGCCAATGAACATTTCCACCCCGAGTGACAACCACAGCTCGCAAGCCAAAGATCTGGTAAGCAAATACAAAGACGTTTTTCAAGGTTTAGGTGTCATAAAATCAAATGTTGTCATTCATGTTGATAAATCTGTACAACCTGTTATTGACCCACCGAGGAGGATTCCATATGCAATTCAAAACAAAGTACACGATGAGCTTAAGCGTATGGTCGAAATGGGTGTAATTGTTGAGCAAGATGAACCCACTGAGTGGGTTAATTCCATAACAACCGTAAAAAAAACAAATAAGATAAGGATCTGTCTGGATCTGACTAAGTTGAACAAAGCTATCAAGAGAGGGCCATTCCCGACCAAAACCATTGACGAAATTATCGCTAAGACGGCTAACGCAAAATATTTCTCAGTTTTGGATGCCATGACAGGGTATTGGCAGATAGAGTTAGACTATGAGAGTTCACTGTTGTGCACGTTTAAAACTCCATGGGGCCGGTACAGGTACACCCGTCTGCCTTTTACGATCAAAACAGCAGGTGACATTTTTATTCAGGAAATGCACCATGTCATGGGCAATCTACCCGCTATTGGTATAGTCACGGACGACATTTTGATATTTGGGTCAACCGTTGAGGAGCACAACGACAGACTAAAAGCAGTGCTGGACCGAGCTAGGTCGGTAAATCTTAAGTTAAACGAGTAAAATCTTTGTTATGCAAAACTACAGTAAAATATGTAGGTCATCAACTTACCCAACAAGGGGTGAAGCCAGATCCTGACAGAATACAGGCGATCGTAGACATGCCAGAGCCATTCATACCAAACATGTCCGAGATCGCCAAACCACTGCGCACCCTCCTCGTGAAGGATGTCGCGTGACACTGGCAAAGCGAACAACATGTTGCGTTGGACAAACTCAAAGAAAAGTTGAGAACTGCTCCTGTATTGGCATACTATAATGTCGAGAAACCCATTGTTATTCAGGTAGACGTTTGTCAGTAGGGGCTGGGGGCTGTGTTAATGCAGGAAAACAAACCAATCACACTTGCATCTTGTGCACTTGACTCAGCGCAGTTTGGGTAAGCCACTATCGAAAAAGAAATGCTCGCCATATGTTTCGGATGCCAGAGGTTTCATCACTATATCTTTGGCAAGGAAGTTCTAATTCAAACGGACCACAAACCATTGGTGGCGATAATGCAGAAACCGATACATAAACTATCGGCATGGATGCAATGAATGCGAATGCAATTGCAGAATTACAACATCCAGTTGTGTCATGTTAAGGGTTCTCTAATGTTCTTTGCAGACACGTTGTCCCGAGCACACAGTGCTAATGTAGGTCACGCTGACCTATTTGACGACACACTCAGCGTCGCTGCAGTGGACATGCAGTCATCCAGTCTGTTAAGTAAAATTGTCCGAGAGTATGAAAATGATGTGTCCATGTCCATGTTGATAACACATATTGAAAGTGGGTGGGACACTGCACGTATACAAACACCTCCATGTCTGAGACAGTACATTCCATACAAAGATGAGCAAACGGTAAAAAACAACTTAGTTATGAATGGCAATCGAGTTGTGGTACCTCCAAAGCTCCGCGGTGAAATGATTGAAGCATTGCACAAGACGCACAAGACGCACTTGGGGATCACTAAGTCCAAGCAGTTGGCACGTCACTGCATGTTCTGGTGTAACATAAATAAACAAATTGAGGAAAAAGTCAGTCGGTGTGATACATGCCAGAATAACTGTAAAACTTTGCACAACAAACCTTTGGCGAGCCACCCGATAGCATGTCAACCTTACAAAAAAATAGGGGGTGGATTTATTTGAGATAAATCATGAGAATTTCCTGATAATTGTAGATTATTACACTAAATATCCTGAGGTAACTTTGTTGAAGGATATGGCGTCTGTCACAGTTATCGAGGCCATGAAGGATAACTTCACTAGGCATGGTATTCCGAGCCAAGTGATTTTGGACAATGGTCCGCAGTTTAAGAGCCACAAATACATGGAATTTGCAAAATACTATGGGTTTACGGCCACATATTCGAGTCCGCAGTACCCCCGAAGCCACGGCCAAGTCGAAAGATTTGTGAAGGCAATTAAAACCATGTTAAAAAAATGCTTAGACACGAAGACAGACTTTCAGCTAGCTTTGCTAAATTATAGAAACACTCCATTTCCCATGCTGAATGCATCTCCGGCTCAGCTGCTCATGAGCAGAAGGCTGAGAGGGAGGTTGACGATGGCGGAAGATAATTTAATACCCGAAACTCAAAACCCAAAGAGACCACAAACGGCGAAACGCAAGCAAAGTCAGAAAACTGAGGACTGGTTGGGTTAATAGTATCAGGATAATGTGACTGAGTGGTATTTTGGGTCATGCTGCTCCTGGCCCGGTCTCCTTATCGCGCATAATTATAAAGTCATCATGCGTGTGTACTATCAGAAGTATGTCCTGAGATTATTATTCGAAGGGGCTTTACAAATGATGGGATACATTGTGCTCAGAGTAGGACTCAAACTCACACTTCTGCCATTCGGAGGCTAGCGCCATAACCATTAAGCTGTATAGGCTCCCTGATGCAATCAACCTACCCACACCTACCTATTCATCTAAGGAGGTTAATGCACCTCGCTACAATCCTTCTCATGGAATTGTAAGTATCATACTTACAATTGCAAATATTTATAGATAGTGCATTTACATTACAGAACATAACAGGATGATTCAACACCATAGACCTATTTCAATGTTGATAAACATTGTGTATGCATGCGCAGCTTGGCTGTAGAACGAAGGCACACTGCCATTAAGTTTGCCAGTACGCGCAGTGTAAAACGTTTATTCTATTCAAAATTAAAAGAAATGCATAACCCTAACCATATAAATTCAATATAATCTATTCATTGAATATGTTTTCTATATGTGTACCAGGCGGTTTGTTTCTAGATGGTGTGGTTTTAGAGATATTTCACTTTTTTCTGTGTGAAGATTGCTCACGACCATTGACAATGCATTGAGTTTGCCGGTACGCGCACTGAAAAACGTCTATTTTATTCAAAATTAATAGAAATGCACAACCCTAACCATATAAATTTAATATAATCTATTCAGTGAATATGTTTTCTATTTGTGTACCAGGCGGTTTGTTTCTAGATGGTGTGGTTTTAGAGATATTTCACTTTTTCTGTATGAAGATTGCTCGCGACCATTGACAATGCATTGAGTTTGCCGGTACGCGCAGTGAAAAATGTCTATTTTATTCAAAATTAATAGAAATGCACAACCCTAACCATATAAATTTAATATAATCTATTCGTTGAATATGTTTTCTATATGTGTACCAGGCGGTTTGTTTCTAGATGGTGTGGTTTTAGAGATATTTCACTTTTTCTGTATGAAGATTGCTCATAGCCATTGAGTTTGCAGTGTGACAGCGTGTTGTCCTGCAGCCAAAAGGCGCGCACACTGACCTAGATACCCGTACTGGCGTCACATGAAATAGGTCTATACAGTATGTTGAGCAGTTATAAGAATTCTGGACATGGAACCAATGTCACAGGAGATTACAAAAAAATATATATATATATACATATATATATGTATATATATATATATATATATATATATACATATATATGTATATATATATATATGTATATATATATATTTTTATATATATATATATATATAAACATTGTGCCTAGACCCCATACTTCTGGACTCCATTCTGCCATTCCTACCCAATAGTCTATCTAGGTTCCGTGATGTAATTAACCTACCCATGTTTACTGGTACATGTGGAATTTAGGAGGTCAGTGCTCCTAATTACAATACTTTAAGGCCCTGTCACATTACGGCGTATGGCGGGAGCGTATTGAAAACCTACGTAGGTCCTGCGCATGCCGGCCTATGATGACATTTGGTGACCTTTCGGGTGGTTTTGAGCATATGTGGAACCTACGAGGAGCGTACGAGGAGCGTATGAGGAGCGTATGGGAGCGTGCTGTGACATTTTTTGACAGTATGAGCCATACGCCCTCATAGGTCGGGTTTTTTTGAGCATGCACAAAAAAATTTGGACGGACGGATTTATGAAAGCGTATGGCGGCGTATGCCTCATACGCTTCACATACGCCGGCATCTGGCGGCGTATGAGTAGCGTATGAGTAGCGTATGCGTAGCGTATGAGTAGCGTATATGGCGTATGCCGACGTATATGACGTAACGCGCTTACGCCGCCATACGCTCCCGCAAAAAACCCTAATGTGACAGCCCCTTTAGATGTTGCTAGAACATAACACCACAATAAACAACGTATTGCAGTGAGCTCAAAGTTAAAAGCCCTGTTGACAGTCAGTGAATGATACGTTGAGCACTGTGAACTACTAGTAGCTAGTTCAAAACTGGACATTTCCCCCCCGCCCCCTAAAAGAAATGGCAAAGCCTGAAATACAGCCGGCAATTGGAATTTTCCTGGTTTTGTCATATGTCTATTTTATTTTGAGATAAACTTTGGGGATTGTAGTCTGAGATTGGCGTATTATTGTCGGGGGCGTGGGTGAGGGTGGGGGTGGGGGTGGGGTGAGGATGCGGGTGTGTGTATGGGGGGGGGGGGGAGCAGTCGCAACAGTTTCAGTGCAAGCCTAAGTGGAAGCAGTTAGAAAAGTGTTGGCAACCTGGAGGTACTGGGAATTTGTGAGGTTTTACGTTGTGGGCGTGGAATCCAAGTGGTAGCAGCCGTGAGTTTGCTAAGGAGGTCCGGGGGCATGCCCCTAAGAAATTCTTTTAAAAATAGGCTATTTGAGGACATTTCCAAGGGGTTATAGGCTGATATTTTAGCATATGTATAACATGGCATTTACTTATATTTAATCAAAAGTACAGAAATTCGTGGGATTTCATACAAAAGAACAAAAATTCGTGGGATTTTAGGGTCGACCTCTGACTCGTGATTGATTGATTGATTGGTGGTTGCTTTACGCTGTGTCGGCAGCATAGGCCATATTCACAGTGAGAAATGTTTGTTTTTTGTTCAAACCATTGCTTTTACATGTAAAAGCAGACAATCAATTATGTGCCAATAGACACTCATTAAATTAGAAAGCTCACAATCATATATTTGTGATCAAGGGAAACAAATTCCCATAGAAAAAGAAAAGTTTGATTAGTAATTGATATAATCTATTTAGTAAACTATATGAGGTGGTACAGTCCAGCAGCCTTCAAAAAGGCTAAAATGTTTTCCTGTTTTACTTTAGTAAAAAGGTCATGCATACTGTCTGCAGTGTAGAATTGTTGGCACAGGGCCAAAAAATCAATGCAACTAGTAAAATGTGTTTGAGTGTCAGCGGGGACTGACACCCAATACATTCAGGGGGAGGTTCCCCCTTGAGCAGAAAAGCATGTGTAAGCCATGAGTGGCCAATACGGCAGTGGCTAAGGACTACTTCATCCCGCCGACCTCCCGCATGAGTCTGTGGTGGTTTTCCCACAGATGGTTAAATTTCTTTAAGTTTATTAATGTTTTCATCCCACTCATGTTGCCATTTGGATTTTATGTGGGTGGCTATTAGTGGTTTCAGCTCGTTTGTTTCCTTGTATGCCGGCATGGCCAGGCACCCAGCACAGGTGGATATCATACCCATCCGTTGCCAGTTGGTTCATTTTATAAATGACCATTGCTAGAATAGGGTGATTCGTTTTCAGTCCAGCAACAGCCAGGAGGCAAGAGAACGAATCACTGTATATAACATAGTTAGTGTGGTTGGATACCTTGATACACTCCAACGTGAGAAGGAGTGCTCGGGATTCCGCAGTGAAAATCGAGCTCTGATCGGGCAAGCGTACACCAATTTTTTCCCGTCGGCAGACTGCCGCAGCAGCTACCTGGCTTTGGTCTTTCGAACCATCAGTGTATATGGAGAGGTGGTCTGCAAACTGGCCTTGAATCTCTGCATGCAGTCCTTGGTACTCGAGAGGATGTGTCCCAGACTTCCTCAGTTCCGTGAGTCAGAGGATAACCGATGGCTTCCTCAACGACCACGGGGGATGTTCTGGGACTTTGGTATCCTCCAACCCGTCCAAATCCATGCCCAAGGCCTCCAAATGAGGTTTCATTCGAAGCCTCAGTGGCCGGATGTAATTCGGCCTGGCTTCATACCTGGATTCGTCATGTTGCTCGAATAGACAATTGTGTGCAGGATTCAATGCATTAGTTTTTATCTTGACTACATATTGCATGGCCAGTTTGATTCTCCTGTTGTTAAGTGATGGTTCATTGGCTTCGACATAGAGGCTCTGAACCGGTGAGGTGCGGAAGGCCCCAAGGGCCAGGTGCAGTCCCTCATGGTGGATCGTGTCTAGCAGCCCAATATATGATTTCCTTGCGGAACCATATACTATGCTGCCGTAATCCACTCATGACCGAACCAAGGGTCTGTATATGGAGAGCAGAACATCTCTGTCTGCTCCCCACTCTGAGCTGGACAGCACCCTCAGAATATCTAGCGCTTTCAGGCATCTTGTTTTCAGGTACTTTATATGTGGCACGAAAGACAGTTTTGTGTTGAGAATGAAGCCCAGAAATTTGGTTTTCTCAACAACTTTAATGGGATACCCATCCAGGGACAGCTCTGGTTCCGCATGCATTCTATGTAGCAGGCAGAAGTGCATGCAGACTGTTTTGGTCTTGGAAAATTTGAAACCGTTCAGAACTGATCATCGAAGGATCCCATTTATGTTTGGTTTTAGCTGTCTCTCTATGACATTCATGTTAGCACCGTGAGGTGACTGATCAGAACCTTCAATTTTCATGACTCTCATGGAAATTTCATGAGAGTTGTCAACACTCTCAGCGACTAAAATAGCCTGCTTCCCTAGCCTTTTGTTTTCGTCATGGACTAGAAAAGATCGGACATGTCAGGTGGCGGCCTCTAGTGTCATGCAACCGCAACGCGATGAATCGATGGCCGTGTTTGAACACACTGCAATGCACAGCCGACCAGCCACTGCATTCTATTTCTAATAACCGCAACCGGTCCGTAAGCCCCGCAACGCCCCCGCCAGGCCACCCTGGGAACTAAACAAGCCACCCACCCACCTCCCCCCCATCCCCTCTCCCAAAACCTCTGCTGCTGGAGAATGTCTCTCTCTCCCCAGCTTTGTGTTAGGCGGACAGGGCACCAGTCAGCCTAACACTAACAGAAGGGGGTGTGCGTGATAGAACGCAGGGCCACCGCGCATGTCGAGGTGGTGGTGGTTTGCGGCAGGGGCACCACCAGCTATTCTCAGCAGCAGCAGCAGCAGCGACAGCAGGATCGGCAAGGGCAGCAGCAGAAGCAGGAGTAGCCCGGGAGGAGCGGGGGCATTATCATCTCCCTCTCACAACCCCCACTCCCCCCTCCCCCACTCCCCCCACCACACACAGCCAACACGCGCTTAATCCTCAGGCATAATCGAACCACCACCACCACCACCACCATGGAGTGAAGCCGACTGAATAGCGAACGCTGCCACCCCCGGAGCAACGAGCAGTGGCGAGCAGGCGAGTGGGTGAGTGAGCCCTACTGGAGGCGTCTGCATTCAGCGGGTGGCGTCTGGCTGGCTGCTGGAGGACGCCCCCGCCACCCTCCTAACCCCCCTCCTCTTCTCACTTTCCTCCCCGCGCCCCGACGCCCTCTCGTCCCACCCACCCGCCGCCACCACGCCGACGAGTGATGACGACACTTCTCTGCTGGCCTTGGCTGCGGCCTGTCCCCCCGACGCCTCTACCGCCTAGGCCTACAAGCGTCGTCCGGGGCAGGGCGCGCCGTGCACCGCCTCCAGTGTCCGCCCCTCCAGCGGGAGAAGGAGGCAACACGGCGGCGAATGTGACGGCGGCGACGGCGGGCCGCTCACACGCCCTATACTACTACCGTCACCAGTAGGCGGACGGACCGGCATCGGCATCGGGAGCAGCGACCGCCCGTGGACGGACGATCGGCCTACCGGCGAGACTGCACCTGCAAGGGGCGGATACACACCGACTGGCGCCCGACACATGGGACCGGGGCAGGCGTCGGGCTGCAGGGGGACGTGGGCCGGGCAGGAGGCGGTATGTGAGTGTGTGAGTGAGTGAGGCTGGATCAGGGTGTTCCCGACCCTCCTCTGTCATCATCAGCAGCACAGTCAGGTTCACACACAAACACACACACACACACGCTCACACACACGCACACACACACACACGGGAGAATGCTGGGTTGACAGTGTGTACAATAGGACTCTGTCTACCTGTAGAGTGACACCCGCGCCCCCAGCTCCTCTGCCCCCGCCCCCTCCCGCCCATCGCAGCCCCAATACAGCGGGGTCTCTGCCCGACCAGGAGGGCCCGGTGACCGGCAGACATCGCGGCACAAGCCGCCCCCACACACGGCCCCGAGCACAGTCGGACGGACCGAGTAGCTCGGTGCTCACATCCCACACACCCCGCACGTCGCCAACCTCCACCCACGCACACCGGAAGCAGCGAGCACCCCCCCCCCCCCCACACACACCATCAGCCATGTGACGGCTAGCATCCCCAGCCGCTAGTGGGCCTGGGTGCTGTGTGCATGTGCGTGTGTGAATGAATGCATGCACGTGTGCGGCATGTACTGTAGGGCGACAAATGGACTCGAACTATTCACCAATATCCACAACATATCCATATAAATAACCAGCCTACCCCATAGTCACTACCCAGCCTATTCACTTCTCACAATCATCCCCTTACTCCGCCATATTCTACCCTGCCCCTCCCCCCCCCCCCCCCCCCCCCAACCACCACACACATGCACACCTGCTCTCCAACTCCCAGTACCCACAGGAGGGAGTAATTTCGCAGGTCGCTATCCTTTTAGCAACATACGCAGGAGCATGGTGGAGAGGCAGGCTGTCTCAACCCCTGTCCCCGCCCCCGTCCCCGCCCACTTGCCACTCCAGCCCCCACCTCCCAACACATCCGCCCACGCGCCCACCTCGGCTCAACTATGACACGGGCAGCAGCTCCAACAGGACCACCAAGGTGATCGGCGCGTTGAGTGCAGGTATTTAGCGCCGTGGGAGTCGTCTGACAGCGTTATCATCATCCTCACCACCGCGTGAAGGTTCTGTAAACACTCCATGCACTACTTACTAGCTACTAGTAGTACTAACTGTTGCCTCTCCTACTCGACGCTCACTAAGAGAGAGGGAGGTCTGCGTTGAGTTCACACGCAGTGATGCTTACTCATTACATACTGGACGGACTCCTTGTCAGGAAATATCAGTGACAGCCCTTCACCCTACTGCTGTCACACCCATACCGTGACTGATTGGCATTTCTGATACTGCCTTGGGGCGCGCGTTTGTGTATGTGTTTGTGTATGTGGGTGCTACAGACAAAGGGAAACTATGCCTAGAATGAAACTCGAACCCACATTCCTGCCATTCCAGTAGTATCGTCCCAACCCTTAGGCTATCAAGGCTCTCTGATTCAATCAATCTACCCATGCCCACCTGTGTGGTGTGTTCGGGTTCTTTTCCTGTGAGGTCTGTCCAAGCTACTACAGTATTTTGAATCTTAGAAGTTAGAGGGAATTCCTAATTTGAATAGCAGCACTATTTGGAGAATGTCGCGAAAAGAAACTGTCCTTGCAGAAAATGGGATAGGCTGTTTGTCACTACAAAGAAGGACACATCTTCACCAAATGCTCCAAACAGACCCAACGTCGCCTCAACTATATCTACCTGTTCTGATGCAGGATCTGTGTTCTTTCAAGTAGCATATATATGCCTTGCTGACTTGGCCAAAACAGTTAATTAATATATTTTGCGACATCGAATTTAAAACACGCACTAATTAGTACAGGGGGAAACATTACCAAAACCTTTTTTGGGGGGACGGAATTCAAGAGCAATTTCAACTGGCATATACTTGATTTATTATAAACATATCACAATTTTAAATTTGCCATTGGACGCCATGACACTGATGCATTGATTTATACCAGGACCAATTTAAGACGAATTGGAAGAGCAACATACAGCACATGGTATCAATTAATGGTATCAATTAATTAATCATATATATATGAATGTACTCGATAAGGACGTTGTAGGAATATAAACACAGGTATTATTCACCTACAGTTCCTCTAATGTCGTCTGACCATGTCATACTATAAGGGCCTAGTTCCCACTTCGGCCACGGCGGCGTCACCTACGAGTTAGAGACTCAGAGTCGGACATATATATATATATATATATATATATAAATATAACCTTCAGCAATATATATATAACCTTTAGCAATTCTCAGAAGAATAACTAGCAATGCTACTCCTCGTAGAAAAAAAACCAAACTATTATATATATAACAATTGTGTAACATAACATAAGATATTAAAACCATACCGTATATTTGTATATGCTAATTCTCTACAATAAAAATTCACCGGACCCTTCTTAATAGCTAGCAGGATTATGGTGAGATAGTATGGGTTATCATTATCACACGATAGCACACGATAGTTGAGGAGCATTTGTCACAGATTATCTAGAGTTGACGTCTGTCTGCACAGTGCCAATTTGTCGACGTTTCAGCTAGAGGGATACAGTCGACACAACTACATATCATCTGTATCAGAATTCGGCTGTTGCTAACTACTGCTCCCAAATATAACAAGATCCGCCGGAGAGAGTTTTGGTTAGAGAGCGAGGCCTGTCTAGCTGCCTGTCTGTCACTATCTCTCCCTGTCTGTCTCTGCCTGTCCCTGTCTGCCTCTGTCCAACTGTGTGGCTCTATTCATGTCCGATCGCGGTAGCGGCTCCATCGCAGTTTCCTGGGTGGTTGCGAACACGTGGTCGGCGGTCGGCGGTCGGCGGTCGGCGGTCGGCGGTCGGCAGTCGGCGGTCGGCGGTCGGGGGTCGGCGAGCTGCGGGCGGCGGGCGGCGGGAGGCGGGAGGCGGGGAGGCAGCTGGCGCGACTAGTGACACTGACCAGACCAGCTCATGCCAGTCATGGATCCGCCCACGATGTAATTAATGGGTTTTGAGCAGCTCCGAGCAGCTCTCAGTATACCTGCTTAACCATACACAGACCGGCCGGCCGGCAGGCTGGCAGACAAGGGAGCAGTCAGTCAGCTCTCTGGAGGATGTCGACGCGACTCCTACAGGAGCAGGAGGAAGGAGACGAGGAGCAGGAGCAGGTAGGGGCAGGGTTGCGCCAGGAATCATCAGGACTCCCTTGAGCTTACGCCACTGCTACTGGTCAAGCTGGTGCTATACACACACATACGTCACCATTGCCATAGGAACACCATGCTGAGTGTACGTGACCCATTGCTCCCGTGCCATACACACACACTCAGACACTGCTAGCAGACCCACACCAGTGTGCTGCTGCCGTTGCCTCCCTCTTACCTCTGACCTCTGACCTCTGACATCTGACCTCTGACTTCCACACCCGCTCTGACCATGCAGAAGGCATGACTTGGGCGGAATTGCCACCTGTTGGTCTGCGGAGACTGCAGGCACGTGGCAACAACAACAACAACTACTACTACCACGGCTGTCTGCGCAGTCTCGAACATTGACCAGTGGTCATCGTGTGGGAGTGGAGTGGCCTATCCGCTGCTGCCGCTCTCACCAACTGCACTACTACAGAAGGATGACGCCCTGGTTCTGGGTCCTGTATGGGATGGGCATCATCCTGAGCGCCTCGTGCAAGTGTCTGTACGAATATCCAGGTAGGTACAGTTCTATGGTCACATTAAGCACACACACTTTGAATGCATACATTAGATATATATATTATATATATATATATATATATATATATATATATATATGCACCTATTTAAATATAAGCCATTCTTTTTGTAAGAGCGTGGTAGGCAGGAATCCGGGCCCGATTAGTGTCGTGGATAGTCAGTGGGGTCGCCACCAGTCATAATCAGTGAATATTTACAAAGTAATCTAGATTGTAAGTGAACTTCCGTGGATTCATTAAGCGAGTAATTAGGTAAGCACTATATATGCACATAAATGAATATCTATCTATACTGATGTATATCACAAACTAAATATATATATATATATATATATATATATACATTCAAATGCACACAGATACACATATATGCACACATATATACACATATATACACATATATACACATATATATATACATATATATGCACATTTATGCACATTTATACACATATGTACACATATCCCTATATATGCATATATATGCACATATATACACACATATATATCATATATGTACGCATATGCACAGATATATACACAGAAATACACATATATGGACATATCCACACATATACATAGCACATATAAAAATGTACACATAGCAACATATATATATATATATATATATACATATATATGTGCGACATACATGTGCATATATTAAAATGTGTGAGCACTATGAGCATGAGTGACCTTGCATTTGTGTGCGTTGCAAAATAAACATTTATACACTCCCTAAGCAATCCATTATGTGAGCACAAACACAGCAACCCCCCCTGGACTTCCCACCTGTATATTAAGCACCATACTAGATAGACCGCCCTTCTCTCCAATTCGCCTGTACTTGCACCGACTCACTATGCAACCTCACTCACTTCACATTGTGGAATTACCCATACCGTTCGATGTGCATGTGCTTTGTATATAACTCAAATTAAACTCTAAATTCCAACTCTGGTGGGTTAAATAATTATTGTCAAAACGGTTTAATCATGCAAGTTGGAGAGGTAGTTGGACGCGTGCATGGAAAGTAATGGAATAATTATATCCACCACCCACATGAAATGCACATGCTCATTATTCAAATAATTAAGATTAGGTTCTCTGCTTAATCGTCGAGTATGTATTACAACATGTCCATTCCATTTTCATTGCTATCCTTCAGAGAATTCCAACAATCCAGGTAAACACTCATTTCCTCACAATGGAAAGAACTTAAGTTATACATGTGTATATATGTATAGACATGTATACATACATATATATATATATATATATACATATTACATGTATCCCACGGGATATTTTACATATATACTACATATATACACATATATATATATATGTAATATACCCCTAATTATAATTTCTATTGTGTCTCCACTGGCAGCATATCCACGTTTCGCTTTAGGTGTCGTGTATACAATAATACTAATAGGCGAAAGCCATGCGATACCTGGAGAAAAGCCTTGTTAAACTGCCAGAGGAGCCAACAGATGCCACCACCTCTCATTTCCCCATCACCCCTCCGTGCTGGCTTGCAAACCCGCTGTTAATTATTAAGCAACCCCTTCGTTGTTGCTAAGTGCTGCTACCCACAGTTCAAGTTCAAACATGTTGTTATTATTGTTATTAGTCGCCTCAATGTGACCGTCCGCTAAAAATTAAAGTCTTCATGCACACACAGTTTGGGCATTTTCTCTCTCTTGAATTTGTTTCACGAGATGTTGAATAATTACATGTTTTAAGTTCAAACTCCCTAACAACCCTTCCAACCCACAGGTACCCACCTGCATGGATGTTGAATTAGTTGCCTAAACCCTCCCCACCCCTCCTGCCCTCCTCCCCCTTCCACCCACCCCCGCCACACCAGAAATTGAATATGACCCCTCCCCCCACCCCACCCCCATTATTCAATCGTCTCCCAATGTCCTTACTCCGTTACCGACCTTAACACATCAAGCAATACTAACTGAACCGGAAGCTTGAAAATGGGATTCCAGTTCAAGGCACATTATCACTTCCGGTTCAGCCACCTTTATTCACATCGCCTTATGTTGCTGAGTCATATCTGTTCTTTACATCGAGCGCTTGTCTAGTTTTAATCAATTGGACGCTATTCAGTTCCACTGTCCCGCAACTGCGGACCCTATTGAGTGTGCTATGCACACATCGGGCCCATGCACACTACTCGATAATTAGTATTGAATTCGGTAGATCGGAGATCAGGAACAATTCTACTGTCACCGCCAGTCAGCCCTGCTCAGTGGACCCATTTGCAGTTTGTGGGTTATTTTCTGTTCCAACCAGATGTCCACAACTGGTTCATCAAAGGCTGTGGGACGTGTTGTTCCGTCTGTGGGAAAGTGCATATAAAAGACCTCTTACTGCTTATTGGAAAGAGTAGGCTATATGGCGACATCGGGTTTCCTCAAAAGAAATATGTCAGAATGACCATATGTTTGATGCCCAATAGCTGATGATACGAAATCAATGCACATGAGAGGCATCGTTAATAAAAGAAAACAAGCAAGTCAAGCAGCCATACAACTAACTAACTAACCCACTCGCCCCCACCCACACTTCCCTCTTTTGACACACAATCCAGATACCATTCTAGATATCAGCAACTGTAACTGATAACCACAACCTGACCCAACAATTCGGTTCAATCCTGGTGTGGCGTTTTCAGCCGTGTACCGTGTTCAGCCGTGTGATTAGACTCAAACTCAAGGCATTGTCAATGGTCGTGAGCAATCTGCATACAGAAAATACAGAACAAGTGAAATATCTCTAAAACCACACCACCTATTAACAAATCGCTTGGTACACATATAGAAAACATCTTCACCAAAAAGATTATATTAAATTTATAAGGTTAGGGTTCTTGATTTCTATTAATTTTGATTAAAACTAATGTTTTGCACTGCGCGTACCGTCAAACTCAAGGCATTGTCAATGGTGGTGAGCAATCTTCATACAGAAAATCCAGGAAAAGTGAAATATCTCTAAAACCACACCACCTAGAAACAAATCGCTTGGTACACATATAGAAAACATCTTTACCAAAAACATTATATTAAATTTATAAGGTTAGTGACTCACGACCATTGACAATGCCTTGAGTTTGAGTCTATGCACACGGCTGAACACGGTACACGGCTGAAAACGCCTCACCGGCAACGGAATCCCCAATGGCCGATCAAGGAGACGCAACTCAAATTATCGTGTAGTGTAAGACGGCCTTTATAAACGAGATCAATCCTTCCCCATCTCCTTTCATAGACCAGCATAATTAACACTGCTAGAGTATTAAATACTGTAGCCACGTTTCTGCCGTAAACATGTTTTGAGCGTCTTTCATTATCATCGAGCAGTACCGTGGCCTACATATCAATTGTCAATTATCGACACTGGTCGTAAGTAATGACATTCCCCAATGTGCCAATAACTGTGAGCCGACAATAGAAACAAATACAAAGGAAGTCGGCAGTCGGTAGTCGGCAGTCGGACGTCGTGGTGGGTGGATGAAAGATGACAAACACATTTTGTAAGTCGTTGGTTTGACCGGGCCGGGATTCAAACTCCTGACCTTCCGCACGAGAAGCCTGCGCTCTACCGATTCAGCCTCCACGTCCGGTGTCAAACAGCTGTCACATGACATTGACATCGTAGCTCTGCTCACGATGAGCCAATATGTATGCGTTTTAGACTAATGGGTAATGTTGGTGAATTTCGACTAAGGCTTGTGTCCATGCCCATCTATAGGCCTTTCTAGATGTAAATATCATGAGGCATACCTTGAAAAGGAACATTTATCAAGCTGGTACTGAATGGAAGACCCTGCGTTTCCTAAATGTGCCATTTAAGTTTGCTATTTCTATTCTATTTACTTGTAGTCGTGCGCTGACTTTTGTGGCTTTGGGTGTTGTCCACTGCACTAATTCTGAAGTCCTACCCAAACAACAAGTTCTTGCCACTGCATTCACATGCCGTCATGGCGGAGCTAAATTGTTGGACTGTAAAAGTGTAAGCACGGGTGAACAATTTCTCTTAGCATCATATTTTTTCTATACTAAATTATTTTTGTAACATGCACTTCAAAAATGTTATTTGTACTTACAATTGTTTAATATTCTGTTAGTGTGTGCAAACAATGTTGTGTTTACAATTAAACATTGTTTTCCAGTAAGTACATGCAAACAATTTTATGCCTACCATTTAATAAAATTCCAATCAGCACATGCAAGCAATTTTGTGATTACAGTTTTTAGATTCCCAGTAAGTACGTGCGAACAAATTATGTGCTTACAATTAAAAAAAGAAAAAAAGGAAAAAAGGAAGAAATTCTGGCTACGCCCCCGTGCCGGGATGGTGGAGGAACTCGCGCACATCGGGGAGTGTGCGCCCACCTTTGAGAGAAACCTGTGGAATGCCAGAGTTGATTGCACCGGGAATGGCACTAGTGCAACGGGGCGTGAACAGACGCCGTTACACCTGGGCCGACTGTTCACACCGCCCGTCATGCCCCCCACCTCCCCCCCCTCCCCCCTTCCACTCCCTTCTCCACCGGGTGCGGTGGCCGAATTTGTAGAGCGCGGGCCTCGGGTACAGGAGATCGGGATTTCGGGTCCCGGTCGAATCAAATCAATGACTTACAAAATTGATACCTGTCCCTTACTTGTCGCTTTCTAGCCTGGCACTCAGCAATAATAGGATAGGGCAACGACTGGTTAGCTCAGTGTCAGGATAATGTGACTGAGTGGGATATCGAGTCATGGTGCCAGTGGCTTGATTTCCCACTGGGGCAGCACTGTAAAAGTCACCATGAGTGCACACTGTCATAAGTTGTTACCCATCCAGATATGACCTTAGATGTTGCCAGGACATAAAACTCCAACAACCAACCCAGCCTCCCTGCTGCTGCTGCTGCCGGTACCCGGGGTTCTAACTAACTCAGTGCGTACATGGCGCGAGTGCTGTGGTTCACTCAATAATCGATGAAGGATTTGAGAGCTGAATCTAACTTCTATTAGAAGTTAGATTCAGCTCTCAAATCGACTGCTGAGAAGTTCTAAGCAGTCGGTGGAACCAGTTCTGTTTGTAGCTCAGCCGTCAACGCTAACGCACTTGTAACCAACTGACCGCAACCTCTGGGTTGTCCCTCACCAGCTGCGCCTATGGGTTTATAGATGGATTGAAATCGAATATATACGCTGTGTATATAATGTTGTTTGTTTGTTTGTCTGTTGTTGTTTTACGTCCTAGCAACATCTAAGGTCATATCAGGATGGGTGTATATAATATATACATATATATATTATATATATTATATATACAGTAAAACCTCTCTAAATCGACCAACCTTGGGACCGATTTTAAAAGTGGTCCATTTAGGGAGGTGGTCGGTTTAAGGAGTTATAATATGGTTACAATGGTATTTATTGCTAGGACCCAAATAAAGCGATCGATTTAGGGGAGTGGTCGATCTGTGGAGGTGGTCGGGTATAGAAGTGTTACTGCATATTATATATGTATATAGTGCATATAGTGTACTTCAGTCCATTTATATATTTATTAAGTTCATTTATATATACATATATATATATATATTCATACATATGCATATATATCCATACATGCACATATATATGTAAATATATACAGTGCATTTTTATATATACACACAGGTATTATATAGATGCCTTATACAAGGCACATATGCATGCAGATATATGTGTATGCATATATACGTATATATGTGTAAATGTAGACACATGCATATACATACAGGATGCTTAGTGCAGTACTTTTGACTAACCAGACAATGACTACACATCCCTTGCACGTCCACTTTTGGAATATGGAAATGTTGTGTGGTCACCACTCGACAGGAAGGATGCTGAGTCAATTGAGAAGATCCACAGAAGGGCAACGAAGCTTGTACATGGATTCAATGAAATACCCTACGAACAACGTATGCATCATTTGAAGATCCCAAGCATGTACTACAGACGGGCCCGGGGGGATATGATTGGAGTATTCAAATATCTCCATGGTATCTACAAGACAGGCAGCCCCTTTATCAGAGACTCCAACACCAGGACCAGAGGACACTCCCTGAAGCTGAGGAAGCGGTACTCCAGACTGGACCTGCGACACAACTTTTTCGGTTTTAGGGTGGTTGACCTGTGGAATGTGCCAGAGAGTGTCATAGCAGCAGAGTCGGTGAACTGTTTCAAGTCCCGACTGGATGCATAGTGGTCAAGCATTACATATATCTTGGAGCCAGTGACAGTTGCTACAATCCACCACATCTGAAGAACTGTCTCGATTTCTATTAATTAAGAGCGGCTAGCAGATCCAAGGCCTATTATAGCTCTTTCCTATTGATTGATTGATAACCTACCTATGAGTGAAATGGTCTACTTTCACAAAGTCCAATAGCAAAATGGGCCACGGATGTACTTGAATAATTAATTAGCTTGTTTGGTTCGTTTTGGATTTTCCGTCTTAGAAACATCTAAAGGCACATCGGGACAAGTGCCGAATTTATGACAGTTCACTGCACTGATGGCGACTTTATAGTGCTGCCCCACTGGAATGTCGCACCGTCGGCACCATGAGTCCCGCGATATCCCAGTCAGTTACCTCACATCACCCTAGAGCTAAGCCCACTGGTTGTGAATGCGTGTATGGTTAGAGAGGCCGTTAGGGAAGATTTAGCAAACTCTCTATTAGTATTATTACAACACCTTTTGCCCATTTGAAATCTCCCGACCTAGAAGAAACCACAGGTGTTTGTAATGGTAACCCTGCCGACATATCTAGCTATCTGAACAAGGTGTCCAAGTGAACCTATGACGTCATTCCCCCACATCCCTCCGTCTCCCTCCGCCTCCAACCCTTCGCCCCTAACCCTGCACCCGCTCTCCTGCCCCTCCCTCTCACGGCCTCATGCCCTCCTCCTACTCCCCTTCCAACACTCCTTCATCCCTCATCCTCTTCCCTCTCCCCGCCCTACCCCTAATCATTTCCCTGCGTCTCCCTTCCCCGTCCTTCCCCTCCTTTCCCCCGCCTCGTCCTAACCCTCCCCTCCCCTCCCCTCTCGTTATACCTCCCTTTACTCCCATCCATCCTTGCTCTCTCCTCCCCGTCCTCATCTCTCCTCCTCCTCTCACACATCATCCTTTCTTTCACTCCCAACTCCCCTTCCCCGTCCTCCTGCACATCCCCTTCCCCCTCCTCCTCCTCCCCCAACCCCAACTTCATGCACCACCATCTCGTTCCATCCTTCTCATTCCTCTTCTTCTACCCCTTCTCCCTTTCCATCTCTCCTCTCGCCACTCTCCGCCTCTCCTCTTCCTCCCGTTCCTCTCCCCTCCTCTCCCCTCCTCTCACCTCCTCTCCTCTCCCCTCCTCCACTCCTTTCTATCCCCTTCTCCTTCCGCCATATCTCCTGCTACACGTCCCTCCTCTCCCCCCCATCCCTCCTCCCTTCCTCTTCTCCCCATCACTCCCCACCTCTCTCATTCCGCCCCTCCTTTATCCCCTTCTTCTTCCTCCCTGCTTCCTCTCCCGCTCTCATATCTCCCCTTCTTCGCACCCTCCCCTTCCCTTCCTCCTCTCCCCATCCTCTCCCCTCCCCCCGCTCCTCTCCCCTCCTCTCCCCACCTCTCTACTCCCCCGTCCGCAACCCACCTCTACCCCGTTCTCCTTCCCGCCTCTCCACCCCTCCTCCTCTCACCGCTCTCCCCTCACCCACCTCTCCCCTTCTTCCCTTACCCACCATTTTCCTCCCCTCCCCCTCCTCTCCCACCTCTCCCCTCCTCTCCCCTCTCCTCGTGTCCCCTCCCCTTCATCTCCCCTCCCCCTCCTACCTTGTTCTCCTTCCCGCCTCCCCACCCCTCCTCTCCTATTCTCTCACCTCTCCTCGTGTCCCCTCCCCTCATCTCCCCTACCCCTCTACCTTGTTCTCCTTCACGCCTCTCCACCCCTCATCTCCCCTCCTCTCCCCTCTCCTCATGTCCTCTCTCCTCATCTCCCCTCCCCTTCTACCCTGTTCTCCTTCCCGCCTCTCCACCCGTCCTCTCCCCTCCCCAGCCCCACCTCCACATTCATCCACTCCGTCAGCATCATATTTCCCGATCCAACAATAACAACTCGACCGGCAGTATCAGCAGCGTCCCCCC
The DNA here is from genome assembly GCA_030323885.1 of Branchipolynoe longqiensis. NCBI lineage: Eukaryota > Metazoa > Annelida > Polychaeta > Phyllodocida > Polynoidae > Branchipolynoe > Branchipolynoe longqiensis. The sequence continues at coordinate 30,052,359 of CM059194.1, forward strand.
CCCCCCCCCCCCCCCCTGCGCTCCGGCCAGACGCCCACCTTCCTCCAGGTCCGACACTACCCAGCACCCATACCTCACCTTACCTCGCCATAGCTCACCCGGGCCCGGCCTGCTTACCGGCCAGTCCGTACAAACACACCACCGCCCCCCCCCCCCCGTCTCTCCACAGTCCACCATATATATATATACATTAAAGGTAATATACTTTCTGCTTTCAATTATGAAATTTATTATTTTTATTGTATTAGCAATGTATATGTGTTATTTTTAACTGGGGAAAACGCCTCATAAGTATTGTACTTCTGCTTTCTCCTTTTTCATGTGAAACATTAAATAAATGATACATGATACATGATACATAAATATCAGCTTGTATGTACAATGATCAGGTGGAAATAAATAAATCTTAATATTAATCTTAATCTTAATATATATATGATGGGGAAGATATATATATATATGTAGCTGCCCTTATATATATATATATATATTTATATATATATATATATATATAAGCAGCTACAGTACACAAGAACACAAGAGAAAAATGCAGTGGGATGAGTATATTTCTCTGGCAAGGAATATTCCGCCCTTGTATATAAACAAAAATCGTTCGGTGCAACTGACCGTGTGCCGCGTCTGTCAGGATGACAATTGATTCCCTTCCGCGCCTTTACACTCACATAATACATTATGCATTATATAGTTATATATATATATATATTTATATGTATGTTTGCTAGGGGTTTCCGTTCTGTCAACATTTATCATCATATCACGACGGGTACCGACTTGTGACAGTGTGCACTCATGGCAACTTTATAGTGCTGCCCCTTTGAAAGATCAGACCGCGGGCATCATGACCCAATATCCAACTAACATTATCCTGATACAGAGCTAACCAGTCTTTGCCATGTTGTAGTAATGCCGAGCGCCAGTCTACATACCTACAGCTAGCAATTTTATAATACCCCTGTCACACTACGACGTAACGAGCTAACGTAAGCCTGACGTGATCACATTTGGTCATTACGTTGTTGTACGTTGGGTTACGTTATTATGATGTCATAATGACGTTAGACTGACGTCGAGCTACGTCATGTTACGTCGTGTTACGTCGGCGCGCGTCAATGTTTTGAACTTGTTCAAAACTTTCGACGTGACGCGAACGTAAGGGTTTACGTTCACCGTACGTTCTGTACACGTTCGGTGAACGTCAATGATGTTAAACGGACGTTAGTCAAACGTTCCTCACTACGTTCCACTCGTTGACCCACATTAAAGCAAGTGGAAACGTCCAAGCGGCGTAATGGGAAAGTCAGGAGAACGTCAGGAGAACGTCAGGAGAACGTCAGGAGAACGTCAGGAGAACATACGTTCAGCGTTTCGCCAACGTTTAATGATGTAAGTAACGTAATGGCTCTGTCACACTACGACGTAATGACGTCAGCGTAGGGAGAACGTGAAGAACGTTGAACTTCTCAGCGTAGTATGCAAATTTGGGCACAAGTTGAACGTGGATGCAGCGTAGTGGACGAGAGCGTAACGTCGGTAAAGCATAGTGATACCGTCATTCAACGAGAGAGGTCAACGTCACTACGCTCACGGAACGTTATGAACGTTATTCCATCGCCAGAAGAACGTTACGTGACGTTAGATACGTCATGAGACGTTGAACGTACGTTGAATGCACGTTCTCCTGACGTTCTCCTGACGTTCTCCTGACGTTCTCCTGACGTTCTCCTGACGTTCTCCTGACGTTCTCCTGATGTTCCCATTACGCCACGTGGCCATTTGCACTCGGTTTAATGTGGGTCAACGTAGTCGAACGTAGTTGAACGTAGTGAGCAGCGTTGGAAAAACGTCCGTTTAACGTCATTGACGTTCACTGAACGTGAACAGAACGTACGGCGAACGTAAACCCTTACGTTCGAGCTACGTCGAAAGTTTTGAAAACCTTGACGTACCTCGACGTAACACGACGTAATGTGACGTAGCTCATGACGTAACCCAACGTAATGACGAAAAATGACCACGTTAGGCTCACGTTGGCTCGTTACGTCGTAGTGTGACAGGGGTATAAGGTAACGTAAAGCAACGTAGTACTGGCGATGGAATAACGTTCATAACGTTCCGTCAGCGTCATTACGTTGTCCTCTCTCGTTGAATGACGGAATCACTACGCTTTACCGCCGTTACTCTCTCGTCCACTACGCTGCATCCACGTTCAACTTGTGCCCAAATTTGCATACTACGCCGAGAAGTTCAACGTTCTTCACGCTCTCCCTACGTTGACGTCGTTACGTCGTAGTGTGACAGCCCCATTAGTCATTGATTTGACCCGGCTGGCATTCGAACTCCCGAACTTTCGTACGGGAACCCTGCGCTCTACCGATTTGGCCACTGCGTCCGGTCGTTGAATAAAATGTAAGAAAGTATGCGTTTGGAGAGAGGCGGTCGGGGGGGGGGCAGGGAATGGGAGGTGGGAGGGGATAGGGGGTAGCTGGAAGCGGGAGGGGGAGGCGGAAGGGGAGGGAGAATGGGGTTGGGGCGGCGGGAGGGGAGAAGGGGAGGGGAAGGTGGAAGGGGAGGGGAGAGCGGAAGGTGGAGGGGGAGGGGAGAACGGGAGGGGGAGGCTGGAGGGGAGGGGGAGGTGGGAGGGGAGAGGGGAGGGGGGACAGGGAGTAGAGGGGGGAAAGGGAAGGTGGGGGAGGATATGGAAGCTGAAGGGGCAGGGGAAGGAGGGGAGAGGGGGATGGGAGGCTGGAGACGATGGGGTGGGATGGGATAGGGGAAGGGGGATGGGAGGGGAAGGGAGAGGAGAGGGGGAATGGGGCGGCTGGAGGGGAGGGGAGGGAGGAGGAGAGGAGGGGAGAGAGGGAGGGGGAAAGTGAGGGGAGGGGAAGTGAGGGAGGAGGCGGGAAGGAGAGGGGGAAGGGAGAAGGGGGTAGGGGGGAAGGGGTAGGAAGGGGAGGGAGAGGGGAGGCGAGCGGGCGAGGCGGGAGGGAGATGGGGGTTGGGGGTGGGAGGGGGTGGGAGGGGAAGGGGCGTGGCATAGTGAACTTGGGGTAAGTGCTACAGTTACTTTAAGTGGAATTTGGTGTGATGTTCGTCGGTAACACACACCCTTGGTGGCAGTCGGCCAGGCCCCGAGTAAAGGCCTGGTGGCCCGGTTTGAAGGCCCGGCGTCCGTTCAGCTGCCCCGGACAGACAGCTTGGAGCGCGTATCGATTCACTCCGTGACCGCAGTGAGCCCCGCCCGCTGGTTAAAGGTACATAACGCCATGATTATGAGACTTGGACGTATTTAGAAAATATACACATCAGGTTGATCACTATAACTTACTGTATAAGTTCCTGTTGTAGGGGGTGGTGAAAATGGGAATGTTACGCATAGGGCATACTCATACTTATCATTATGCAGGGATGAAAGATCCCCGCGGTTTCGCGGATTTCGGGATTGTTTATATTCGCAGATTAATGTTAACAAAATTCCAAAAAATGGGATGAATATGACACCAGTTGGGTGGTTCGAATCCCTTTCTTATATGACCTTAGATGTAGCTAGAACATCGAATGTAAACAAGAAAGTTTTTGGTACGGCCGATAATGCAATCACAACAAGGCTAGTTGAAACCTGACTTCCGGTATTTTTTCGCGATTCCTTGACAATGCTAAACCTATGGGAGAATATCTGCATTTCTGCTTTTTTTCCCAGAGACTACTTTCATCCCTGATTATGAGTCTCCGACGTATTTAGAAAATAAACACACCAGGTTGATCGCTATGATGGGGCTGTCACACTACGAGGTTTTGGCCCAACGCGGGTCGACGCGTGCCGACGTGTTGGGTTTTTGGTCGAAAAGTCGGTACACGTCCGGTACGTTACCGGCGCATTACCGGCACGTTACCGGCGCATCGGTATACGTAGACTGATAGCAACGTGTGAGCCAACACGCCGGCTCCCGTCGGCGCCCGCCGGCTCGCGCCGATCGTTTTGTGCTTGCACAAAACTTTCGGCGCGGACAGACGGGTTGGAGGGGGCGTTACGGACACGTTACCAAGACGTCGATACCCGTTGGCGGCGCGCCGGGCGAACGCTGGCAGACCGTTGAGCAACGTCAGTTAACGTTGGCTTTTTTTCCCCCAAAATGCGACCATTCCCTCGGCGCGTCCGTAACGTCCGATCGACGGGTAGTCGGCGTGATATTGGCGTTGTTCCAGCATTTCTCGGCGCTTTGGACGTCTTGCCGACGCGCCTGGACGCGTTGGCAGTGGGTGTGGACGTGCTGCGGGCACGTCCTAACGTGTTGCTGGTGGGTATGTACACGTTGACACGGTAATAACACGACACCAACGCGCCGTCGACGCGCCAAAAGCACGCCGACAGCGCGCCGACAACACGCCGATGGCACGCTGGGAACCCGCTGGCGAGACGTTGACATGTTTTCCCGCCGCACGTCGAAACCCGTTGGCTGCGCGCCAAGAACACGCCACTAACACGCTGCGCCGCGTCAAGCTTTCTCCCAAAACGCCGAAAAGTTGGACATCTCTTGACGGGTTGCAAATATTTTGCACGTTGCCGGCACGCCGACAGAAACGTCGTAGTGTGACAGCCCCATTAAGCTACTGTTGTAGGGGGGGGGGTATTGAAAATGGGGAATATTATATATAGGCATACTCATACTGATGATTATGAGTCTCTGACGTATTTAGAAAATAAGGACATCAGGTTGATCGCTTAGAAAATTGTTGCAGGGGGTGATGGAAATGGGGATATTACGAAAATTAAAAAAAAAGTAGTTTATTCAGTGAATAATACCTTTTGTCAGCGCCAGAGCACTAGTCTTCTGGCTGTTCAGTACAATTTGTTGGTACAAAAATGAAACTATTAGTTTTAATAATAATCACATGCAAATCCTGTTCAATAATAAAAGTATCACTATTATACATAATATAAATGAACTATTAGTTGTAATAATAACTGCATACAATTCCAGTTTGATAAAAGTATTATGCATTTGGTAAATATGCATTACATGGTATCGCATGATTCTAGAATATTTAAAAAACATTTCTTTCTTCCTTTTACCTTTCTCTCTTTTATTTGTCAAAACTGATGATTATGAGTCTCCGATGTGTTTAGAAAATAAACACATCATATTGATCGCTTATAACTTTATAAGCCACTGTTGTGGGTGTTGGTGATGAAAATGGGGAATATTATGCATAGGGTGTACTCATGCTTGTGATTATCAGCCTCTGCTGTATTTAGAAAATAAAAACATCAGGTTGCTTGCTATAAGGTACGGTTGTAGGGGGTGATGAAAATGGGGCATGTTTCGTCTAGGGCGTACTCATACTGATGATTATGAGTCTATGGCTGTGTTTAGAAAATAAACACATCAGGTTATCGCTATAAGTTACGGTTGTAGGGGGTGATGACAATGGATTATTACGCATAGGGCAGGATTCGAACCCACACTTCTTGCCATTCCGGGGTTTGTATGCTAATCATTACATTACTTAGGCAGTGCAGTGGATGCAGTGGATCTTGAGATCAGAATACTGCAAAATTCAATAATCAAACGAAAGTCTACACATTAAGTAAAATTGCTATCATTGATTCATTAATTCGATCCAGAAATACAAGAAATTTGATCAGGCTGTGCTTTCAAATATGGTTGCAATGGTACTTGCGTGTTGTCCTTTTAGAGTGCAACTTTGTGATTACCAGCTTGCATTCATCATTGTTGCTCGGGCATGTATGAAAAAGACCACAAGGTCTGAAACATGTCTTTGACACCCACTTCGCAATGTATACAAGCAAAAGAAATAACATAGAAAAGAAAGGGAAAGGAAAGAGAAATGAAAGAAAAAAAGGGAAGCCAAAGAGAAAAAGAGAAAAGAAAGAGCCAAAAGACAAGAAAGAACAAAGAGAACCAAAGTTAAAACAAAGAAGACAAAGAGAAAACAAAGAGTAACAGACACAAAACAAAGAGAAAACAAAGAGAAAACAAAGAGAAAACAAAGAGAAAACAAAGAGTAACAGACACAAAACAAAGAGAAAACAAAGAGTATCAGACACAAAACAAAGAGAAAACAGAGAAAACAAAGAGTAACAGACACAAAGCAAAGAGAAAACAAAGAGTAACAGACACACAACAAAGAGAAAACAAAGAGTAACAGACACAAAACAAAGAGAAAACAAAGAGAAAACAGAGAAAACAAAGTGAAAACAAAGAGTAACATACACAAAACAAAGAGAAAACAAAGAGTAACAGTCACAAAACAAAGAAAAAACAAAGAGAAAACAGAAAACAAAGAGAACACAAAGAGTAACAGACACAACACAAAGAGAACACAGAGAAAACAAAGTTTAAGGCTGGAATTTACAACTAACCAGATTTACAAGTGCTTTCTAGCTATTTTTCGGAACATATCTTGCTGAGCTGTTTAATACATGTTGGCCTTTCTTTGATTAGTTTATCCTGCAGCATGTAAACCTTCAGTATTTTTTGTTCACTTACAAAACTGAACGGGAAATTTGAAATTGCTCTATAGTGAAAATTAGTGCCGAATTACTGATTGAACCAGATAACTGATTGCCTGATAAGTGATGGTCAACCTGTACAAAAAACCCACAAAGGTCACTTGAATACAAAACATACAATTCTCGCCGTGAATATGGCCTATGCTGCCGACACGGCGTTAAGAAACTACCAATCAATCAATCAATCATACAGATGTCCCACCTCCGTAGACTTTTAAATTCGTGAGTGTCTATTGACACCTAATTGATTGTATGCTTTTATATTATATGTAAAAGCGATGGTTGAATAAAGAAACAAACAATTCTCCTATGTATATGATCTATGTTGCCGACACGGCCTAAAGAAACCACCAATCAATCAATCAATCATGAACAAAGGTCACTTCCATTCCAAATATGTGGACTTATCTCTCCACTGTAGTCATCAAAATTTGCACCCATACAACTTCTCAAAATAAATAAGTTGCATGAATCTCTGGCTTCACTCAGCCATGGGTTGATTGATCCCAGGACCTGCCGCGCATGAAGCAGGTGTCCTACCCACTGGACTATCGCCGTCTGGTAAGGGGCGACCTCTGGTGGTGGTCGGTGTTGTGTATCTGGGTGGGTGGCATCCCTCAGCAGGCCTGGGCGTGCCCCCCTCCCAACTCCCCCAAATCCCCGGGGCGCCCCCCGGAACCTGTGGCGCTCCCTGCCGCATGGTGGCCGCGCTGGAGGCCATCTCAGACCGGGCGATAATATGTCACTAACCCATTTCATTGCTGACGGCGCGTGGTGTCCCCCCCCCCCCCCCCCCCCCCCCCCCCCCCCCCCCCCCCCCCCCCCCCGAAGCTGAGAGACATTACGACCGACTCTTGGACGCAACTCTCACAGCAGAGAGCTAAATGGAGAGCGGCAGTCAAGTAATGAAAGCAGTCTTTGTCGCATCACGACCAACAGCATGATGATGATGACCCTCTCCCCTCTGATACTGACAAGTAGAGAATGTTGCAATTGTTGGGAGTCATAGCCCCGCCTCCTCCCACCCCTCGTACTGACAAGTAGGGTATGCCCTAGGCTATTCCACTTTTTGAAGACTTAGGTTTCAGCCTGCAGAGCCATTACGTAAATCCGACACTGGGTGGGTGTGGGGAGGGATCACCATAGTGGCGCATGCGTGGTGAGGATGTATCAGTGATTGACAGGTGATGAATGTCCAGTCCCCTTGAGTTGTATTGCCGCTGGTTGATACTGGTTGTGACAGTGTGATGCTAGACCTTGGCAAATACAACTATGAAGGCCAGTGCTCTGGCGCTGACAAAAGATATTATTCGATGAATAAATACTTGAACCAAAAAAAAAAAAGGTCGCCACCAGAGTGTGCATTACCAGATTCGACAAGGGATGGGCTTCTAGCAATTCTGATTTCTGTGGTTTAATCAGATTCTCGGTCTGTGGTTTGATGTCTCGAGCTATAATATTATACAACTAGTCTATATCTGTGCAAAATAAGGGTAGGAAACCCCCACTAAGCCGCACTGCAAGGGGGCATGTGGTATGTCACGGCCCAACAGCAGGACGGCCAATGGAAGGTAACCATGCCAAAATTAACCAGATAATACACCTAACAACCACGTGCAAGCCTATGATATGTAAATATGAGTAGGCTAGTCTAGTAATAAGAGTAGAAAAAATCCAAAAAAACTAACATAGACTACTAACCATACTAAGCAACCACTTGCCTGGTACTGTAATACAGGCAATCAAACATCTTATCAGCTACTGTGTGATAAGATAACTCCACCACTACAGCTGGCCAGCATTGAAAACAAGCCCGAGTACTCAAGCTTATATGCTATGGATAGTATAAACACAGCCTCAATAAATTAAAAAAAAAAAAAGTCTAGTTAAAGTGGCACATCCGATTGTTTTGAGCTTCTGTCATTTTTTTCTGAGATAATTATACATATATATATATATGTATATATATTGATATATATATTAAGTTGATTGATTTAATCTACCTTACCTTAGTTTTAAGTACCATTTATTTTAAAGTTTTGATACATATCTAGCCTTGACAGACATCATTCGGGCCAAAATGAAACCATGACTACTAGGTTTGAGCTGAAGTTGCCATCATTCCGATAATCAAATCTATTTTTTCACAGATTATATTGCATGCGGTAATTTGAAATTGATAGATTTTACCTGTAATTCACAACAACAAATTATATCTTACAGAGAACAATTAAAATTGATTTGTCGGGTTTTGCACAAGAACTCTTCGTATGTATGTATGTATGTATGTATGTATGTATGTATGTATGTATGGTTTTGCGCCTGAACTCTTCACATGTATATATATGTGCTCTATAATCCATTATGGGAATATAAACAAGGACACTACCGATCTTCAGTTCCCTATGTAATAGTTAGCACTTATCCTATCTAGCTGACCCTGTTATTATGACATAGACCACGGTGGCGCCCCCTGTGAGCGGCCCTGTGCACTGTATGCCAGCTGCGCCTGGCCTTAACGCATTCAATTTTTAACTTTCGCTGCATTCAGGGTGCGCGGTGATTGGGCGAGCGATACCATCTTCGCCTACCTGCAGACGCCATTGAGCGTCCGCATAATGAACGACATTAGGGTTTCCACGGCACTGGCCGGTGCGGGACCTCCCCACGTGCGGGAGGCCAGCCCTGCGGCTCGGGCATCTTCACTGACCCACATGCGCCACTGTAAACATCCATACCACGCCCTCCGGCGCCGTCAAGTAATGCCTCACACCCAGTACCTCGGAGACCGGTACCGTCCCTGTCCCAGCTGCGTCCACCGCCGGGTTGTGTGTCTGCCTGGGTGTCCCAAACCCCAGTACCGCTACCGTCCCTGCCCCGTATATATACATGTATATATACGTGTATATACATGTATATAAATGTATATAAATGTATATATATGTATATATAGATGTATATATTAATTTATATATACATGAGTATATACATGTGTATATATACATGGGTATGCAGGTGTTGCAGGTATAGCAATGCCTCAGGGAGTTTGATGCCTCTGCCTTGCAGAGTTGTAAACCACTGCCTTGTGGTACAGGTTCTTGACAGAACCGAAGGCTAAGGGAGCAAACCCTAAACAGAAAACCATGTCACTGTGGCAGCATTAATGGTGGTTGATGTATGGAACCTCCAAAATCTCCCGACCAGCCACTGCAGGGACAAATAGCTTTGTGCCTGTCTTGACATGTTCTTGCCAGTGTGAAACCTCTATTTGCTCCCCGAGAGAGTGCCGCTGGTAACTTGCAAAAGCCAGCAGCACTTCAACACTTTTGCAGGCAGCTTTCATGAAATAAAATATACATTTATAATTATGTACACATGTGTATATATACATGCATATATAAATGTGTATAATATGTGTATAATACATGTGTATAATATGTGTATAATATGCATCTGTACACAATGTACATAACCCACTGTGTATAAATTACACAGACCCACCAACAACAAATCTAACTATGCACCACCAGTAATATTAATAATTATGCCAAGGTGACAAGTTGTGCGGCTGCTATCTCCTGTTCACACATATTCAACCCATGTCTCTGAACAGTATTATTCACCCTACAGTGCTTTTATGGATAGAGTGGTTTTGCTTCAGCCGCATTGTGCTCTTAATCACACAATTACCTACATGTGTCAGGCTGTGCTATTTGCCGCTCACAATTAATTACCCCCATGTGTCTGCACTCTGCTTAGTCAGACCCTGTATCAACATTCAACCAGACTCCACATAATGGCTGGTGGAGATAGCTGTGCACACCCTCCCACATCGCATTAATCTACACATGTCCCGGGAGAATATATTACAACCTGCAGTTAGATCTGTGACTGAAATTCAGTAATCTTTACTTTCTTTTGGAAAAAATAAAAAAGAACATAAAAAGGAGAAAATATTGTGATTTACAATTCTCCATTTACACATGGAGTCAGTTTGAAAGCTGGTTCTATATAATACAAACAGCATGAAGTATATGGTTATTATAATTATAGTTGCATCAGAGAAAATGGATATGTTGTGGTAATATATTTAGGATTCATGTAGATAAAAGATTCACCCCATACTGACAGTACACGGGTGAAAACCAACCCATTAGAAAAGCTGGCGAAGAATTTCGACATGCTGGGGAAATAAATTGAGTGAATAATGTCTTAATTTAAGAAGCAAAATATATTCTTTATATATGTTTTTATATTTGCCCGCTACCTTTGAGTTGAAAAATATAATAAAACATCTAGTTTAATAAGATTTAAAAGTGAAATCGATGGCGTTCTATGGCCGCCATCTTGTCTTTTTGCATGCTCTCCCATTTCACCAAATCTGTGCCAATATATGTCCCCATTTGATCCTGGAACCACAGTTTCTAGTTTCTGTCTCATACTAAAGCTATTTTCGCCCGTATTTACACTACGTTGTCATTCACCCGTGTACTCCAAGTACAGGGTGAATTTTTTATCTAGGATTCATGGTGTTCAGTGAATAAATTATGTCGATTTGAAGCTGCATAGTCTGATGAAAATATAACTTTTTCAAATCCAAGCCACTCACCTGGATTTGATCCTACGTGTCCAACTTAGGTTCTAGTGCATTTATTAAGCATTTGGTGCTGCATAAAAGGGAACACTAAGTCAATTTAATAGAATCTGTTGCTGCTGAAGCATATGGTGTCAGCATTTTCATGTGCAGGTTAAAATGAATTTAGGATGTAATCACTTCAAATAGTAATTGTTAATGTCGTGGGGGTGATGAAAATGGGAAATACTGCGCCTAGAGCGGGACTCGAACCCACATCTCTTTGCATTCCGGGCCAGTGTGCTAACCATTACACCACCTAGGCTCCCTGATATCAACACACTCCCCACGCCTACCTGTCTATGTGGTTACTTGCTTGAGAGGTCAGAACAGACCACTACACTCGTCCCCCTGGAATTGTAAGTCTTGTACTGCTTACAATTACATACATACAGGCAATGCACTAACACATACATACACAGGGTAGATTCAACAACCATACAGCGCAAAGCTTGTACAGGATCCTGATCACGGCACCAGTGTCGTGGGGGTGATGAAAATGGGAAATAGTGCGCCTAGAGCGGGACTCAAACCCACATCTCTTTGCATTCCAGGTCAGTGTGCTAACCATTACACCACCTAGGCTCCCTGATATCAACACACTCCCCACGCCTACCTGTCTATGTGGTTACTTGCCTGAGAGGTCAGTGCAGACCACTACACTAATAAAAAAAGAAACGAAAAAAGAAAAAAAGAGTAATTTCAAATCGAAGCAAGGTTGATTATAACAATTAATTTAATATATTTATCTATGAACATGGCAGACTCTCAGAACAATTGGACTTTTATACTTTAATAACCTTTTTACTAGCAGTAGCAGGAGCCAATCTAAGATGCTGTACATTAAAGCATTGTGCGACATATTTCCAAACCGTTATAAATTCTTGATAGATACAGACATTTCAAAGAGTGAGAGAGAGGTGGTGGCTGGTTGGTAGGGGGGGGGTCAGTACTCCCCCAACACTGAACGCCGAGCTCTATCTGACAGTGGGAGGGAGAAGGAGACGGAGAGGGAGGGCTGGGTGAGGGAGTCAGTGGCATCCGGCCTTGAGAAACACTTTACCAGTCGGAGGGAAAGAGAGGGTTTGGAAAAGAGTAGATGGGGGAGGAAGGAGTGGGGTTGAGTCATTTATTCGGAGGGAAAGCGACAGAGAGGGTTGGGAGAAGGGAGCGGGAGGGTAGAGGGAGGAGGAGAGGGGGTCTCGTCAGTACCCGGGCTGTGACAGAGGCTCTTCACTAGGAGGGAGGAGCTGGTCGGTCGGGGAGAGGTGGAGGAGGGTCGGGGAGGGGCGGGGTAGAGGTCGGGGTGGGACTGAGGAGGGACCGGGGAGAGGTCGGCGAGGGGCGGGGGGGGGGGAGGTCTGGGAGGGATCGGGGAGAGGTTAGGGAGGGACCGGAGGGGGTCGGGGAGGGACCGGGGAGAGGTCGGCGAGGGAGCGAGGGAGAGGTCGGGGAAGGGCGGGGAGAGGTCGGGGGGGGACCGGGGAGGGCGGGGGAGAGGTCAGGGAGGGATCGGAGATGGGACGGGGAGGGGCGAGGAGAGGACGAGGAGAGGTCAGGGAGGGACCGGGTAGAGGTCGGAGAGGGGCGGGGGTGGATCAGGGAGGGGCAGGGAAGAGGTCGGGGAGGGGCGGCGATAGGTCAGGGAGGGAGCAAGGAGAAGTCGGGGAGGGTCGTGTGAGAGGTCAAGGAGGGACCGGGTGGAGGTCGGGGAGAGACCGGGGACGCATTGGGTAGGGATCGGGGACAGGTCAGGAGGGACCGGGGACAGGTCGGGGAGGGACCGGGGAGAGATCTACAAACAGTTACAAGCCATAAACAAGAAGCAAGAAAGCAACAATTATTACTAAACCAAAATTCAAAAGATTTGAATCAAATTAGACTAGTGGTGCTCAGCAGTGAAGACAAGACTTAGTGTTCACACACTTATCCGTTATGAGCAGGGTAAGTAAATTCATCATCACAATAAAACAACCGAACACTGCTAATCACACGGGGAAATACAACGCCCCTTCATTAGTCAACCACCCGCTTACAATCAACTATTGCTCCATTTATTTTCATGTAATTTTAACCAGTTTCACGCTATTAAGATGCATGTACATCAGGCGCAATGACATCATAGGGGTTTGTTTTATGGGCGATTTACGACGAAAAAATCAGACATTGCTTACTCTAAATTATCTGTTCAATGGAGAAAAATAATGCGCACTGCAAAGTTTATGAGTTAGAATTGCATTGTCCGAATTTCTGTCATTTTTTCTGAGATAAATATTATAATATATGAGATGAATTGATTGTTATAACCTAAATTACTTTAATTTGAAGTAACCTTTATTTTAAATTGCTACGTTTTGAAATATTTGAAGTGCAAACGTAAAATTAGTTTTGGCAAACACGCCAAAATTCTGACACCATAGACTTCAGCAGACTGAAGACCAGTGCTTCAGCACCGAGAAAAGTGTGTATTTAGCTGAATAAAAATGATCACCCGGGCTTACATGCTATGGACAGTATAAATACAGCCTCAATAAAAAAAAATTAATTGAAAAAATCCCCCCCCCCCAAAAAAAAACCAACCAAAGCAAACTTACTGCTTACCTTGTCAACCTGCATACATTGGCCATTTTTATATACTTCTACCGCGTCACCAACTGACACTTTCATATACTTCTTTGGTTCAGGACAATGAAATACCGTCATATATTGACACTTTAATGCGGATCCATTACAATTACGATGCACCTGTTGACAGAAAGGCTTCCCCCCTTTTCTTGTTTATAAATAATAACACATTAAGAAAAATATAGTCTAAAAATACAGAAATAGCGAAAAATAGAAATCACTGCTTTAAATATGAGTGTTTCTTGGAAAGAAATCCCCAAAACAACAGTAACAGCTTCACCTCACTGCGATAGACGGAACCCCTTTCTTGATATAATTCAAGTTAGTTTCATATAATTCAAGTTAGTTTATAATGCAAGTTAGTTTTACTTGTTTATATTGAAGGGGACTACACAATAGAATCTCCCCTCCTCTCCTCAATCGGTCAGAGTCAAGTTGTGTGTCTTCTAATGTAAACAGAATATCACAATGAGGTCAAACTGTGCTTGACCTTTTACAAGAAATAAAAACCTCTGGGTCAGCAGCGATTATGATTCTGAAAGTCTAAGGCACGCTTAAAGGAACTGTAACACGACCAGAACAACTTTTACCAGACGGGGTGGCCGAATGAGTTGAGCGTCCGTTTCCCATTTTGGTAAATCGTGGGATCGTGGAACCCATGTGTTCGAACCCTGGTCAAGTCAAAGTAATGACTTAAAATTGATATTGTCACTTCCTAGCCAGGCACTCAGCATTATTAGGATAGGACAAGGAATGGTTGGTTCAATGTCAGGATAATGTGATTGAGTGGGATATCAGGTCATGGTGCTGATGGCTTGGTCTCCCAGTCAGGCAGCACTATAAAGTCACAATCAGTGTCCACTGTCACAAGTCGGTACCAGTCCTGGTATGAACTTAGATGTTGCTAGGTCGTAAAACTCCAACAACCAACCAACTTTAGTTATTCAAAATTATTATTATCAATCTGAGTAGCTTGAAACAACATATATATACTCTAGGCCCACCCATGTTTGGTCACTAAATAACCCTTAGAGTCTAGGGATTATTCACGGCCCAACCGTGGTCTGAGGGTCGCTGTGGTCCAACCATGGCTATTAGTGTCATTCAGCTTTAATGACTGTTCTCACTGACATAGGCTAGGGTATATTGCAGACTTGGAAAGTAGTGCAAACCCTGTCACTAGTGCAAACCCTATCAAGTAATCTTGAAGATTAACAAAAAAAGAAATGCCTGGTATGCGTGGTATTACCTGTCCTGATATGACCTAAATAAGTCCACATTTCCCTTCCATTTGTGACATCACAAGACTACTACTACTAACCATAGGATGCTCAGAGTCTACCCGTGCTGGGAACACCAATCACAACCTACTGGGTTCGAACTCATTTAGTCCATTCTAAGTGTGATCCTTCATTAAGATACATAAAATGTTGTAGTCGTCTGCACCGACCTCTCAGGCAAGGAACCACATAGACAGCTGGGCGTGGATAGGGTGATTGCATCGGGACGCCTAGGTGGTGTAATTGTTAGCACACTAGTCCGGAATGCAATAGGTGTGGGTTCGAATCCCGCTGTAGGCGCAATATTTCCCTTTTTCATCACCCACACGACAATATTAATGTCACATATATATATGTGATGTATAAGCGTTATGCAAGCATAAATGCACGGAAGGGAATTACATGTCATTTGCTCTGTATATTACTGATTGTAGATAACAAACAACCACAAACCATGAAAAACAGAGACTCCCGATCTGAAAACATACAACAATATATATGTAAAAAAAAGGGAGACCCTGAAAACACCCTGGGGCAAAACCCCAGAAGGGCATGTGATAGGTCATGGCCCACAAACTCGGCTGCCCCAAGGGGGTTATCTGGACCACCCTCAGTAGATAACGAACAGCTACAAACTACATAGAAGCCTATAAATGAGTAGGATATTTCACAAGTAGTAGTAAAATAAAAACCAAAAAACCAAAAAACCAATATACTCTTCGCACCCACTACAATGGCACTCAGAAAATAAAACCAATAATATCTACTCTTAGAACTAAAACCATTAGCTATCTAACATTCCTTCCCTATTTCGGATCGACCTTGGATACCCAAACCCGACACAAAACAAGCTCAAACATCTACGAGCCAAGAACACACTTAACTGCCAACAGCTACCTAGCAGTCCTTCCCTATTTCGGATCGACCTTGGGTAGCCAACCCCAACACAAAACAAGCTCAAACATCTACCTTCTACTGTGTGAGAAACAAATACATCTTATCACCTCCTACTGTGTGATAAGATTAAACCACTACTACAACTGACCAGCATTGAAAACAAGCCCGAGCACTCAAGCTTACATGCTATGGACAGTATAAACACAGCATAGAAAAAAAAGGCCCCCCTCCCTCACATGACCAGTGGCGCCGCCACCGGCACGATCCTGAACCAAGACGATACACTGTATTTCGCGCCCGACAATTTCTTATGTATTATCCCATGTATATATATATATATGTATAAAGTGTGGCTACGTAAGGAAGGATAGAGACGCGTGTTGGGTCGGACACTTTTATTGAGCGTCTGGGCAAGCGAGATAACAGGCATACCGGTAAAAGTTTGAAATCCAGTGTGGCAGTGACTTGCCCGGGCGGATTGGTGAGAAAAGCGCCCGGTGGTGGCGCTAGTAGTAGGCAACCGGGGTAAATCAGGGCAAGTCACTGATTGGACAATAATAATATATTGAAGTAACATGATGGAATAAATAATAATAATAAAATACTCCGCCTATTTATACATGCATAATAAATTATACGTACTATAAAGTGTGGCTACGTAAGGAAGGAAGGATAGAGACGCGTGTTGGGTCCGACACTTTTATTGAGCGTCTGGGCAAGCGAGATAACAGGCCAAAGGAGAAGCCTAAGCGACTCCCTCCAACCCAACACGCGACTCATCCGAGCAAAGGGCCGCGACCACCCTCAAATCGTTCACTATACGAGTCCCCAGGGGGGTCTGCAGGTAGCTATAAACCGTCTCGGAGGCCCAATCGCCTCTAGCCTTCAACTCCTCGATTGTGGCCCCACACATAGCAAGAAAGGTGCAGCCCCCCCGTCTAAGGGAGTGGGAGGAGAGGGTGGACGCATCAAGCCCAGCGCTAGTGGCAAATATCCTTAAGGTCTCCTGGTAAACGTGGTACGAGAGGGGACAGGAGAGACCGTCCGAGCATGGGATCCGGAAGGCGGGCTCAGATGGGTCAGCCCGGATCTGCGCGAAGTGTCTCTCAGTCCAATGCACTGCACAGACATCGGTGTCGCAGCACCTGGCAATTGGGATCTCGAGCACCCGTTCCGAGAATTGGATGGTCTTGGAACGTCGGACGGTCAGGAGCATCCCCCAGTCGTAGAAAACAAAGTCAGACCTATGAAGGGTAGAGTCTGACATGGTCACTTGCGACTTCCGTAGGAGACCTCTGAAGGAGCATAGAATGGCCGCCCTCCATGCAACGTGGCCTGGATTATTAGTTAGGAGCGCGAAAATTCTTCGCAGCATGTGTGGAAGCATCGGCATCGCCCGTCGAGGTACATCACCCTTGACCCGACGGATTCCTTTTAAAGTGGAGGCCAAAACGAAACCCTTGTAGTCAATAGGCGGCTCCCCGTTTTGCCTCAGGAAATAGTTCAGGCCGCTCAGGTAATTTAGGATCGACCGATACTTAAGAGAGCGGGCGAGCCAAGTAGCATAGAGGGCGACCTGCTCGCAGGAACAGGGGATAGGGGCCCTAGATGAGTTAAACGACTCAATATAAGTTAAATATTTTTTAACCTGAACCCGCCTCGCGATGGCCGAGTTCTTTGCGTAATACTGGCGCTGATATCCCATCTGTTCCTCCTTTAGCGCCGATATCCCTGCAACAAACAAACGAGGCATCAAAGACGTGGCCACAGCATAGTGCACCAGCGACGTCGGCTGTCCTAATCCTGTCAACGCTGTCATTCTGATTCAGTCTACTGAGAGCGTCACAGATAACATTAAGGCTGCTACGTATATAAATGGATTCAAATACGAAGTTATTTTCAACCGCAAGCCAAAATAGCCTGCAGAGAAAAAACATAATGCCTTTACATCTCGACCTGCCCATGTTCAGTGCTGCCTGAACCACAGCACTATCAGTCACGATCATGACGGTGCTGTCGGCCCAGCCAGCACCCCAACGAAGGCAGGCCGCATAGACAGCCCACATCTCCTGGACATTAATGTGTGATGTACCGACGTCAGGAGGAGGGATGACACGGTGGTGGCCGACGTAGGCCTCAAGAGGCTCGCTGGCTCTGCCCACGAAGGAGCCGACCAACCAATCGTTCCCATGGAGGGCCCCGAAACCCCAGTTGGAGGCATCGCTGTACGTTGATATAACGGGGGCGAACTTCCCCAGGATCTTTGCCTTGCCGTTAAATGCGCTAGCGAAGTTCAGCCACCAGTCTATGTCATCCCTCACTCCCTTATTCAGACGGACTCTGTGGTAGGGCTGCTTTAGGTTGGTCATCAGGTCGTAGATGCATCTGGTAAAAGTCCTACCACCCCTAATAACCTTAGCACAGTGAGTAAGCAGTCCACCCACACGTTCGAGTTCTTTCTTGGAGGCTTTCCTCCGCCCACGGAGTCTGTGTAGGACTTCCCTTGTTTTTAATAACTTGTCGTGAGGAAGGCTGAGCTCAAGACTCACGGAGTGAACATCGATTCCGAGGAACCGGACCTTGGTGTCGGCTTTGCTTACCTTCTTGAAACTAACAAAGAACCCAATCCACCTCAGGATCCTTATCAAAATCACCTGGCCCCGCTCGACCTCGCGCCTGGTACCACCGACGACACAAAAGTCGTCCAAGTAGTTCACTACCCAGTCAAGGCCCTCACAAATGCAGCACCTAACAACAAAATCCGAAATTTTGGAGAAGATGTAGGGGCTTGATGAAAGGCCCATGCTGAGGCGGTTGTCAAGAAAGTAAGCAAAGTTTGGACCACCAGGTCTCCTGTATCGGAGACCCTGGCGCTGGCGGTCCTCGGGGTGGATCGATACAGCCCTGTATGCGTCCCTAATATCGACGGTTCCTAGCGCGTCACCCTGCTCCAACATGTCTGTAACATCCTCCAGACTTTTGTAAGAAAACTTTTGGCAGACCTGGTCAGTGAAGTTATTGACAGAAACCTCCGAGGGCATACTACAATCGATGACCACCCGCCCACCGCCGTCGTCCTTGGGGACGACAAATGCATCGTGGGTACAAGCTGCGGGCACATCGATGATGGAGATGACACCATCACGCTCCTCGTTCCGAAACTTCCTGTCAATAATGTCACCCTCCCAGGCTGACTTACCGCGAGTCTTCGTTGGAGTGTAACTCACCGCGCACCCGGGATTAACCACCCGGAAACCGAACGTAACTCCGATCAGAATATATAACCAATCGGGATCGGTGTCGCCCCGCAAAAATAGCTCGGCGAAGACTCTACAGGGTCTCAGCTGAGTAGTGACACCGGCGATATTATGGACGCACCCACAGGAGCCAACCACACAATCATTCGTGACCTCAATCGTCACGGGTGGCTCCCCCTCCCATTCCCGAATATGAACAAGGAGGTTACTAGGATCGCCTTGCTCCACGAACAGGCGATCTACACGACTGGCGCCAGCTGGTTGCAGCCAGCGTAAACCATCACCGAATGCCCCGACACGTAACTGGGTCTCGCTAATATTACCGAGAGCAACAGCGTCATCAACACCTGAAACATCGAAGGTAACAATCTGATTATTGTCAAGGGGGAAAGAAGCATGAACGTCAGTATTTGTTATGTCAGAATCAGAATCGTCAGGGGCGTTATCGGGGTAATCAATGACAGCGACTAGAGCAGTGTCCAGATCGGCTGTCTGGCAACCAACGTCCTTGGATCGCCTAACCTTCGAACGTCAGTCTTTACACTTAGATCGGGTGTGTCCCTTGGAGCCACATAGAGAGCACGCATGGGAGAAACGACAGTCCGAGCGAACGCATCCATTGTCCCCGTTCCATGCATAGCATGCGCTGCGCGCTGCTCTGGCCGGTGAACGCTTCCCCGCACTGTGGTTCCCGTTTGCGGCCTTCTTCGTCTTCATATTATGAGGACCGTAATGCTCGATGCTTTCATCTTGGGGCATCTTGGAGAAGGCCGCAAACCCGACGGTCTCACCCAGCTTGCGGATAGCAAGTACGTGGTCCACATGTGCAATGTCCTTGTAATGGTCATCCCTGGCTCTTGACGAGATAAAGCTGACGTGTTCAATGAACGACCTGTAGTCGGCTATCGTCAGGCAGGGGATGTCCAGGCACCATTGACAGGAAGCCTTCACCAGTTCATGAGCGTTCATTTTCCGCACGTCCTTCCCCTGCCCGTATTTCCTGAGAGACCACTTACTTCTCCTGCGTCTAGATGAGCTGCCGTCGCTGCTCGACCTAGAAGAGCGCCTTCTCCGCCTGCTCGACCCTCTCGACCGTCGACGTGAGCGCCCGAAGGTTGAGTGTCCATCATCACGGTCGGATCCTCGCGTCCAGGATGGAGGAGGCAGGGTAACGTCCGTCATCCGTTTTCGGTCATCCGCGTGCGGCGTGTCGTCCCTTGTTGCGTGCCGAGTTGAAGTACGATAGGTGTTGGTGGCAGCAAGGTCGGCGCCCCGTCGTCCGTCGTCCACTGCCGCGGTCGTCCGTCTCTCCCGCTCCTCCTTCAACGCCTCCAGTTCGTCTTCCAAGTCGGTTACATGCATCTCGGCCTTGATGGTGTCGATCACCTCCCTCGCATTCCGCTCACGGTCGTCCAGTGATAGGGTCGACATTGCTGAAGCAGTCGAGTCCATGTCGACGCTATCGGAATGCTCTGCTGCCGGTCTAGTATTTTTCGACGACGCTTTACAGCTGCGCGTCGACATGCTACTTTGGGCCAGTGCGTCGATACTTTTGCGTGCGCAAGTTACCTGGTCCTGTTTGTGTGTATAACCGCAGTCAGTGCAGTAACCTGCACCTGGCATCCTAATCCCTAATCCGCTTAATCCGCTTAGCACTTAATCCGCTTAATGAAGCGTACCGTCGTACGGCTGCTTTAGGGATTAGGGAAGTAAACCACGTCGTTGAGAACTGGACGCGTGCATAACGACCGTTATTTCAAATGAACTATGACTTAATGTAGCCTATACCTAGAGCATTTTCAATATTATAATCGACAGTCATGTTTCTTGCAAATCGATATGGTCAAAATACTAACGAAAGAGGTAAGTCAATGAATCAATGTTTAAACAACTCGACTTGGTTAGTCGACTGGGATTCAATGTCATGTTTAAGCGTGTAATTAAGCGTATCTGCACTCTTGACTCCTCTCGTCGATCCGTGTCGATCGTGCAGCTCCAACACGCCGCAGGTGGTCGACAAACATGCCGTTTGTAAGATCTGTAAAGTGTCGACCGAGAAACGGTCGATATATATAAATGTTTTTATGATACCGTACTTGATGATCGATCCCCCATTGCTTGTGAAGAAACGACACACATCGTCGCTTGGCTCAGGTTCTAGTCGTCCGCTGGCCCGGACGATCGGCAGAAGTAAACTTAATACACCCCCACAACACAGGTAGGAAGTAGACTGTGGTGAGGTGTGTCCAGTTTGAAATCCAGTGTGGCAGTGACTTGCCCGGGCGGATTGGTGAGAAAAGCGCCCGGTGGTGGCGCTAGTAGTAGGCAACCGGGGCAAATCAGGGCAAGTCACTGATTGGACAATAATAATATATTGAAGTAACATGATGGAATAAATAATAATAATAATAAAATACTCCACCTATTTATACATGCATAATAAATTATACGTACTATATATATCCACTTCCACTTGCACACTATATATTTTTATATATATACAATTTGTAATTTCCTACGCCTAACAGCGTAGGGAGGCAACCCTTCCCATGAAGCCTGGGAAGGGGGAGGGGGCGGGTAGAGGGGGGAAGGGGAGTCGGATGGTCGAGACACTAACACTCCCCAATTATTTTAGTTTGCGTGAGCAATGCGAATTGTGACTGTACACAATGTGTAATGTGACGTCCCACTGTAGGTTAACTTGTGTTTATTCCTTATCTTTATTATTCAGCTGTTTTCAGTGACGAAACATTGTCCTTTGTGCCATATATCTATGTGTGCACGGGGGCCTAGCTTCCATACATACAGGTACGCAGCTTCATACCACCTGAGATTACAAATATTAAAATAGATGCTGTTTTATACTGCTTTATTCCATCGCTTTTTGTTCCAATAGCATTTTATTTCATCATCGAAAAAGTCTGCGTACCACATGAAAATGCAAAGCTAGGGCCCTGTGTGTATTTCCGCCATTATACATCTATACAATCTAGTCTACCTGAGTATGATAAAGTATTTGAACAAAGTGAACTAGAGAAACCTATGTGATTAATTTAAGTGGACCGTGGGTGTGTGGGTTTTTATTATTTCTAATTTAAATTAAGATTATTAATTGCTGATGCTTAAACCATAATCACTTAGTGTTTTTATTCGCTACAGAAATGTATGTGGGGGAATTCCTAGAGTATATAATAATAATAACAATAATAACAATAATGCAATAATAATATTTTGAAAGTTGCCAAATATAGTCCACTGAGATGACAAACAAACTCTGAATGTTCTGGTAGATCGTGGGATCGTGGGTTCGAACCCTGGTCGAGTCAAACCGATGACTTAAAACTTGATACTTTTCACTTCCTAGCCTGGTGTTCGGCATTATTAGGATAGGGCAGGGAGCAGTGGAATGAGGAAGACCAATTGTCCATGATTGAAATTTCCCCTGCTTAATCCACTAATCTACCCCTCCCCCAAGCAATGTTTGAATGGCATCACGGGTGGGATTCCCTCATCACATGACCCAATCTGGTTTCCCACATGACCAAATATGGTTCCCATAGAGACAGGGGAACCCTCGGGAATCCCTTTATATGTAAGTTGCACACTTCCACTTGCACACTAGCCATCGTGGACATTGACTTCAGCACTCTCCCTGCATATATTCAGTTATACAAACTGAAAAGGTGAAAAAATGAAAAAGTGTCAGTATGCCGAGTAAAGAAAATAGAGACATAAATTCTTAATCAAAGTTGCAACATGTATTCGTCATATACTTCTTTATATCTACCCACTATTTTTAAGCTATAGAATAAATTAAATTATGTAGATTAATAGACTTTTAAAAGTTAAATTGACAGTATTCTGGGACCACCATCTTCTTTCTTTTGCCTCCTCTGTCATTTCAGCAACTCTACACCAGTATAGATAAACTCTGCTCGTTGGAACCACCACTTCCACAGTTAATACCTATTTTAAGCAGTTTTTGCTCGGGTTTATGCAGGGTTGTCATTCATTCATCCCTACTCTGGATAGGGATGGATCTTTTATCTATGTGTGTCTGTGCGCCTGTTAAGCCCCAGTCACACTGCGGCTTGCAACCACTTTGCGACCACTTTGGACCAAAGTACCTGCTGCACTAAAACCCTCCTTGCGACCAAAGCAACTTATGAAAATGGTCGCCGAACTCCGGGTGACCATTTTAGTTGCATGGAGGTTTTTAATGCAGTAGCTGCAACCTCCTTGTGACCCAAATTATTGCAAAGTGGTTGTGACAAAAGTGGTGGCAATGAGGTCGGTGACAACAGAGGACCACTTATGACTACTTGTGACCACTTTGCGACCACTTGCGACCATTCTGCGACCACTTTGCAACCACTTGTGACATCTGCGACCAACCCTTTTATTTTGATATCAAAATGGTCGCAAGTGCTGCGAACACTTTGCGGCCACTTGCGACATCATTGCAACCAACCCTTTTTGTGTGATCGCAATTGGTCGCAAGCAGTAGTGTGACCGGGGTATTAGGACTAAGGCCAAACAAAAATTGGTGATTGTCCTTTTGAAATAAAAATTCAGAGGTGGGGGATTTTTCAGGCACGGGCGGGGACGATCACCATTTTTTGTTTTATTTGGCCTAACTGTGACCGCCGTTCCCGCTGTCTTCCTGCAGACGTCAGACCTCGCCGCCAGTTCTACTACAACGGACGCAGTCTGCCCATCACGATCGAGGTGAGCGATCGCGAGTCGCACCGACTCGCGTCGCACATCCTCAAGGTGCTGCTCGAGGAGGTGGTCGGCTACGACAACGTCACTCTGCGCACCGTCAGGTCCAGCACCATGGACGTCGATGGCAGCCTCGACAGAGTGGCTGGGTGCCAGACGCACAGGTAAGGTCAAGGACGTTGCAGGGTCAAGGACACTATGGGGGGTCGAGGGCAGCATCGACAGAGTGGCTGGGTGCCTGACGCACAGGTAAGGTCAATGAAGTTGCAGGGTCAAGGACGCTATGGGGGGTCGAGGGTAGCCTCGACAGAGTGGTTGGGTGCCAGATACGCAGGTAGGTCAGAAGTCATGGGAATCAAGGTCGATGGCAGCCTCGAATAATGGACAGGTATCAATCCTGTCGGTATGTCAAGGTTGCTGGGCTCAAGGACGTTGTTGGGGGTCGAGGGATGCCTCGACACAGTGGTTGGGTGCCATACGCACAGGTAAGGTCAAGGACGCTGGTGGTCAAGGACGACGTGGGGAGTCGATGGCAGCCTCAACAGAGTGGCCGGGTGACAGACGCGCAGGTAAGGTCAGAGGTCATGGGGTCAAGGACACTGTGGAGGGTCGAGGGCAGCCTTGACAAAGTGACCGGGTGCCAGATGCACAGGTAAGGTCAAGGACGTTGGGGGTCAAGGATGCTGTGGGGTGTCGAGGGCAGCCTCAACAGAGTGGACCGGTGGCCGACGCGCATGTAAGGTCAAGGATGTTAGGGGTCATGGATGCTGTGGGGGGTCTAGGGCAGCCTCGACAAAGTGGCCGGGTGCCAGACGTGCAGGTAGGCTGAGTCCCGGGGTTCAAGGACGTTGTGGTTGTGGTTGGGGGGGGGGGTTCAGGGGTCAAGTATGTACCATGGTCAAGGACGCATGGTTAGAAGAACTAGTGGCATAGAGTAGCGGAGGAGGAAGGAATGTTGATGTCATGCTTTCAGGGTTAGAGGTCATGGGTCAAGTCTGTGCCGAGGTCAAGGACGCATGGCTGGGAGAACTAGAAGAATGGAGTAGCTGAGGAGAAAGGAATGTTGATGTCACGCTAGCAGGCTAGCAGGCTAGGTGGCGCTATGCTGTTAGGACTAGTATCATCTGGTGTGCAGAGTCATTTTCAACCTGCTCCCATTGTGGAAAGTCACAGATAAAATGGCTCTACTCCGAAATTAATTAAAATATTTTGGTTAGTAAAATAAAAAAGAGAAGACATTCACGATTTGAATGTTTTATAATTATTAAGCAGGCAACAAAAGTAATGGAAAACAGATTCTCTTTCGTCTCACCTGTTACAAAGTTGACATCTTCTGTCCCTTCTTCTATTTCCTCTTCTCTTAATTCTCTTCTGTCCATTCTTTGATCCCATCTCCCTACCTCTTCCTCTGTCTATCTCTTGTTACCCCACTTCAGTCCTGTCCGTTCTTTGATACCTTCTCCCCACCTCTTCTTTTGTATATCACTTCATTTCCCACTTGATTCACGTCCATTCTTTGATGCCGTCTCCCCACCTCTTCTATATCTGCCACCTCCCCACCTCTTCCTCTGTCTTATCTCTTCATCTCCCACCCTCCCTCCATGTTCCCTCACAAGCTGGCCTTTCCCAAACAAGACGAGCTGATGGTGGGACAGCGCCACCTGTGTGATTTATGTCAACCCTCAGTTTCTGTAAATCCTTAATTCAAATGCCTTAATACTTGGACTTCTGACAAAATCAAATAGCGACTGGTGGCCATCTTGTATTTTGCCAATATGGTCGCCCCAATGAGCATCAGCTTTGGCGCCCTCCAAAAATGAACTTAGTATGTTCTGGTTTACATTTGTGCCAAATTTCATGCTTGTAGACACATCTGCATAATACCCCACTAACAACCTGGACTAGAGCCTCCCCGCCATAACCTGGGAGGCTGTTCCACACATTGCTAACTCTGTCCGTTAAAAAGAAAAACCACAGAGTTGCCTGCAGAGAGTTCTGGTTTTTCTCTTGTATTGCTTCCATGACAGCACCACCTTTGTGATTTACGTCCGCTTCGTGCTACTTCTGCTTCCGGCGTTAATTACGCTCTGTGCGCTTGTTTGTAGGTGCAGCAGTTCGATGGCGCAGAAGGTTCCCGAGTCGATGGTGAACCTGGAACTGTGGACGCCGGCTGGCTTCAACATGGACCCCTGGGTGCGGTCCGGGCTGGTCACGGACGCAGGGCCACTCGGGCCCCACGGAAGGTACGCCAGACTCGCTAAATAAGATTGTGGCCGAGTCAAGCCAACGCCTTACCAAATTTATACATGTTGCTATCTAGCCTGGCGCTCGGCATTAATAGGATAGGGCAAGAACTGGTTAGCTTTGTGTCAGGAAAATGTGACTGAGTAGGATATTGGGATATCATGGTGCCGGCAGGCTAGTCCCCCAGTGAGGCAGTGCTATAAAGTCATCACGAGTGCACACTGGTAAGAAGTCGGTACCCGTCCTGATATGACCTTAGATGTTGCTAGGGGATAAACCCAAACAAAGAAAATCTTAAAGTTGCATAAGCCCTTGTTTCGCATTTCTGTCATCTTTTAATATTTTTTAAAGCTAAATATCTAATCGCTAATTATTATAATTTACTTTACTTTAGGTTCAGAAGTACTCTTATTTTAAGGGATTACCTTTGGAGATATTTGTGTAATTATGTACAATACTTCATAATTATATACAATATCTCGGTCCATCCAGGTTCTGTCAATCCTTCATTTAAATCCCTTAATACTTAGAATTATGACAAAACGAAATAGCGACTGGTGGCCATTTTATATTTGGCCAAGATGGCAGCCCCATTGAGCATCGGCTTCGGCACCCTCCAAAAATTAATTTATTATATTCTGGTCTACATTTGTTCCAAATGTCATGCTTGTAGACACATCAGCACAATAACCCCGCCAAGAGCCTGGACTAGAATCTCTACAACATAACCTGTGAGGCTGTTCCACACATTGGTAACTCTTTCAGTAAAAAATATCCCCCCAAAAGAGTTGCCTGCAGCGTGTTCTGGTTCTTCTCTTGTATTGCTTGCATGTATGTAGGGGACCGCGACGCAAAGTGGACCAACAAATTTTGGTTGTCCATATCGCTGTGAAAAAATGTGACGCAGCCAAACTTTTCACTTTGACCTTTTCATTCAGGACTAACAATAACATCTGGTATTAAGAAAGTTCATTTGAAAAGGGATTTATTGTGATGCATGAAATTAACAAATTTATTTGAAAAAATGCCAGTTTGCCCCAGACGCTTGTGGTTTTTTCTACTGAAGCTGCTGAACCGTAAACCTCTCTTACGACTATTATTTATAAACCTGGTGTGTACCTTACCCATGTCACTTCAGGTACGGATGGTTCGTGCCCACGTTCATAGTCGAGGACAACTGGGAGGCTAACAAGGTGATTGTCGACCACTGGAGGGCGTTCAAGCTGGACACGGTGACTCAGCAGTTTGCCATGCACAACAAGCGGTCACTCATGAAGCACTTCCTGACACACCGCGACAAGCTCAAGAGCCAGTCCTACTGCAACAACCCTGACTGCCATGAAGGCATCTTCAAGGGACCTGGGTGTCGCAAGAACAAGAAGTGTGCACTTATGGTCGCTGGTCACCCGCGTGAGTACACGTTACATCCGGGCTACCGAAGACGGGGTGCATCTAGATTAAAGATTCCCCATGTACTGTTCTGTACAGTAGGGGTGAAGAACAACCCATTAGACAAAAGTGGCGAAAGGCTGGGTAAATGAAATGAATACATATTATATGAATACATTAATTTAAGAAGCAAAATATATTCTTCACATCCATCTTTAATATTCACCCGCTACTTTTGATTCGTTAAATAAATTATATTATGTAGTTTAATAGGTTTTGAAAAAGTCAAATCGAGAGCATTTTGGGTCACCATCTTGCTTGTTTATATTCTCTGCCATTTCACCAACTGTAAGCCAATATAGGTAGACACTGGATACTGGAACCAGGAATTCCACTTCCTGTTTCATACTAAAGCAGTTTTTGTCCGTTATTAGACGAGATTGTTCTTCACCACTACTCTAGGTAGGGAGGGGTGAATCTCTGTCTATCTGTATGACTGACTGTCTGTCTGTCCGTCTGATTGTATAACTGTCTGATTGTCTGTCCATCTGACTGTTTGTCTATACTTATAACTGTATCACTGTCTGTCCATCTATCTGTATAACTGTATAACTGACTGTCTGCCCATCTATCTGTATAACTGTATAACTGTAATACTGACTGACTGTATGCCTGTCTATCTGTATAACTGTATAACTGGCTGACTGCCTGTCCATCTATCTGTATAAGTATAACTGTATAACTGCCTGTCTGTATGCCCGTCTATCTGTCTAATTGAATAACTGAATGTTTGTATGCTTATCTGTATAACTGTATAACTGACTGACTGACTGTCTGTCTATCTGTATAACTGTATAACTGACTGACTGTCTGTCCGTCTAACTGTATGATTGTATAACTATCTGTCTGTCTGTCCGTCTATCTATCTCGATGTGTAATTACATGACTGTCTGTCTATCCGTCTATCTTTATGACTGTTTGTCTATCTATTTTTATGACTGTCTGTTCGTCTATCTGATTGACTGTCCATCCGTCCGTCGGTGCCCAGGTGTGGACGGCGGGCTGCTGGCTGAGCAGGTCTCGTCGCTGCGGCTGGACGTGAGCGTGGCGTGGATCGGCGGCCACCTGGCGGGCTTTGTGGCGGAACGCGCCGCGCGCCAGGAACCAGTCCTCTTCTTCAGCCGTATCCCGGGCGAGCTGACCGCCGACGGCAACTACACGCGCGTCAAGTTCCCGCGCTGCCGCAACTCGAGCATCGGCACGCCGCCCACCGACTGCGACTTTGAGGTGCACCAGCTGTCCAAGGTAAGTGTGGCGTTAGCGGGTGCGGGGTCAAGTCGGGTCAAATCGGGGTCAAATCGGGGTCAAGTCGAGGTCAAGTCGGGGTCAAGTCGGGGTCAACGACGCGGTTAGCATTGATATATATGAGCTCTATAATCTATTAGGGTAATACAAACAAGGATGCCATCACTCTTCAGCTATATATATTATTAGTATATCGCGAACCTCGGCTACTGTATGACAGCGGCTAACCTATTTAGTTCCAGATTTGACCACATCGGCGCCACCTGTCAGCGGCTCTGAACACTTGGAGGCCAATTGTGTCTGGTCGTCATCGCCTCCAGACCAAATCGGAGGTCAATATATATAAATCACAACCCAAAAAGGCACCGATTCCCTGACAGCGGTAGGCCTATGGGAGAAGATCCGCGTCTCCGCGGAAATTCGATGTGGTATCTTTCCTTATGTTCCTGCAATAATAAAATGCTATCCTAGTTATTAATATTATTATTATTATTGTTATTAAAAGAAGGACCGTATTCAGGGCGGAAAACTAGTAGGACTAGTATCTATTTTTTAGCCATTCATATGGCCATTTTAATAATAATAATAATTACTAGGATAACGTGGAACAACATAAATGACTGATAACATCACCATAAATGTCCGATATCTTTTCTGGAAATACATTAAAGTTGCATAGTCCAATGGTTTTGAATTTCTGTATTTTTTCTGAGATAAATATATTAGATCGATCACTAGTATCTACTTTACATTAGTTCAAAGTTACTTTTATTTTAAATGGTAAACTTTTGAGATATTTTGAGTGCAAACATGGAAAATTAGTTTTGGCAAGGTTGCCAAAAGTAACAGGTTCTGTTAAATTGACTCAGTATTGCCGTCTATGCAGAAACAAATGCTTAATAAGTGCATCAGTATCTAAGTTAGATATGTAAAATCAAATCTAGATAATTGGTTTGGTTTTGAAAAGTTGATATTTCATCGACTATGCAGCTTGAAATACCTGGATGTCATGACATCAAAGCCAGCTAGTTGTGCCAAAGCTATCGGGGGGGGGGGGACCCCAAACATGATAACACAGGTAATCAGTGTTTGTACCAAGGCAGAAATAAAAATCCTACTTTTGTGCAACCAAAATCTTAGTTTTCCTCCAGTACTTAAAATATGGGGGTGGGGGGGGGGGACGTTGATTAAAAAATATTGATACTTATCACTACCTAGCCTGGTGCTCAGCATTACTAGGATAGGGCAAGGAGCAGTGGAATGACGAAGACCAATTGTCTACAATTGAAATTTCCCCTCGCCTAATCAACTAATGTACCAACAGAAATATGAAATAAAGGTTTTAATTTCGAAAATTTGATTCTTGCACCGGACTATGCCGCTACCATGAAATAGTTTCTATCACTTTCTGAGATAAATATATCAGGTTGACTGTTATGATCTGGGCCCGTATGCATGGAGCGGTCTTAGCGAGCCAAACCGCGGTTAGGGCGGCATTTCTGGTTTAGCGCCGAAAAGTCGCTATGCATGGAGCAGTGTTAGGCCTAACACCACAAGTTTAAAGTCGGAGATTCTAACCCCAGCTCATAGCAGGTTTACAGTGGTGTTAGTGTTAGGTTAGTGTCAGGATGGAGCCCAAATCTATTCAATGGTATCATATTTAACAGAATTAAATACGCAATAAGTGAAATTTAATCAAATTAACCCTAAATACGAAGCGATATTAATGCTGCCGCCGCATTGGCGGTGATATTAATATTGTCGAATCGACGAATGTAAAGTAAACAAATCGACGCCGCATCGACGTCGCTATCCATACTGTCACCGCCGCCGCACCGGTGGCAATATATTAGGCCCAAATCTATTCAATGCTATCATATTTAACAGAATTACATACGTAATAAGTGAAATTTGATCAATTTAACCCTAAATTCGAACCGATATTAACACCGCTGCCACATTGGCAGTGTTATTCATAGTGTCGAATCGAGGGATTTCCCAAATCTATAAATAACTTCATGTTTAGCTAACACGAACCGTTTAAGTGCCCATGCATACGGAGTGACATAGTTCTCGACGCCGCCGATAACCGGTGGTAGCTACCCTGTGTTAGATGGTTAAGACCACACACCACTAACACTGCTCCATACATATGGGCCCTGCTTCTCATTAGCTTGATTTAACTTTGATTTAAAATGTCTAATTTCGGAGATATTTTAAGTATAAACATACAAAATTAATTTGAGCATGCTTGTCAAAGCTCTGACCACATAGGCGTCAGCAGTGACAGGTTCAATTAAACTGCCTTAATATTATACCATTCTGTGCAGCAGCAAATACATAATAAGTGCACAAATCTAAATTGGATATATAGGTTCAAACCTAAATAAGAATTTTGGTCTAAAAAGTTTGATGCTTTTATCAGATTTCTTTTAATGCAATTTTAATACCGACCCACCCAGGGGGGAGGCTAAGGACTAACATGTATATATACATACACAATACTCCTACTCATAGAGGTGGAAAATGAAATCACCAAAATCCAGCAAACGGAAACGGAAATAGCCCTATATGGGGGCTGCCATTTGTATACTCATGTTGAATAACCAAAATCCAGCAAACGGAAACGGAACTAGCTCATCAAACTTTGCTACACAGCACACAGGGTGGACAACAGCGATTGGTTAATAATTGCCTATGGGCTTAACGCCTTGATGATGCTCCGCCGCAGAGTAGTGCATGCCAAGTCGAGGAACAACTACACTGGTCCCTCCCTACAGATCTTCCATATATGGTCTGATGACGTCACCGGGACCAGTGTATGTGTTCCTCTCTGCTACTCTGCTTAATCCACAACTTTTTTTCTTTTTTTTAATAATAACTGATATAACTACAGCAAAATAGGATTTAAAGTATTTTGTTATCGTATAATTTAGTTATATTTCCATTTCATTTATCTGATTTATAAAAAAACAAAAACATTAAAAAAATACATAGGACTTGTACTGCTACAGGATGGTACCAGCACAAAAGTGACGTCATCGTCCTAGCCATCCCCAGCCAAGATGTGGGTTACTGGGGTCGGATTGTTTTGCACACAGCACATGTATTTGTCGACTCCACTCGCGGTGTTCTCTTTGAAATTCTAACAACTCGGGTGGTCCGAGTCGCCCGGGTCGTGTTAATCGAATAATACCCGAGGGTCGGTCCTAAGCATGGCTTATTCATATTAATACCCAAGCTTCTCTCTGCACTTACAGATTATGTGGAGCAAAATGGCTAGTCACACACCGGAAGCGCATCACCTCATCGAGACCATGTCCTTTACGCATGCGCAGTACGAAGACCTGCTGCGCCTCTTAGTGAAGAACCGGAGAAACGCTGACACTGCCGACGAGCAATTCCACATCGAGGTATTTGTCATTGCTACATTTGTTGATTAAGCAGGGCAGCGGGACGTAGCTCAGGTGATAGAGTGTCCACCTGTGAAGGTGTGGGTCATCCCATCGATCCTGCTCAGAGGGCATATTTGCAGTTTGGGCTATTTTCCGTTCCAACCAGTTGTCCAGAACTGGTTCATCAAAGCTGTGGTATGTACTGTCATGTCTGTAGGAAAGTGCCTATAAAATACCCCTTGCTGCTTATCAGAAAGAGCAGTTGATTAAGCAAGGGACATTTTCAATCATGGACAAGTAGGCTTCTTCATTCCACTGCTCCTTGCCCTATCCTAGTAATGCTAAGTGCCAGGCTAGATAGGTTGGTTGGTTGTTGGAATTTTACATCCTGGCAACATCTCAGGTCATATCAGAACGGGTACGGACTTGTGGCAGTGCGCAGTCATGGCGACTTTATAGTGCTGCCCACTGTGAAATCAGGCCACCAAATCCATGACCTGATATCTCACTCAGTCACATTATCCTGACATTGAGCTAACCAGTCCTTACCCTATTCTATTAATGCCGAGCGCCAAGCTAGGAAGTGGCAAATATCAATTTTGTAAGTCATTGGTTTGACTCGACCGGGAGTTGAACTCCCGCTCTCCCACACAAGAGGCCTGCACTCTACCGAATCTGCCACCGCGTTCGGTCCCAGGCTAGGTAGTGACAAGTATAAATTTGTATACATAACACATCACTCTCTCTTTATCTCTGGCTGAGTCAAACCAATTTCATAAAAATTGATACTTGTCTCTACATAGCCTGGCACTCAGGATTACCAGGATATGGCAAGGAGCAGTAGAATTAGGAAGACCATTGTCCACGATTAAAAAATGTCCACTGCATAATCAAATAATGTACAAAAAAAGAAAGAAAAATCCTCCGGTACGAATGGCAACAGGTGGCATCTTCTGCCATTCAAATACTTATCTCAAACTCTCAGATCATGCAATCAGATAGAATTACCTGACAAATTGGCATTACTAGGATAGTAGGACAAGGAGCAGTGGAGTGAGGAAGACCAATTGTCCGCAATTGAAATATACCCTGCGTAATTAAGCAATGTACAAAACACAAGTCTACC
Organism: Branchipolynoe longqiensis; assembly: GCA_030323885.1. NCBI lineage: Eukaryota > Metazoa > Annelida > Polychaeta > Phyllodocida > Polynoidae > Branchipolynoe > Branchipolynoe longqiensis. The sequence continues at coordinate 30,085,785 of CM059194.1, forward strand.
TAATATATATCTATATATAATATATATCATCACCACCATGATTATCATTATCATTTTTATTATTATCATTATCATAATCATCATCATCAGCATCACCATTACCAGCACCAATCTTTCCATCACTCTCACCACCACCATCACCACCACCATCATCATCGTCGTCGTCATCATCATCATTACCATCATCGTCAATCGCTTTAAAGCGAGGTTCATTGGGAAACCACAGATAGATGATTTTGCAATCAGTTCTCTCCATTTCCCCCTTTTCTCATCTAACCCCTGGGACCTGCCGAAGTCCAGTCCAGGCATGTCCGTTCCCTAATGTTGTCTTCCCACCTCCTCAAACTTTGTCCGCCTTGTCTTCTTCTCCTCATCCTCGTTCTTCGTCTTCTTCTTCTCCTTCTTCTCCTTCTCTTTCTTTTCCCTTTCCTCCTCCTCCTCTTCCTCCTTCTTCTTCTTCGTCTTCTTGTCCTCCTCCTCCTTCTTCTTCTTCTTCTTCTTCTTCTTCTTGTCCTCTTCATCCTTCATCTTCTCCTCCTTCTCTTCCCCCTCCTTCTCCTCCCCATCGTTCTCCTCCCCCTCCTCCTCCCCCTCCTCCTCCTTCTCCTTCTCCTCCTCCTCATTCTTCTTCTTCTTCTTCTTCTTCTTCTTCTTTCTAATCACCTAACTGTGTGCTCTGTGCTTGGAGGAGCGGACGGCGTGTCAGTGGGTGCGAGAGAACCGGACGGTGTGGAGGCGGTGGATCCCCCGGGGGATGACCCGCCGGCAGCGGATCTACATCGGCGGCATGTTCCCCATCACCGGGCCGTACTGGCGCCAACCCGGCATCGTGCCAGGTGAGCAGCCGGGTGAGGGGGGGACCGTACAAATTATACATAAACCCCATGCCATCACCACTGCCAATTTGGATTTCTACCGCTGTGTATAACTTACAGCGTCATAAAAAGCTAGTTGCTCTCATACCGTGTCTATGTGGTGTGGGAGGTTAACAATCCCTTGGGTCAGTAAAAGTGTAGGCTCGGGTTTTCTATCGACCAACTGTCTAATGGTGAAAACAAGTGTATTGAGACTTATCCATGACACTTGATAGGTAGTATAAATCTTCAAGAAGAAAAAAAACTAACATTCAAAGGTGTGACAAAAACGAATGTGGGATATCTAGATTAAAACACCAATCGCATGGGTACAAGGTATTACAAATGTTGACTATGCACACAATTTAGATGAAAACACCCCATAAAATAAATAAAAATTGTGAACTCCCCGATTTTACACAACATAAAATGTTTACAGAAATTATTTATAAAGGAAATCAAATCGAATGGATTATGACTACTACTGCACAGCGGCGAAAACAAGTGCATGCACTTAACCGTTATGAGCAGAATAAACAAACGCTACCAAAAAAAGATAGGTTAATAACAACTACACAGTGAAAGATCTGTAGAAAGGGACCAGTGTAGTTGTTCCTCAACTTGGCATGCACTACTCTGTGGCGGAGCATCATCAAGGCGTTAAGCCCATAGGCAATTATTAACCAATCACTGTAGTCCACCCTGTGTGCTGCGTAGCAAAGTTTGATGAGCTATTTCCACTGTAGCTGATTTGTTGTAACAATGCATCTTGTATAAGAGTATTAACTCTAATTTAATATAACAGTGGCTGCTTGGCTAGAGAGATCCCTGAATTGAGTACCAACGTCACCTATCGACTAACATGCAATTATGGAACCCCTTTGTCTTTTATAAACCTATTCACAGCTCCGTTAGATTCTCTCTGGGGTTGTTACATTCCAGGCGCTACTGCTGAAGAGCTATAGTTTTGTTTGATCGCAGCAGTTTTGTTTGATCTTGGCACTGCAGTAATCCCGTCCCATGCCTGGCTCCCTTTCATGGGTCTCCCCTTAAGGGCTGACTCCAGCCAATGCCATACTCTTACCTACGGGTAAACCCAGGGTGGTGGCGGTGGCGGCGGTGACATGGGTCTGGGTCCTCACCCCAAACACCTCAAAGTTAAAACCTAACCTCTCTTAAATCATCGCTAATACCCCGTCTGTCCACCAGGGGCTCTGATGGCGCTGGAGTATATAAACCGGAACAACTCGATCCTACCGGACTACGAGATCATCATCATTGTGCAGGACACCCAGTGCAAGTCTGACGTCGTCATGAAGCAATTCATGCACTTCCTCGTCAACACGACGCACCCCGTGGCGGCCATCTTAGGTGCGTCATGCTGTTGTTGTTTCTATGTTTCTATGGGCTGAGAATTTTTCCAATTTTCGACGGAATTCCGATTTTTATTTGGTCATATACGTCATTTCCCCCTCATAGTCCCCGTCCTGAGATTACCTTAAACGTTGCCAGGACGCAAAACTCCAACAACCAACCAACCCTCACAGTCACTGTAACAATTTACTAAAAAATCAGGTTAAAGTTTAATTTCTTTTTATTGGAGGCGATTGTCATCTTTGTTTTTGGTTTCAACAAAGAGTAAGATAATCAATGCAAGGGGTTCCTGCTTCTAGCTAAATCAACTAATATGCCAATTTTTGTGACATAGTTTAGCATATACTATCTTTGGTTAACCTCTCTACTCTTCCAACGGGCGTGGTGGCCGAATCGGTAGAGCGCGGGCCTCGCATGCGGGAGATCGGGAGCTCGGTTCCTGGTCGAGTCAAACCAATGACTTATAAAATTGATACTTATTGCTTCCTGGCCTGGCGCTTGGCATTAATAGGATAGGGCAAGGATTGGTTAGCTCAGTGTCAAGATAATGTGGCTGAGTGGGATAGCAGGTCATGGTGCCGGTGGCCTGATTTCCCAGTGTGGCAGCACTATAAAGTCACCATGCGCATGCACTTTTACAACTCGGTACACGTCCTGATATGACCTTAGATGTTGCTAGGACATCAAACTCCAACAAAAACCAACTGTACTCTCCCGCCAGGTCCGGGGTGTTCGGAGACGGCCGAGCCGGTGGCCGGGGTGTCGAAGCACTTCAACACAATCATCATCAGTTACAGCGTGGAGGCCGTCACGCTGGCCGACAGGGGGCGCTACCCACTCTTCTTCAGAACTGTTCCCGCCATGTCGCAAAACGGGTAAGTAATAGGCCTCAGTCACAGTCCAGCTTGTTTACACTTGCGACCACTTTGCGACCAAAAGCCAGTGACCTCCTTTCGACTAAAGCAAAAAAAAAGGTGAGGAAAACCGCAGCAGTATGGACCACTGACTGCTCTAACTTCTGTAGATAACCATACATGTACGACGGCATTGTTCAAATCTTATTCTGTCATATTATTATCTGGTCGTCTCTTTTCCAGAGAATGTAAAAGCATACAATCAACTATGTGTCTAGAGGTAATTTTGAAGTCAAAGGTTCACAATTACAATGACAACAAATTTGAAGCCTGGTAAAATTCTAGATAAATTGGTTAACATTGTTTTAATGAACTATGCAACTATATGACCTTACATGTTGCCAGGACCTAACACTCCAACAACCAACGAATCTCAAGAGCAGTCCTAGATGACTGACAAAGATGAATGTTGAGAAGAATACATTGATCTCTCCCTCTCTATACAACTATCCCATTATCCCATTATGCCGATCTCCCGCTTGGTGTCGCCACTCTGCAGGGCCGTGTACCTGGAGCTGTTCAAGCTGTTCGACTGGCACCAGGTGGCGCTACTAGCTGAGGACGGCCAGGAGTTCCCCGAGTACCACGCCTTCCTCCAGGACCTGTTCCTCTCTCATGGTATCGCCGTCGTCTACCACCGCAAGGTGCCGCGTCAGGCGACACCGGAGGACGCTTCCAAGGTAGGCGGGGGGAGGGGGCGGGGGTGGTGGGGGTTGCAGGCCATATGCACACATTCATAAATATGTACATTATAATGCTATTGTATTATATTTTTGTTACATTATGCTCCTAATTTATTATGCAATATTATATTTCATCATTCCATTCATGTATCTCCCTTTACATTGATCTTTATGATCTAATACTCTCCATTTTAAATGCATTATTCTTTACTATTTGTTGTGTCCACTGTTAGTTATTATAGAAGGAATATAGTTCGAAATATAGAGATGAGCACACCAGATGGGATGGCCTAATTGGTTCAGCGCCCGCTTCCTGTTTGACAGCTCATGGGATTCCAACCTTGGGGTTCAAACCCTGACCGAGTCAGACCAATGACTTAAAATGATATACTTTTTGCTATCTAGTCTGGTTTTTCAGCATAACTGATATGAGGCAAGGAGCAGCAAAATGAGGAAAAAACAATTGTCCACGATTGAAATCCACCGCGACTGCTTAATCAACGATTATACTGGCCTCTGGAACCTCTGCCACTGGCTATATACCCACAACGCTGACCAATGCACCACCATTAATACAGACCTGGGTGCCTTCCAAGTATCTCTACCAGTACCAACTAATACCTACTAGAACGTTCCCAGAATATTATTTGCATAAGATATCTTATACCACACATAACAAAAACAACCAGACGAGATGGCCGAATGAGTTAGAGCGTCCGTCTCCCGTGTTGGTTCGAATCCTGGGGCCAAATGTAGGAGTCCGGGTTAGGGCTCGTAACTCACGCGTCGTGCGGATTTCCCGGGTTAGTGGCCCAAAGTGTAAATGTATGTGCCCGGGATAGGCAAACTCCTCGAGGGTTAACGTCGTCTTCACTAACCCCAACTTGAGCCTGGGATAACGTGCAGGTTAGGGACCGATTCGGGCCAAATCTATTCAATGCGGCCATATTTAACAGAATTACATACTCAAATCGTGAAATTTCATTAAATTAACCCTAAATTCGAAGCGTTATTAAGGCTACCGCCGCATTGGTGGCGATATTAGTATTTATATTTTCGAATCGACGAATGTAAAGTAAACAAATCGCCGCCGCTGCCGCATAGACGTCGCTTTCCATACTGGCGGCGGCGGAAGTTTGTTTACTGTACGTTCGTCGATTCGAAAATATAACTATTAATATCGCCGCCAATGCGGCAGTAGCCTTAATAACGCTTTGAATTTAGGGTTAATTTAATGAAATTTCATGATTTGAGTATGTAATTCTGTTAAATATGGTCGCATTTAATATATTTGAGCCTAATATATGGCTACAAACGCAGAGGGATTTCCCAAATCTATAAATAACTGAAACGTTAGCTAACCCGCACGCGCTTTGGACTCATACATCCCCCGTGACACATATATTAACGCTGACAATAGATACCCTGCCGGCCGCCCTTAACTCCGCAGCCGATAAATTGTGGCTCTTACATTTGGCCCCTGGTTGAGTAAAACCAATGACTTAAAAATTGATACTTGTCACTTCCTAGCCAGACACTCGGCATTACTAGGATAGGGCAAGGACTACTGGTTTGCTCAGTGTCAGGATAATGTAACTGAGTGGGATATCGGGTCATGGTGCCAATGACCTGATTTCCCAGTGGGACAGTGCTATAAAGTCACCATGAGTGTGCACTGTCTCAAGTCGGTAATTGTCCTGATATGGTCTTAGAATGAGGAAGACCAGTCGTCTGCGACTGAAATTTCCCCTGCTTAAACAACTAATGTACCAAAAAAAAACACCCAAAAACATATAACATTTAAAAAAAAACTATACTGTTGCAGCCAATTCTTTGTGAGGTCTAGCCGCGTTCTGGTTCAGACATTCCAACCATCTAGCGTGTACGTGTAACGTGTGCAAACATAACGTGTGTGCAGCAGACCGTGACGCCCCGTCTCCCTTTCAGTATGTGGAGGACCTGAAAAAGAAGGAAGTGAAGATCATCATTCTGACGTCATATGAGATGTCGGCGAGGGCTGTGATATGCGAGGCTTCCAAACAGGTGGGTGCAGACTTGATCTTCATGCTTCCCTTCTTGTCAACGCCTTAGCTAGCTGGGAAGGGGGAGGAGAGTGTGTTACTGTTAGTTGCTCCCACCCCCCACCCCAGGCACTAATATATTTTAGTTTTTGACAATTTGATGTTTTCATCGTACTATGCAGTTTTAAGCAGGGTTTTGATTCACGACCCATACTGTATACCGGGTCAAACTCTATAGGGTCAAATCTAGATAAATATGTAGGTTTTGAAAATTTGATGTTTTCATCGGACAGTATTGTCATTTAACACCCATACTTTATGTAGAAGCGAATCTTCTTTTTAATATTTTAATTTTTTTTTACCCCAAGGAGCGGAACCTAGTTCTGGCGGTAGATTCCCCACCTGTGAAGGTGTAGTTGACCCTATCGATCCTGCTCAGTGGACCCATTTACAGTTTGGGCTATTTTCCATTCCAACCAGTGGTCCACAACTGGTTCATCAAATGCTGTGGTATGTGCTGTCCTCTCTGTGGGAAAGTGCATATAAAAGACCCCTTGCTGCTTATCGGAAAGAGTACTCTATGTGGCGGCAGCAGGTTTCATCCAGAACATAATTATGAAGAGTTCAGGCTCAAAACCCCGTAAACGCCGATCCAAACAATTTATTAAATTACAAGATTTTTACCTGAAGGTAATTCTAATTCTCACAAATTCCACTTTACTTGTGATGAGATGGTGATAGAGCAATGAACAAACAAATAGGTATTTAACAAATTAACCTTCTGAAGGTTTTATTCTCATGTTTATGCCTTTATGGAGTTCTGATATATATATATATATATATGTTGCTGAAAATAAGTGTTAAGACGCTTATCCTTTATGAGCAGGGTAAATAAATTCATCAATAACAAAAAAAGGAATGACCATATGTTTGACGCCCAATAACCGATGATAAAAATCAATGCGCTCGAGAGGCGTCGTTAAATGAAACAAGCTTTACTTTTTAAAATCTTTTGTAATCTAACATATGTAAATAAGAGTAGGCTAGTCTAGTAGTAATAGTAGACAAAATAAAACACAAAATCCAAAAAAACTAACATAGGCTACTAACCATAACACCCAACTATCTATCTGCTACTGAAATGCAGACAATCAAATACCTTATCAGCAGCTACTGTATGATAAGATAACACCAACACTACAGCTGGCCAGCATTGAAAACAAGCCTGAATACCCAGGCTTATATGCTATGGACAGTATAAATACAGCCTCAATAAAATTTTTAAAAAAACCCAAAAAACAACTTATTACTTACACCATACCACCCTCCTGTACCCGTAGAGCATGACGGCGTACGAGGGGTACCAGTGGTTCATGCCCACGTGGTTCACGCCGCGCTGGTGGGACACGGACTTCTTCAACCAGCAGGGTAAGGGCAGCGTCATGTACGTGAGGTCAGTGCCCTGCTCGACGCGCCAGATGAGGAGAGCCATTGAAGGACACATGTCACTCACCAACGCCTTCTTCGGCTCCGACGACTCGCACATCGTCGGGAAACTCACCGTGGCGCAGTGGAAGGACGCCTACCTGGAGCGGCTCCGGGTCGCGGTGAGTGGGCAGCCGTCTGGGGTAGGAAGGAGTGGGGGTGGGGGGTGGAAGGGGCGGAGTGTGGGTTTAAATAGGGGCAGACTGTAAGTTTATGTAGGGTGATGTAGGGGAGCACTGTAGGGTTATGTAGAGGTGCACTGTAGGGTGATGTAGGGGCGCACTGTAGGGTTATGTAGGGGCGCATTGTGGGGTTAAATACGGGTGCATTGTAGGGTTATATAGGTGTGCACTGTAGGGTTTTATAGGGAGACATGGTAGAGGTATGTAGGGGCGAACTGTAGGGTTATATAGGGGTGCACTGTAGGGTTATGTAGCGATGTACTGTAGAGTTATGTAGGTGCGCATTGTAGGGTTATATATGGGCGCACTGGAGGGTTAAATAGGGGTCGATGGTGGGTTTATAGAGGGGCACACTGTAGGGTTATATAGGGGCGCACTGGAGGGTTATGTAGGGGCACACTGTAAGGTTGTATAGGGGCGCACTGTGGGGTTATATACGGGTGGATTGTGGGTTTATATAGGGGAACACTGAAGGGTTATATAGGGGCACATTGTAGGGTTATATAGGGGGCATTGTAGGGTTATATAGGGGCGCATTGTAGGGTTATATAGTAGTGCATTGTAGGGTTATATAGGGGTGAATTGTAGGGTTAGGTAGGTGTGTACTGTATGGTTATATAGGTGTGCACTGTAGGTTTATGTGGGGCCACATTGTAGGGTCAATATAGGGGCACTGTGTGCACTGTAGGGTTATATATGGGGCAATGTAGGGTTATATAGGGGTGCACTGTAGCATTATGTAGGGGCGAACTGTATGGTTATATAGGGGTGCACTGTAGGGTTATATACGGGGCAATATAGGGTTATATAGGGGTGCACTGAAGCACTATGTAGGGGTGGACTGTAAGGTTATATAGGGGTGCACTGTAGGGTTATGCGGGGCACACTGTTGGGTTATATAGGGATGCACTGTTGGGTTATATACGGACAAACTGTAGGGTTATAAGGCGACACACTGTAGGACTATGTAATGGCGCACTGTAGGGTTATATTAGGACGCACTCTAGGGTTATATAGGGATGAACTGTACGGTTATATAGGGGTGCACTGTAGTGTTGTAAGGGGTACATCGTAGTGTTTTAAAGTGTACACTGTTTTGTCATAAGGGGTACACTGTATTGTATAAGCCACTCATGGCAGAGTAACTGAATTACTGACATGTGTTCCCCCCTTTACATACCGCGCATGCGGCACCTATACCACATATGTAGATCATGTGCTGGCTGGAGACAGCGTGTGCCTTGTGTGCTGTACAGTGACTGACCTGTGTTCCCCTTGTATTATAACACAGCCGGTGGTGATAGAGCGCAGAGTACAGTGACTGACCTGTGTTCCCCTTGTATTATAACACAGCCGGTGGTGATAAAGCGCAGAGTACAGTGACTGACCTGTGTCCCCCTTGTATTATAACACAGCCGGTGGTGATAGAGCGCAGAGTACAGTGACTGACCTGTGCCCCCCTTGTATTATAACACAGCCAGTGGTGATAGAGCACAGAGTACAGTGACTGACCTGTGTCCCCCTTGTATTATAACACAGCCAGTGGTGATAGAGTGCAGAGTACAGTGACTGACCTGTGCCCCCCCCCCCCCCCCCCCCCCCCCCTTGTATTATAACACAGCCGGTGGTGATAGAGCATAGAGTACAGTGACTGACCTGTGTCCCCGTTGTATTATAACACAGCCGGTGGTGATAGAGCGCAGTGCCTACGCCACGTACGCCTACGACGCCATGTGGGTGTTCGCGCTCGGCCTGGACCGTCTCCTCACCGAGGACCCGTCGGCGCTGGAGTCTCTGCACACGGACCAGACGACAATGTACGTAGCCTCGCTTTGAAACCATCCGCTAGCTTGCAACAGCGGTGGTAACAAATGGGGTGTTAGAGTGTTGAAAGTGGGGCGGTGCCAGTGTAGTGTTTAAAGTGGGGTGGTTGTAGTATTATAAGTGGGGCGGTGACTGTTAACAGCGGGATGGTTACATTGTTAAAAGTGGGGTCTCCCAGTGTTAAAAGTGGGGTATTACAGTGGTAAAAGTCGGTTGCTTGTAGTGGGGTGTCACACAGTTAAAAGTGGGGGCGGTGCCAGTGTTAAAAGTGGGGTGGGTGTAGTGTTAAAAGTCGAGTGGCTGTAATCGAGTGGGGTGTCCCGGTGTTAAAAGTGGGACGTGCCAGTGTTGAAAGTGGGGTTGCTGTAGTGTTGTAGTGTTACAGTGTTAAAAGTGGGGCTGTTACATTGTTAAAGGTATGGCTGCGAAAGTGTTATATACATGGGAGGTTACAGTTTTAAATGTGGGGGGTGGCCGCCATTTTAATAGTGGTGTGGCTATAGTGTTAAAGTGGAGTCGCCATTAAAATGGGATGTTCACAGTGTTAAAAGTGGGGTGGCTTCTACCACAGGAGAGTCATAATCGAGAGTGACCTCTTCCCCATAACACCACAGCAGATTCATAATCTAGAGTGACCTCTTCCCCATATCCCCCTAGGAGATTCATAAACGAGAGTACTCTCTTCCCCCAGAGGAGAGTCATAATAGAGAGTGAACTCTTCTACCACAGGAGATTCATACTGCAGAGTGACCTCTCCCTCCACAAGGGATTCATAATGGAGAGTGACCTCTTCCCATAACACAACAGGAGATTCATTAGCGAGAGTGGCCTCTCTCCCACAGCAGATTCAAAATCAAGTGACCTCTTCCCCATATTCCTCAAGGAGATTCATAATGGAGAGTGACCTCTCCCCCCAACAGGGGATTCATAATGGAGAGTGACCTCTTCCCCATATTCCCCAAGGAGATTCATAATTGAGAGTGACCTCTTCCACAGACACCACAAGAGATTCATAATCGAGAGAGCCCTCTTCCCCATAACACCACAGGAGATTCATAATCGAGAGTGATCTATTCCCCACACAGGAGATTCATGCACCACTTGAACAACACTCACTTCATCGGCGCCTCGGGTCCGGTGCAGTTCTCGGGTGCCGACCGGACGGGCATCATCAACATCGGTCAGTTCGTGCACAACCGGACACAGCTGATCGGGCAGTACATCCCAGACAAGCCGCTCAGTGACCGCCTCACCCTCAACCTCACCCAGCTGTACTGGGTGGGCGGCGCAAAGCCCAAGGACGGCCGGCAGGGTATGTATGTCCTAGTTATTCCCGCAGCCCGATTTCTGAGACAGGGGCTGCTGAACCAATTTATTAGAAAAAGTGTCAGAAGGCTAGGTAAAGGAAGTATGACCACATTAATTCTTAAAGTTGCATAGTCCCATGGTTTTGAGTTTCGATCATTTCCTGAGATAAATATATTAGGTTGATTGTTATAATCTACCTTACTTTAAGTCTGAAGTAACTTTGCCTTAAAATGATAAACTTAGGGGATATTGGAAGTGAAAACATGACAAATTAATTTTGGCATGCTTTCCAAAACCCTAATCCCCATAGGCTTCAGCAGTAACATGCTCTATTAAGTTGTCTTAGTAAAGCCTTCTATGTAGCATTAAATACTTAATAACTTATATAGGGGCACACTGTAGGGTTATATAGGGGCGCATTGTAGGGTTATATATGGGTGCACTGTAGGGTTATATAGGGACACACTGTAGGGTTATGAAGGGGCGCACTGTAGGGTTATATAGGGGTGCACTGTAGGGTTATATAGGGACGCACTGTCGGGTTATGAAGGGGCGCATTGTAGGGTTATATAGGGGTGCACTGTAGGGTTATATAGGGATGCACTGTAGGGTTATGAAGGGGTGCACTGTAGGGTTATATAGGGGTGCACTGTAGGGTTATATAGGGGTGGATTGTGGGTTTAGATAGGGGCACATGGTAGGGTTATATAGGGGTGGATTGTAAGGTTATATAGGGGTGGATTGTAGGGTTATATAGGGGCAGACAATGGGTTTATATAGGGTGCTATGAGGGTTATATAGGGGCGTACTGCAGGGTTATATAAGGGCGCACTGTAGGGTTATATAGGGGCACAATGTAGGGCTATAAAGGGATGTACTATGGATTCATATAGGGACGCACTAAGGCTTATATTGGGGTGTACTGTAGGGTTAAATAGGGAAGCACCATAGGCACATTGTAGGGTCATATAGGGGCGCACTGTAGGGTTATATAGGGGTGTACTGTAGGGTTATATAGGGGCGCACTGTAGGGTTATATATAGGGGAGCACCGTAGGGTTAAGTAGGGGCGCACTGTAGGGTTATATAGGGGCACACTGCAGGGTTATGTGGGGGCACACTGTAGGGTAATTTAGGGGCGCCTGTTTCTAAGTTGGCTATGTAGGCTCGAATCCCGTGTGTGTTGTGCTTGTGTTGACAGCTCCCCGTCTGTGCGGGGTGGAGGCTTTTCGTGCGGCCCTGGGTGTGGACTGTGACATGGCCATCGTGATCGCCAACATTATGGGTGTCGGTGTGTTCGGCCTCGTTATGGTCATCAGCCTCATTATCGTCAAAAGGAGGTCAGTGTGACGCCAACGAACTAAATCAGTTAATTGTTTATTGTTGCCTTTAATAATTTCCCGATATGGAGCCTGCGGCACGAGTGCCCCTTTGTAAACGTGACCTTGATGAGTATCGATCGGGGTGAGGAGCTTTGTTGATATGTTTGTTTGTTTAATGGCTCATCAGCACACATGTATTGTATCTAATATACTGATCAATCTCCAGATTTCTCATTGAACATAGGGGGAATTTGCCAATTTTCAGCAAATTTCCGATTTTTTTCCTTGGTTATATATAGGTCATTTCCTCATGATGGTTGCATGCTAACTGAGCACTCGCTTCTGAAGTTAACTCATAGACCCGCTTGCTTACTGTGCATGCTCTGCGGAAAAGGTCTATTGCCTTAGCGTCCCAGTGACGCCCCTCCTGACGTCACGTTTATGTTGTGCTTTCGTTGACAGCTCATATACTTAACACTGAAACATTAACCGGAAGTCTTTATGTTGGAGGCAACTTTCATTACTTGGTTGGTTGGTTGTTGGAGTTTTACGTCCTGGCAACATCGAAGATCATATCAGGACGTTTCATTAATTGAAGTCAGTGCACACGAATTGCCGAAATGGTCATCTGGCTCCCGTTTAAAAATAAATAAATTATGGGATTCGAACCCTATGGGTTCAAACCTTGCTCGCGTCAAACAAATCAATGACTTAAAAAACTATGCTTGTTTCTACCTATCCTGGCACTCCCCATTACTAGGATAGGGAAAAAAGCAGTGGCATAAAAAAGACTAATTGTCCGTGATTGAAATTTCGCCTGCTTAATCAACTCAAGTAGCCCCCTCCCAAAAAAAACATGTTCTAGTAATTCATGCCACGCATACACTCACAGATACGACGCTAAAGTGCGCGCTACGCGGGAACGCATGCAGGAGCTGGGCCTCATGTCCGACACCAGCTGGTTGTGTCTCGACCAATGGGAAGTGTCGCGAGAACACGTCGTTCTCAACCGGAAGTTGGGCGAAGGCGCGTTTGGCACGGTCTATGGCGGAGAGGCATTCCTGGAAGACACATGGGTAGCCGTGGCCGTCAAGACGCTTAAAGTGGGATCGAACCCTGAGGAGAAGGTTAGACGACAGCCAGCTATGATTACTACTTTGAATGTCTTAAATATGCTGGTGTTACAAGGTGCTACTATACATGTCTTAAAGATGCTGGTTTTACAAGGTGCTACTATATATGTCTTAAAGATGCTGGTTTTACAAGGTGCTACTATACATGTCCTAAAGATGCCGGTTTTACAAGGTACTACTTACTATACATGTCCTAGAGATGCCGGTTTTACAAAGATGCTGGTTTTACAAGGTACTACTATACATGTCCTAAAGATGCCGGTTTTACAAGATGCCACTGTATATATCTTGGTGACATTATTGGTTTTACAAGGCACCACTCTAATGTCATAATGATGTTGTTGGCTTTACAAGGTGTTATTATGCAGGTCTTAAAGATGCTGGTTTTACAAGATGCTACTATATATGTCTTAATGGCGTTGTTGGTTTTACAAGGCACCACTGTAATGTCATAATGACGTTGTTGGCTTTACACTGTACTACTAAGCATGTCTCAAGGATGTTGGTTTTACAAGGTACCACTGTAATGTCTTAAAGATGCTGGTTTTACAAGGTACTACTATAAATGTCTTAGAGATGCTGGCTTTATAAGGCCCGACTGTAATGTCATAATGACGTTGTTGGCTTTACATGGTACTACTCTACATGTCTAAAATATGCTGCCTTTACAAGGTGCCACTGTATAATTATGTCTTGATGAGGTTGCTACTTTTGCAGCTGGACTTCTTGAGCGAGGCTGAGATGATGAAGCGCTTTGAGCATGAGAACATCGTGAAGCTACTTGGGGTGTGCACACGGGGGGAGCCCGCCTACACCATTATGGAGTTCATGCTGCATGGTAAGCCCAGGGCCGCTTTCAGGGTCAGTCTTGGAGGCCCCTCGGAGACGTCTCGGCGATGCTTTTTGGCTTATTTCCATTCAGGGTGGGTCTAGATGTCTCGGAGACGCCTCCTATTTCAGACAGGAGATGAAAAGTGTCTAGAAAATGGCCACCGTATTCAGTGGTTTCAGCCAATCACAGCGCAGCTTTTCCATTGCAAATGGCCACTGCCTATGAAGGCCACCATTTTCGAGGCGGCCGACAGCTAAATGCTGTTCAGACTAGCGTGATGTCAGGGCCGGCTCCGAGGCGTCTCTGAGACGGACCCTGAACGTTCAACTACATCCATTAACGTGTATGTGACCGGGCCTTAAGTCTCACCCTGCAGCAACCTCCCGCCACCCGACGTGCTCTGATCCACAGCTTGCGGTGTTATTTGTTTGTAATTTACTTCCTAGCAACATCCAAAGTCATATCAGGATTGGTACTGATTTGATCCCACTGGGTTTGTTTATTTATTTGTTTGTTGGTGTTTTACATCTTAGGAACATCCAAAGTCATATCAGGACTGGTACCGACTTTCCACCCCCATGGTTTGTTTTTTGGAATTTTACATCCTAACAACATTAAAAGTGATATCAGGACGGGTAGCAACTTGTTGACAGTTGACAGTACACACTTATGGTTCGGCGGCGGCAATATATAATAATAATATAAAAATAATAATCCATTCCGTCCATTTATATTCGTATAAAACTTATACATCAACTACAGGACCTGTCCACGAATCCTACGTTGTCTGTGTCTATGTGAGTTAAGGCTGCCATCCAAAATGTCCATGTAAAAATCAACGTGTTCTGACGTAACTGCAAGCCTTCAATGATTGCTGGAGAAATACGCTATATTAAGCCCCAGTCACACCTCACCGGATTGGGGGAAACGGACAGAAACCGAACAAAGTCCGTTTTGTGTCTGTACAAGTTTTGAACATGCACAAAACTAAGAACGGATGCCGCTGGACTGACGTCTATGGTTCTTGTTCGGTTTGAGTTTGTTTCGTCTGTTGGCTATCCGTTCATGTCGGTTTCATGTCGGTTTCATGTCCGTTTCATGTCCGTTTCATGTCCATTTCATGTCCAGTTCATGTCCGTTTCATGTCCGTTCGTTCGGCGGCCTTCACAACACTTTGACACATTTTAATACATTTTGATACTTATCACCACCGGACTAGACAATTCTGTCCATTGCTCAATCCGGTGAGGTGTGACTGGACCTTTAGCGATCGTTAGTTAGTTAGTTTATTCTACTCATAATGGTTATAGTAACTTATACGTGATCGTTATGGTTATAGCTTCATCAAGTCTTTGAGTTCAAATGTTTTAAAAGTATGTGCCATCGGGGAGGGGGTGATGAAAATGGGAAATATTGCGCCTAGAGCTGGATTCGAACCCACGCCTCTTGCATTCTAGGCCAGTGCCCTAACCATTACACATACCGAGCCTCCCTGCAGGCATCACCCTATCCACGCCCACCTGCCTATTTGACTCCTTGCATCAGTGCAGACGACTACATATGTAGTAGACCTAATATTCCAGAATAAATCTAATAGACCCCGCCAGTTAACCTGGAAACTACCCGACTAGAGTAGTTCCAGATTCTGCCTACAGATATCACTAGCTTAACTGGATGTGTGTATGTGTAATGAAGAGAGCAGCGATGAAATTCCAGAAGAAAAATACAATATAGTTGTCTTTATTTAAAGATATATTACAAGAATGTACCCGACTAGAGTAGTTTCAGATTCTGCCAATAGATGGCATTACCTTAACTGGCGAGGTCTATTTAAGGGAAATATCAGGAGTTCATAGGCAATCTGTACCAACCCATATTGGACTTCCGGTTTCCAGGTGACCTGAAGACATTCCTTTTGGCCCGGCGGCAGATGGTGGGACAGAACACCCGGGAGGCGGAGGATGTGACGCCGGACGCACTCACCAGGATGGCACTGGACGTGGCCTACGGTCTCAAGTACCTCACCGACGAGAAGTATGTGCACAGGTAGGTGCCGGCACCAGCGGACGCATGTGGAGGGGCAGGGGACCAGCTGCCGCGTGTACAGGGACAGGGGACCAGTGGGCAGGTGTAGTGGGTGGTAGGCCAGCGGGCACGTGTACAGGGACAGGGGACCAGTTGGTGCGTGTAGTGGGTGGTAGGCCAGCGGCGCATGTAGAAGGACAGGGGACCAGTGGGCACGTGTAGTGGGTGGTAGGCCGGCAGGCGCATGAAGAGGGACAGGGGACCAGTGGGTGCGTGCTGTGGATAGTAGGCCCAGCGGGCACGTGTAATGGGATAGGGGACCAGTGGGCGCGCATAGTGGGTGGTAGGCCAGCGGGCGCGTGTACAGGGACAGGGGACCAGTGGGCACGTGTAGTGGGTGGTATGCCAGCGGGCGCCTGTACAGGGACAGGGGACCAGTGGGCGCGTGTGGTGGGTGGTAGGCCACCGGGTGCGTGTAGTGGGATAGGGAGCCAGGTGTCATGTGTATTGAGAAAAAGGGACCAGTGAGCACGTATACATGGACAGGGGACCAGTGGACGGGTGTAGGAAGATACCTGTAGATGTAGGTAATGGGACAGGTGACCAGTGGATGCTTGTAGTGGGACAGGGGACAAGTGGGCGCGTGTAAGGGGACGGTGGACTAGTGGGAACGTGTACAGGGAGTGGGGACCAATGGGTGCGTGTAGTGAGAAGAGGGGACCAGTGGACACTGTAGGGGGACAGGGGACTACTTGGCACGTGTAGTAGGAGGGAGGCCAGTGGGCGCGCGTAGTGGGACAGGGGACTCGTGGGTCCAGGAGCCATTTGTAGTGGGACAGGGGACAAGTGTGTGTGTGTAGTAGGACAGGGGACCAGTGGGAACGGGTACAGGGACATGGGACCAGTGGTCACATGTAGTGGGAGGGACGCCAACGGACGCGCGCAGGGGACGTGTGTAGTGGGACATGGGACCAGTGGGTGAGTGTAGAGGGACAGGGGACTAGTGGCCGCGTGTAGTGTGACAGGAGACCAGTGGGCGCGTATAGAGGGACAGGGGCCCAGTGGATGCGTGTAGTGGGACAGGGGATCAGTGGGCACGTGTAGTAAGATAGGGGACCAGTAGACACGTGCTGTGAGATATCTGTAGACGGATGCAGTGGGACATTGGACCAATGGGTGCATGCGGTGGGACAGGAGACCAGTGGACACGTGTTCCGGATAATATTGCCAGGGTTGGGCGGAGCTAAGCTATTCCGAGAGCAATCTTATTCCTTTACGCCTGTACTATTTGGTACTTTGTCCAGTTCTTACTGAACTAGTCCGATGCTCCACAATCTTTAGGTTTGCTAACTAATCAATGGCATATTTACAACTGGGACTGCTACTTGTCTCATCAGTGATGGGCTAAGTAGTTAGCGTTCAGTTGGTGTAACAAATGCAGAATGTTTAGGTGATGTAATAAATAATCAACATGGTCCTTCCAATGTTGAGGTTGCAGGACTTAACCTCTTGCGGAGTGATATCAGACTTGACTCGGCAGCCTTAGGTCTACTTTGATATTAATCTGCGATAGGCCATGCTGTAATCTGAAAAGTTGAAAGGCCATGTTAAATACGCAATGAAGTGCATTATTTCTTGCATAATATCCAAGGCATGGATTATTTCTTGTGTAATATTCAAGGCATGGATTATTTCT
The DNA here is from genome assembly GCA_030323885.1 of Branchipolynoe longqiensis. Lineage (NCBI taxonomy): Eukaryota > Metazoa > Annelida > Polychaeta > Phyllodocida > Polynoidae > Branchipolynoe > Branchipolynoe longqiensis. The sequence goes on from CM059194.1 coordinate 30,103,437, forward strand.
TGTGTAATATCCAAGGCATGGATTATTTCTTGTGTAATATCCAAGGCATGGATTATTTCTTGGGTAATATCCAAGGCATGGATTATTTCTTGTGTAATATTCAAGGCATGGATTATTTCTTGTGTAATATCCAAGGCATAGATTAATTATTGGGTAATATCCAAGGCATTGATTATTTCTTGTGTAATATCCAAGGCATGGATTATTTCTTGTGTAATATCCAAGGCATGGATTATTTCTTGGGTAATATCCAAGGCATGGATTATTTCTTGTGTAATATTCAAGGCATGGATTATTTCTTGTTTAATATCCAAGGCATGGATTATTTCTTGTTTAATATTTGTTTAATATCCAAGGCATGGATTATATCTTGTGTAATATCGAAGGCATGGATTATTTCTTGCTTAATATCGAAGGCATGGATTATTTCTTGCTTAATATCGAAGGCATGGATTATTTCTTGTTTAATATCCAAGGCATGGATTATTTATTGTGTAATATCCAAGGCATGGATTATTTGTTGTGTAATATCCAAGGCATGGACTATTTCTTTTGTAATAATATCCTAAGCATATTTATCTTGCAGAGACCTGGCTTGTCGCAACTGTTTGGTGCACGCCAGTAAGCGTGTGAAGATTGGTGACTTCGGTATGACTCGGCCAGTGTTCGATCACGATTATTACAGGTTTAATAAACGAGGTAAGTCTCAAGTTAAATAAACCTACCACCACAAACTGACCCAATCAACCCAGGCGCCACTTGGCGGCTGAATTCCACACTAAAGTATCGGGTTAGAAAGCGGGAAAAACACTCCCTGCATATGTGTGCTAATTTTAAAAAAAAGAATTAAAAGAAATAAAAATATTATTTTATCATAAAATATGGTAGGGTGTTTGGTTTTTGTTGTCATCCCCCAATGGGGTTTAGTCTTCCTGCCTATAACTAACCCAGTGCTGGATACAGTTAGTGACTTGCTTTACCTTCATTCAATATTGTTTCAAATCCAGCCATCTGTCAGGAAGTGATTGTGACCACTCGCAGGTGGCGTCGATGCGGACGCCGAGGGAACTAAGCCCCAGCACACAGTGTCAAAGACACTATAATACTAAGATGGCTCACTCCCTATCTCTCCCATGGTAATGTAAATTTTGCAGTGCCACCTTGTGGTGGGTTTGATCAGCCCGGCTGCTGGTTGGTGTTTCACATGTAAACACATACAATTACATTATACATGAGATAGGTAAGTATGAATACACATCAATATGAAATTGCTATGAACAAATACACATCATCATCAGTATCATCAGCATCATCATCATCACCACCATCATCACACATCTTTCACATTCATATATACATTTATACATATAATATAGCAACTGTTTAACCAAGAGAACAGCCAGCGCACCAAGTGGTGGGTTTGATCATTTCGATTACACAGTACAGGCTGAGTGAGCCGTCTTAGTATTATAGGGTCTTTGACAGTGTATAGTAGGTGTCTTACGAGGTGATTATATATAGAGACGAGAAACTGATGGCTGTTCCAACACAGATAGTAGAGGGATAAATGGTTAAGTGACGTCATGACAATAGTGGTAAATTGCGAAACCAGTGGCCATTTTGAAAGTTTGATAACACGATCATCACTTTTGACAGTTAGATTGCAACCGAGGGAAATAAACCAAATTTCCCAGTTCATAACAAAGCCACACCTTGAAAAGCACTACCATTGCTAATAGTAGTAATACTACTTAAGCAAGTACATGGATGACAATTTTTCACCACGTTAACCTTAATTGTTTGACCGTATCGGCCAATGATTCATGTCATTGTTGTCTTGACATAGCCATATGAGAAATACCTATGCTGCAAACTCATTGACATGGAAGACGGATGGTCTTGCATAGCAATCACAATTTGTTGTTTGTAACCTCGCAGTGGATTCCTATACTACACGCTTTCAATATGGCGGCCGTATTTTCAGAATTGCATGCTGGGAGAGCCTCAAACATCCTCGCTTTGCCATCCTTATAAGAATCCTTGGTTCCACCCCGACAGGCATGCTCCCCGTCCGCTGGATGGCGCCCGAGAGCCTGACGGACGGACTCTTCACACCGTCCTCCGACATCTGGAGCTACGGTGTTCTCCTATTTGAAATCATGACCTTTGGTAGCTTTCCTTACCAAGGACTATCAAACAAGCAGGTTCTTGAGCACGTTAAGAACGGCAATTCCATATCACTTCCGACGCTGTGCATGAGTGAATTGTAAGTATATGCATTAGGTATAATATTATTTATCTGTTACGGAATGAGAAGACAATACAAATTAGTTTGGTTAAGCTATCTCTGACTGGACCCTCATTAAAAGGCCCCTCTGCTTTATTAAGTCAACATTCTGCGCAAGGGAGGAAGATAATAGGGGAGCACAGGCGCACGTGACCTTCCCTGAGCCGTTAGCCCCCCCCCCCCCCCTCTCCATTGTTGGGTGCAGTGAGCTGGTGCCCAAGGCGCTCTAGCCCAGTAGTACTAGAAATGAACAAAGCGAGTGCTGCAAAACATAAGAACTGCTCCCCCCATAGGCCAGAATATATCGGCCTGCTTGCTTGCACAAGAACACAATAGTATAATAATAATAGTATTATGTCAACGTATTATTGATTAATACATTGACATATATATACCATCAGAAATAACCATCTTATATTTAGTTAACCACTTGGAGAGTTCATAGTAATAAGAATATATAGTTGGTGGCAACAGGCAGCTAGACAACACAGGTGGACTCCATTCAAAATAATATTTGAATAACAAGTCATACATCAGATATCATGTTGATATAAATGGGTGGTATTTGAATGTTGGTAATTTTATTATTGCTATGGTTATTGTGATATATATATAATAATTCAGGGATGAAAGTGATCTCCGGGGAAAAAAAGCGAAAATGCGGATAGACTCCCATAGGTTTAGCATTGTCAGGGAATCGCGGAAAATTCCTGGAAGTCCGGTTTCATAAATATGGGTATAAGTCTACTGGTATACGCTGATAGTGCCTCACCGTTTGAAGCATGTATTGGTAGTATACGCCGATAGTGCTGCGCCGTTTGAAGCATTTATTAGTACATATATGTTGATCATGCTGGGGGATTGCAGGAGGGGCCTACAGGAAGAATCCCGGAAATCCGCTAAATCGCGGAGATCTTTTATCCCTGAATTATATATATATATATATACCTTGTCCAATTCCACGTGCACAATCCCTTATCCGAAATCCTTTGAGGCCAGCTGACGGTCATCGTAACGTGGAAATGAAATAATATGTGGTGCCCAGTTTCATCATAGAATGACCGCGTCCTGTGTATAATATACATATACCTTATCGCCTGGCTCCTCACCTTTCCCCCCAGAAAAAGCATGTTGCAGTCGTGCTGGGAGTACGACTACCGGGTGCGGCCGATAGTGGACGACTTCGTCGAGCTGCTACGGACTAACGTCTCGCTCATCAAGCCATGCATCGATGCGCCCCTGTCGGCCGTCGCATTGGAGAGCAACGAGGAAGTGTCCATCCCTTCCAAACAGTCGCACCAGCGTTTGAAGATGCGCTCCAATAGCGAACACAACCAGCTGCATAGCGTCGGCGGCAGTGGCTGCGGCGGGGGTGGGGGTGGGGGCGGCCCGGGAGAGCCTCGTTCTGGTGGCATCTCGGGCGCCAACATCCCGTCACCCAACTCGGCGTCGGGCGGGGCGGCGGCCGAATTGTTCAGCCTCATGCCGCACCACGTCGGGTGGGGGGTCGGCCCCGCCGCCGCAGCCGCTGCCCTCGCCGGCAAATGTGGTGGCAGCGGCGGCGACGGAGACCTCAGCCAATGTGAGGTCACGTGCGGCTACCACCACGACGGGAGCATGACGTCAGACTCTCAGCAGCAGCAGGAGCAGTTCTGTCACCAGCGGGGCTCCATACCTGAGTGCCCGAGCGGTGAGGAGACGGACACGGACGGGGAGACGAGCTGCGCGGTGCCGGACACCCTGCTGTCGACGACGCCGTCGGGCCCCGACTCGCCGCCGTCATCGTCCTCACCGCCGCCGCTGCCGCCCCTTCCGCCGCCGGGAAGGCTCGGCGAGGGGCAGCATGCACACCGGCCATGGGCGTTCAAGGCCGGGTCTTTGGTGGTGGGCGGCGGCGGTAAGCAGGCGGAGCCGACGATGATGATGATGACGGAAGGCCAGCTCAAGTACATGGCGGTGCCGACGTCGCTGGACGACCTCGGGGACGACGGGGATCTGCGGATGAAGAAGCGCTGCAAGGAGAGGTGGCACGCGAACGGCTCGTCGACGGTCGGCAAGCACGCCGTCGGCAACGCGGACGTGGCGCTACGCTGACGTCACTGCGGTGACGTCACTGTCGTCTGCGTTATGCGTGAACTTACTGCTGCTCGCCGGCGGATGGGAGATAGTGATTTGGCAAGCCAACTCAATGTGATGCAAAACTCTTTTTGATCGAAGTGTTCATGATACTGTTCTATTGAAACGGGTGAGGTCTGTTGTTACGGTGGGGATTATGTATGTATGTATATATATATATATATATACACATATATATACACATGTATATAATATATATATACAATATATATACACACTATGAATAAATATATATAAAAATATATATGTAAATATATATATGAATATATATATATTTATATATATACACATTCCAGAGGCCATCGACAGCAAATGCTAGACTTGGTGTGTAGGTCTCATGAGGGCATATATCGGCATGTCTTCGGTATTTCGGAAGGCTGAGTGGTTGACAGATTAACTGATATGACCTTAGATGTTGCCAGGACGTAAAACTCCAACAAACAACCAAATTGATAGATTAAATGTAATGTCGTCTGCTACTGTATAGCAGGCAGGGGACCTGCTGAGCAGCGTGCCATGATATTTCTCAGCAAGCCAATACATTTAGCTTTGTTTACAAAAAAAAAGATAAGCTCGTTAGTGCGCATGCGTGATGATGAAATCGTGGGTGGGTGGGTGGTGTGTGCGGCGTCGTTCTATGAGTGGTTCGCCAACAATTTCACTCTCTATCCAAAAAAAAGGAAGCTAAAATTGTTACTAGTAAAATAAATATCTGCTATGACCCCGTTGTGTGACACTACTAACCGACGCCTACGTGAAACTACATATCAAATTGAAGTTTTCACTAAAAAAGAAAAAAAGAAGAAGCATAAACCACAAATAGATCTATGATCCATAATTAGACGAGGGACGATGTTTAATAAATACAAATCGGTCCCGCGCGAATTTGGCAGAAATGGTTGGCGATTGACTGCTACTGCTAGACTAACTACCGAACCTTCCCATAACACGAAGGTGTAGTGAGTGTGTGTAAGTGAGTGTGAGTGAGTGTGTGTATGAGTGTGAGTGAGTGTGTATAAATTTGTGAATCGCAGCAAGGTATGGGCGTTCTCCTGGGTTAGTCTAAGGGTTTGGTGTCACTTATGCAAGCTTTTAACCGATTAGATTGTGGCCGACATTTGCCGGACTTGCCCGATTCCTCGGTGTCGGGTGTCGGGCGTCGGGTGTCGGGCGTCAGGATTAGGATTCCTAACCAGGGTCGGGAAAAAAAGAAGGTGCACAGATTAAACAAAGAAGAGACACACCATGTCACCAGGCGATCAGCACTGCAGTGTTCACACATCAGCTGAAAGAACGCAGGTAGATTGAGAGATTGAAAGGTGATGATGGTCATCAGTCGCCGTCTGGTCGCCTCATCAGCTTGGTCAGAACCCAACAGGCACAGGCAGTGACGGCAAGCTCACAGGTAATGGTTGTAGACAGGTATGGTTGTTTGAGTAGTTATATATTTGGATTATATGCTGAATATTCTCGATTATGAATTCAAATTGCTGGTGCTACTGACTTAGAATAAATCTGGAGACATTAGAGGAATGGCAGGACGCAATAACCCACTCGTGCTTCTTTACTAAATAACCCAGTTATATTATTTATTTATGTTCCTTATTATGTTAATACTGCGAACATTTCATTGAGAATATTTTTACAGTGTTCTGCGCAGTACCGTATATGGCTTTAAACTATAGCCACAAATGCATATATATATATATATATATATATATATATATCATATATATATATGTGATGTATAAGCATTATGCGAGTATAAAGCCGCGTAAGGGAATTTCTATGTCTTTATTACACTGTATTATGTTATTCCGATATTATATTATTGGCCAATGGGCTCTCTGCATCTATTTGCTTCCTATTCATACGGGTACCTGGCTCCACCACCGCCTGACCATACTTCCGCCGCTACTACTGTCACTTGCGACCGGAGAAAGACAATGAATGTGGGTTGAGATAATATATTCTCTGGCATAGGGAATATTTGCCCTAGCCTAAAAGGAAACATTCCGGTCGCAAGTGATAGTAGTAGCGGCGGAAGTATGGTCAGGCGGTGGTGGAGCCAGGTACCCGTATGAGTAGGAAGCAAATAGATGCAGAGAGCCCATTGGCCAATAATATAATATCGGAATAACATAATACAGTGTAATAAAGACATAGAAATTCCCTTACGCGGCTTTAATTCGGCAAGTTGACCTCCCCAAGCACCATAATCTGAGAGCGGCAGCATAGGCCGCCCACATCATAAACACAATTACAAGTGACCTAATTAATTAAGCCCCGCCGTACATCATAGGTGGTTCAAAACACAGTCCCAACATGTACACAACAGTTGACCTTATACCTTTTCCACAAAGCATGCTAGTTGCTACACAAATAAACTACTTCCCATACCATTAAGTCTTGTCACTTAGCACGGTGGCAGCCTACTTTTAACATTGTGCTCTCCCCACTGTTAATATTGTGACAGCCAACCTTTAACAGTGGCCACCTACTAATAACATTGTGGCAACCCCACTTTTAACAGTGCCCTACCACGAATAAGTTAAATAAGTAAAATAACAACAAAAGCATATATATGATGCTCGTCTCCAGTTCAAGGATACCATCAAGAGAAACCTGAAGCTGAGAGACATTAAGACCGACTCATGTACGCAACTCTCACAGCAGAGAGCTAAATTGAGAGCGGCAGTCAAGTATTGAAAGCAGTCTTTGTCGTATCGCGACCGACAGCATGATGATGATGATGATGAGGCATTATACAAGTATAAATACTGAACGTTATTGACGTCTCGCTCCATCCTACCTGTATTGTCTGTATCTCACTCACCATCTCTTCCCGACTACGTCTGGTGGCGCCACCACAGGCCGCCCACCTCACTATCCGCTCCCCACTACCTGTGCTAGGCTCAGTGGACATTCAACCCACCTCCTCCTCCCTTTGTCCTTCTTTCCAGCCTGTGTGTATATGTTTCGCTTTAATTAAATTTTCAAATATTACTTACTTTTTCAGTTAGCTCACATTTCAAAATGATGCAGTTAGAACCCAGCAGTTTCGATTATAATGAATAGATTAATGATGTCACATCCGCTTGTCTGATTAGCATGCCGGGAACGACTGCCAAATTGCGACAAGGCTTACAATACTCCGATAGCTGTAAACGCTGATGCTTTTTCTGATGTGGATCTAATGCATTTCGTTTAGCTTTGTTACGCTGTCGAACACCATGCCCTGATTGACAGTAACAGACAGTGTACACATAAAATACAATGGTAATTGCAAGGGCGTAGCTATTTTGTCGCACTGTAAGCATGTGCAAACAATTTATCTCAGCCTCATATTTTGTCCATGCTAAATCTTTTATAATGCAAAATCTTTTATAATATGCTTTTTATTTGTTATTTCGCACTTACAATTAAAAACTAAAATTTCCCGTAAGCATGCGTGAACAATGTTGTGCTTACAATTGTTTAATTTCTGGCTATGCCCCTGACTTGAATTTGTTGAAATCGATGAAGTTAGTATGCCCAGAGAGCGTGTATATAAACAGATGAGAGGGACAACTCCCGCGAAAATCGGTAACACAGGCTACAGTGGCGTTCCTGGCGGTTAGTGTTGAACAAGCTTTGAGTTTGCCGGTACGTGCAGTGCAAAACATTTGTTTTTATTCAAAATTAATAGAAATGCAGAAGCCTAACCTTATCAATTTAATATAATCCTTTTGGTAAACATGTTTTCTATATGTGTTCCAAGCGGTTTGTGTCTAGGTCATGTGGTTTTAGAGATATTTCACTTTTTCTGTATGAAGATTGCTCAACGCCATTGACAATGCCTTGAGTTTGCCGTACGTGTAGTGCAAAACGTGTATTTTATTCAAAATTAATAGAAATCCAGAACTGTAACCTTATAAATTTAATATAATCCTTTCGGTAAACATGTTTTCTATATGTGTACCATGCGATTTGCTTCTAGGTGGTGTAGTTTTAGAGATATTTCACTTTTTCTGTAGCAAGATTGCACACGACCATTGACAATGCCTTGAGTTTGCCCATACGCGTAAACTGTTCAACAACCACCACTTGGAGCGCCACAGTCGGCAGTTGTTACACGGTCTAGTATGGGAGTTGTCCCTCTCATCTGTTTATATACACGCTCTCTGGTATGCCCTACATATGTTCAAGTAGACAATATGGGTGAGGGGCTACATACAGCTGCCTACTTTGGTATGTGTATACTGCTATTTGTACGTGTGTGTGTTGGGGGGATGGGAATAAATATTACAAACAAAAACAAATCTGAACTTAGCTTCAATCCCAATGTGAGTCACTCTTTAACGTAGACCCATGGCGGGTTAGATACACTGCTATTTGTGCCTTATCTTCTCTCAATGTATCCTCATACTAAACAATACTTAATAAACACAGCTTAGCAGGGTTTTATTTCTTTAAAAAAAATGTATATATATTGTTTATCTACAGTAGCAGGCATTTTTTTCAAGATCCTTAACTGTGGATCTAAATATAGATCTAGCGCATGCGTACGGGAATAACAATTGGTTGACATGGCTTCGTTGCTATAAAAATGCATCATGGGAAAATATTTCAATTAGTTAAAGCTGCACAGTCTGTTGAAAGCATCACATTTTCGAGAAAAGAAAAACTAGACTTATCTTGATATAATTATATAGCTTAGATACTGGTGCATTTGGTGCTGCATTGAAGGGCATATTAAGTCAATGTTCTCTGTGGCGGAGTGGTTAGAGTGTCTGACTTTTTTCTAGGTCAGACTCCTAACCAGAAGGTGGGTGGTTCAATTCCCCATGCCCCCCCAACTCTGCAAATTTGGGTTTCCACCGCTGTGTATAACTTACAGCGTCATCAAAGGCCGGTTGCTCTCATACAATGTCTATGTGGTGTGGGAGGTTAAAAATCCCTTGGGTCGGTAAAAGTGTAGGCTCGGGCTTTCTATCGATAAACTGTCTAATGGTGAAAACAAGTCTATTCAGACTTATCCATGAGAGGCAGTATACATCTTCAAGAAAATATTTAATAGAACCTGTTACTGCTGAAGCCTATGGTGGTGTCAGAATTCTGACGTCCACGAGACAATTAATCTAGCATGTTTTCACTGCAAATATCTCCAAAGTTAGCCATTTATGAAAAAAGTTATTTCAAACTAATGTAAGGGGGGTTATAACGATCAACTTAATATATTTATCTCAAAGGAATGGCAGAAACTCAAAACCATCGAACCATGCAACTTTAAAGCTACATAGTTCGATGCGCACAGTGTAAAACCAAAGACCCTATAATACTAAGACGGTTCACTCCCTATCTCTCCCATTGTAATGTAAATTTAGCAGTGCCACCTTGTGGTGGGTTTGATCAGCCCGGCTGCTGGTTGGTGTTTCACATGTAAACACATACACTTATATTATACATGAGATAGCTAAGTATGAATACACATCAATATGAAATTGCTATGAACAAATACACATCATTATCAGCATCATCATCAGCATTGCCATCATCACACATATTTCACATTCATATATACATTTATACATATAATAAAGCAACTGTTTAACCAAGAGAACAGCCAGCGCACCAAGTGGTGGGTTTGATCATTTTGATTACACAGTACAGGCTGAGTGAGCCGTCTTAGTATTATAGGGTCTTTGGTGAAACCCACAAACTATATCGTGGCACCGAACCTTTTCATTGCAATATTCAGAAACTATTATTAGTGTTCTCAGCTAACCTAGCTAATGGAGAAGGAAACATAATTGCATAATCTAATTGTCTTGGGTTTCTGGCATATTATTTAGATACATATATTAAGGTGAATGTTATCATCTACTTTACACCAGATGGAAGTAACTTTTATTTTAGAGGGGTTAGCTTTGGAGAATATTCAAAAGGAATCCATGCACAATTAATTTTGGCGTGCACACTAAAATGCTGGGCATAGTATTTGTTTACACGTTTTCTTTTAAAGCAAGCAGCACGGCACACCAATATCAAACTGCAATAAATGTTTAATAGGTGCATCCGTATCTAATTCTAAGTTGGATATCCATTAAAAAAACATCTCAAACTGCAATACATGTTTAATAAGAGCACAAGTATCTAATTCTAATTTGGATATGCACAATTAAAATCGAGGTTTGGTTTAGGAACGTTGATGTTTTATTCAGATTATGCAGCATGAGCTAGAAACGAAACAAATGAATACACAAAGGTTTTGAAAACGACAGAGCTGACAAGGTGTTGATAATAAATGAGGCAGCGGAGTAAATCTGATGATAACTGACTAACTTTGGAGATAGTTGGAGTGCAAGCATGCCGAGTAAGCTTTGCGTCTAAACTGGTTGAACCCAAGCGCAAATGTACCATTGCTGTGTTAACTAAGCCATCGCTGAAACCAGCGAGATTTAAGGACAACCCTCCAAATGGAATAATAAATCTGGCACACTGGTATCGAATTTGAACAATTCTAGGTAGATGCTTCGGTTAAAATAAAAAGAAGTTATGATTTCATCTAATGATGGAATTTGAACTTATATTAGAGTTGTTTCACATTCCTGATTAACAAGGTTCAAGACAAATACTACCACATTCCATGGGGTCCTGGTGTAATTATTGTTGGTGGATAAATATATCCATCAAAGACGTTACAGTTGCAGGTAAGAGTACACACATGTGTTTTGTGCGCACAGTGAGCAAAACAAACACATCCGAATGTGATATGTTGGTAAGATTGGTCTAGCCGCAGACATCCCCTGTGATTTATAGGCTATGTGAGTTGGTGTTAAACAATGTAGTCCAACCTGCATTATATGTGAAATAGGCAAATAACCTGATCAAATAACCACTCAGAAAAAACTGATTACATATAATTCAGTAGTGCATAACCTTATTTTAGAAGTTCATCAGGGTTGACACCACATTCCCTGGGGTCCTTCTGGCTCATTGTTGTTGGGTAAATATATCCAGCAAAGACGTTACAGTTGCAGATAAGAGTACACATGTGTTTTGTTCGTACAGCGAGCAAAACAAACACATCCGAATGTGATATGTCGGTAAGACTGTTCTAGTCACAGACTTCCTCTGTGGTTTATAGGCTATGGGAGTTGGTGTTAAATAATGTAGTCCAGCCTGCATTTGATGTGAAATAGGCAAATAACCTAATCAAATAACCACCGCAAAATAACTGATCGGCTACCGAAAACCAACATTACCCACAATTCAGTACTGGATAACTTTCTTTTAGAAGTTCATCAGGGTTCACAAAATGTCGCGAAATCCAGCAGGAACCAGTATTGCCCCAACCATGCGGATTTAATTGTCTTTCTTCTCGTGAGGTAGCCACCGGGCATTGGTGAGGGTAACGTGAAACTGCATCAAACAGCATGCTGATGTAAAGTTTCTGTTAGATCAAGCATCCACTACTTATATGGATTAAGGATTAGCTTGCATGTCATCCAGCACGTTGGTGGATAGATTAAATGCTAGCTGCTTCCCGAGTCTGAGACAACCATTTCATGTTCATTATAAACAAATATGTGTATATATATGAAATATGTTTATACATACTTACATATATGTATACATACATACTTACATACATGGATATATACATATATATGTTTTCATGATGCATCTATATGTATATATATAGTCATGCTATATGTGTACCGATATGTGTGTATCTATATACATATATGAATATAAACAAATATACATACATATATGAGTATATGCATACGTGTATACATACTTACATACATGTATATATATATATATATATATATAGACGTATGTATATATATACATATATATAGACGTATATATATATATTTTTATGATGCATCTATATATGTATATATCTATTCAAGCTATATGTGTAGCGATATGTGTGTATCTATATACATATATGAATATAAAAAATATACATATGTACATATGCATAAGCGCATATATATATATATATATATCTATATACATATATGGAATAATATGTGTATGTGAATTCGTGCATATATATATATATATACATATGTATCCACCTATATAAAGGTATACATATATGTATACCTGCATGTATGAATACATATGAGACTGTCTCGAAAGGTGCTAAGCAATATGGGACAAAATGTTGTCCATTGTAATGATCAACATACTATCTGCTTATGCATTTGCTCCGGATAAACTGATTTGTTTTTTACATGGTGTTCCATAATCCCAATAGAATACATATTGATTTGAAACAAATGTTCTTGTGTTTTCAGTGTAACTGTTTCTGTGCTGTTTTGTGTCAATTGTTACAATGGGGAAAAAAAGAAGAGTTATCACCTTTTGAGACAGGCTCATATATGTATACATGTGTATATATACATATGGGTCACTCTCCTGAAAACTGGCCAGAAGTGTCACATGGAGAGTTAAAATCTAAAATTTGAATTTCTAACATTTTTGGTTGCAAATGAAAGCTGGAAATCTCCCCTTTACATCTATGTAAACTATAAATTGATGAGATAACAAATAAAGGTGTAGTCCATGATTAAGCTATGTCTTATGGCAGTATAACATGTGTTGCTCAGATGTAACACATGTTTAGGACATCACACAGTCTGCTTAATAAGAATCTAAGCAGAATTAAATAATTTCATGCTTAGAAGCATATTAATCATGGCATAATACCCATAACTATGTAGTGCTTATATTGAAAAAAAAGAAGTAATTCCCAGCCATGCTTTATTCACTGAATAATTAGTGTACAATATTTATGTGGCATCCAGACACCACTGCTTACATCTCTGACGGAAATTTGTAATGTTATTTCTGAAGACATCAAATAAGTTCTTTGTTTAATTTAAGATGCATACATGTTAATAAATACTTCCTTTTTGATTTTGGAACAGTTGTGTTTGATATATCAATGCAATACAAGATGTTAGTAAGGATCCAAGCATGTCCCATAGGTCATGTTACAAATGGCTCACTGTAAAATGGGTTTTTTTGGTACAAAAACACTTCATAACTTAAAGGACCAAAGTTGCACACAGTTTATTTTAATTCCCTTATTTCTTACATCAAATGTGAACATGAATATGAAAAGTATACGGTAAAAAATAAGGAGGAAGTTTTTTTATTGATGTTTTAAAATCCCATCCCATGCCCGACCAGTTTTCAGGAGAGTGACCCATATACATATATACATACATATATGTAAATAAACACCCCCAAACCAACTGATACAGTTCTTTCAGGTGTTGACAGCACGGGTGTGTTCAAGGTTGTGATTTCAATGATAACTGACTTGGTACATAGAGCTACTCGGTGTTCACTCGGACAGACCTACTTGCATGGTGTGCAGACAGGAAGGAGCGTCACTGACGATCTGACTCATGTTGCAACACAAGTTGTATGCCCCATTCCCATTAAACATGCTGTGTATAGACTTCCAGTGCGATTGTTGTTATTATTCGTTTCCATTCTCAGAGTGCCGTAACAGTTTCTAAATACAATGGTTCTTATATATATATATATATATATATATATATATATATATATATGGGCCATTCTCTGAAACTGGGCCACTAAAGTGTGACATGGAAACCAAAAGTGAAAACCTTACAAATAACAGCAAAAAAAAAACACGATTCCAAATAATAGCAGAATCCATGTTCCTATAAATGTTTACATGTTGCGTATATTTTGAGGTTGAAAAACAAAGTTATTTCACTTTTATATTTTGATCTTTTATAAATACAAATTGAGCAATATGTTAATATCACTCATGTAACATCAAAGACACATCCATAACATCATATTAGCCACAGCGAATGCTACACAGTGAACTGCTACCTTCAACAGTAGTTCTACTCACTCCCTTTAGAGGGAGGGTTGGTAGTGGAAATCGTTTATTTCACCTCACCATTCCTTGAACAAATATATTAGAAACATTTGTGCGTATCAAATCAAAGCTTTCTACAGGGAAATAGGACCTATCTATTTAGCAGAGATGCAGAATAAAATGCAAAGGAGGAACAAGCAAATTCACAACAAAGACTGTGGCACCCCTATTAGGCACTCTAACCAGTGTAGATAAGGATAGATAAGGATAACATTTCCATTGCTATATGTGTCCATTTCTGTAAAGCATCTGACACAATATACCAACAAATATTAGAGCCTACTCAGTAAAACAAAATCAATACGCAGGAAAGCCTAACATGATATAGTCTATGTCGCTACCTAGCCTGGTGCTTAACATTCATTATATATACTAGGATAGGGCACGGACTGGTTTGATCAATATCAAGATAATATGACTGAGTGGGATATCGGGCTATGATTCCGGAGGCACGGCATCTCAATGGGACAGCACTATAAACCCGTTATGCCTGAGCACTGAAAGCATTCAGTACCAGTCCTAATATGACCATAGATCTTTCTACAACGTAAAACCCCAACAGACAAACAAACACATGTGGTAGACATTTATGTAAGTCACAGGGAGTCAGTGTAGTTCAAATGGTGGTATGTCCTGATGTGAACTTAAATGTTGCTAGGACGCAATATGCCAACACACCAAATAAAATAGATGGCTGCACTTTAACTCATGATTTTTAGAGTCCCTGAAATTTAGCCAAGGTTAAGATGCCAGTTTCTCCTTTTTAAGCTATCTAGTGGCGCCACCTAACGGAAGCCTGAAACAGAAGGAAGCCTGCTATCATGTCCATCTGCTCCCCTCCCCGCTCCACCAACTCCATCAATATGGACACCCTCGCTCTCTTTATTATTCGAGCACCAATACTTAAAGTTGCATGCTCTGATGAAATATTTATTTTTCAAAACCAAAACATGTATCTATATTTGATTATGTATATATCCAGCTTAGATATTGGTGCATTAACTAGTAATTTGGGACAGCATATATAGAATAATCAGTTAATTTACTACAGACACCTACTTTGAGAAAGCCATCACACGGGAAAGCCATTAACCAATTATGTCAATCTCATGGCCGCATTAGCCTTGACCCTCATTCCAAGTACCTAGTCAAGTTCCAGGATGTCCAGTATTGCTGGCACCATAGCGCAGGCTGATATAAAGTTGCATGGTCATAACAGTTTTTCAAAACCAAACCACATACTTACATTTAATATATTTGTCCAACTCTGATGAGAAAATGTTAGACTCAAAATCTGAAGGTACCTGCTTTGTTGTTTTTGGTACATTAGTTGATTAATCATGGACAATTGGTCTTCCTCATTTCACTGCTCCTTGCCCTATCCTAATAATGCTGTATGCCAGGTGAGGTAGCGACAATTATACATTTTTAAGTCATTTGGTTTGACTTGACCAGGGTTCGAAACGATGGATTTGAATCCCATATCCTACCAAAATGGGAAGTGACTGCTCAATGCTTTTGGCCACCCCTTCTGGTTACTTTGAATCCTACTTGGTGGCTACTTTTTGAAATCTACTTTATAAAACATTTAATATGTTTTGTTTACAGATGTACAAATACATCATTAAATTAATATATATACCCAATTTGATTAATTGTGCTATGTGACTAAAATTAAAACATAAATAAATTAATATGTATACCCAATTTAATTAATTGTGCTATGTGACTAAAATTAAATATATGATGATGTGGCTGAGTGAGAAATTGAATCATCTTGATATTGGTCTGGTCTCCCAGTGAGGCAGTTCTATCAAGCCAGATAGAGTGGCCGAATAAGTAGAGCACCCACATCCCATTTTGGTGTGTCATGGAATTTAAACCCCCACGTTTGAATCCTGGTAGAGTCAAACCAATGACTTAAAAAATTATAGTTGTCCCTACCTAGCTTGGTATTCGGCATTATTAGGATAGGGTCAGGAGCAGGGTAAATAGGAAGATCAAATTTGCTGTGACTGAAAAGTTACCAGCTTAATCAACTGATGTACAAAAAACATACACACACAAAAAAGCTGGGTATCTTCAGATTTTCAGTCTAACATTGTCCCATCTGAGTTGCAAATATGAGCTCAAATGTAAGCATATTTTTTGATTTTGAAAAAGATTACTTCATCAGACCATGCAGCTCTAAAACATGGTTCGAACCCATGGGTTCAAATCTCATGACCTACAACGACTTATATCAGTAGGCCAGCCCACATCACATAACATGACAACAAACAAATGATGGTGCAATGGTGCCATCAGTAGAAAATGCTAGGTGACCAGGCTATTTTTGATTTAGATCATTCCACATCACTGGTCATTGTGAGATGTCAATACCGGTCATAGCGAGAGGACTTTTGGAAAGCTAGTCAAAAGTATTTAGGGTTCTTTCAGCTCAAATTGCTTCAAAACTAGCGATTGTTCATCAAAATGACTCCGGACTAATGATTAGTAGGTCATAACGATCAATTTGATATATTTATCTAAAAAATAAGACAAACATTCAAAGTGATTGGACTATGCATCTTTAACTTTCATTTATATTTCAATTATTTGTATATGGGTCGTTCTCAGAAACTGTGTACCACTTGAGGTAGTCTACTAGAAATGCATATTTCAAAGAAACCCTTTATTGGAGTGTCAATATTTAGATTTCATCATTTAGCCCAATAATGTGGAGATATTTTAGATCAAAAGTAAATGTTAATATTGTGTCTTATGTATCTTATTGGGATGGATGTAGCTAAATACATAAAAATTACATCACTAATTGTGACATTGTCAACAGCATGAAAATAAAGTCACAAACTTAATGAAAACCTCTGAACAACAGCTCATTTCACTTCAAATGGTCACATACAATGTCTTCATTAGTTCAAGACATTTATTTCTAATTTCTTATTTAATTATGAAATAGTTAACATTTCTGGAGTCATTAACATCATAACATTTCGTTTCCACTTGCAAGTACTATGAAACTCTGTATCAAACACTGAGTACAGATACAGTACAGGAACTATTTTCACCATTTGACACTCTATGCATGGACCCAGTTATGGTATAGTAAAAGATAAATCCTGAAATTGCCCCTAAACATTGAAATTTGAGCCGAACATTTGTGTAAAATTGTTGTCTCCACTTTGAATGTTACTCTGCTAATATTTTCTTGCTTTTCTCTTTAATATTCACAAATAAGCCAAAACCATAGCAATGAGGTTTCAAATTATTATTACTACTGTTTATAAAGCAAGTGGCATGTGAAATGTCCTAAAAATGTCAAGTTTTGTGTGGAAAATATTTGATTTTGGAGTCAGATTGGTTTCCATGCTATACTGCTATTTATTGGGTGTGAGCATCATTTGACCTACTTAAAAATGCCAGAATATGTTTATTTTCAATTTTTCAGATGCAAAAGGACATACACATTGAGGAAACTTGTTTATAGGACTTTGGCAGCATTTTGATTTTCTGGTACTGATGTCACACTATTGGTACACAACTTCTGAGAACGACCCATATTTCAATATGAAGAATATATACAATTAGGAACTGAAATTGAGCTATTAACAGAATGGGGGTGGGGTATGGATTCAATTCTCCTGCTCTTTTTAAAATGTTCGTCATGCTAGCCATGTCTGATTTGAAAGGAAAACTGCTTTCACATTTTAAACGTTACACCTGATGATGTATCCATTCTTTGAAAGTAACTTTACGTAGCAACGTCTTTAGATTTGTATTTTGTCCAATGTTTTTATTCATTGCATTACGCCTCCCGTAGCGCCGATGTTTTGTAATTCCAGTCAAAATCAATAAATAAAATATGTCTTGTTTTCAATTATTATCGTTTGACCCAAGGTATTTTAATAGTCCCCTTATTATCTCGAGGCCATTTTTTACTCTCGCCCCTCTCCACGGTTACGATATTAAGTACCGCAGATCCCTCAGCGTATAGTATACAAACTGACGTTTGTGACAGCGTTACAAAATCAACCATGAATTCGCGAAGCTCCAACGTCTAAACATAAACACACTGACGAAAGTTAAACTGCTTAATTCCACCAGTCGGCAGCAATATCTCCTCGCAGTTCCACAACAGCAAAAGCTACGATTATGGCATCTTCCAAAGCAACCAAACACACTTTAAAAGGGCGAGACTCATCCGAAGAAGAATACTCCAGCGCCGACAGCAGTGTTTATTTTGACGTTGACCCTGGCGTGAAGCCCACAATCCTGGACGTCTACGCGCAAATGGTCTCGCGCGTTGAAAATCTAACCAAAGAAGCCAGAGAGCTCAAACAAATCGTCAGAAGCGATATCGGGCCAGAATTCAACGAAATGGAAGCGGCCATCAATAAGAGCGATAAAGAAATAATCTCGCTGAAGTCTGATATCCGACAGGTGTCGCAGGAGGTGGAGGTGTCGCAGTACATCGAGGACATGATAATGCGCCTCCAGAATTACGGCGATACCTTGCGTTGTGTGGCCTACTACGTCGATGACGTGTGTCCTCGGGGTTTCGCAAGAACAGCCGTCGGCAGGCTTCGTGCTGACCCAAACCCGCCCACTTTCCGCTATCGAATCCACAGCGACATCACAAACAAATTCAAATCGCCTCCGTCTAGTCCTCTCGTGAAAACGCGCAGTTTCGCGTCGACATCGAAGAGCTACAACCCCAGTGTCAACGTGCGGCACTCCACCAGTGACACCTCGGTGAACGTCCAGGGCAACAAAGGGGCGGGGCGGTCACAGTCAAACCCGTCGTTGTCGCTGAATGCGAAAGCCGCCCCGCCTCTGATGCATTTTCACCAGACTACTGAGCACCAGGACGAAAATATGTGGATGCAACGGTATCGCTATCATGGGATAGATGCATTGCCAATGTATGAAGATATCGCCAACATGGAAGTATTGGATATTGATTAGTTTGGATAGATTTTTACGTATGGAATTGCCTGATCTCACACTTGGCTTGCATGGTACCACTTCTATCGAGTATATATAGCCTAAATTACAAATTAAATATAAATATTTAGGACAAGAATTAAAAATGGTGATGTGAATATCAGCCTGTAAAGTGATTGCTTTGTGGGGAATTGTATGTTTCTAAACTGAAAATGCTTAATTATAGTTGTGTCTTAAATATATTTATTATATTATTATATTGCATGCATGTATCCATTTTTATGCCAAATTGTTCTGTATTTCTATTCATTTTGAATAAAATCGAAGTTTTGGACTACACGTATCGGCAAACTCAATGGCCGGGCGCATTCGTTTTGCTGCCAATGCTGTTTTCAGCTCATGTGCAGTCGGAATGATGAACTAGTCTATTAGTATTACTGGCAAGCTTTTCTCACACAGTACTGAGAGGTTTGCAATTGCTCTAAATTTCGCGATGCATGTCTGACATATTTCTGTCTGTATCCTTGTTCGAAAATATATGAACACTGATTGGAGTAACACTTCCACTACCTTATCTACTTTTGCATCCGGGTGTTGCAGTTTCCGCGGTACGCCAGTTTGCGAGGGACACATCGCTTCTGCGCATGCATCAAAATCGAACAGCATCGTCACTAACCCTATAAATTTAATATAATGTTTTTGGTCAAGATGGTTCTTATATGTGTACCAAGCCATTTGTTTCTAGGTGGTGTGGTTTTAGAGATATTTCACTTTTTCTGTATTTTCTGTATGAAGATTGCTCACGACCATTGACAATGCCTTGAGTTTGACGATATGCACAGTGCAAAACATTAGTTTTATTCAAAATTAATAGAAATTAAGAACCCTAACCATATAAATTTAATATAATCTGTTTGTTGACTATGTTTTCTGTATGTGTGCCAAGCGGTTTGTTTCTAGGTGGTGTAATTTGAGAGATATTAGACTTTTTCTGTATTAAGATTGCTCACGGCCAATGACAATGCATTTGAATGTATGTGTCCCTCGCAAACTGGCGTACCGCGGAAACTGCAACACCAGCATACAATAATAAACTGTGACATTGCCATGGCTTTGCTAGGATCAGTTGTAACCTCGTTTTCGAATCAAGATCGTACAAGTGTGGGATTGGTAAATAATCTTATTCATATATACTTTACAAAGTTTATATAGGTCTACATACGTGACCATCTACCAAAGCTTGACTCATTAGCCTGTTTGTTTACAAAACCTTTGCTAATTCGTTTACACCACAATTGCACAATTCAATGCGTATAACATGAATTTTAACTACAGAAGAGGTGATATTGGGAGTGGTGGTAATTATTGTATATGGAAACTGGCAAAGGATGCAATTAAGGGCACTTAATTGGTATTTAGGTTAGATATTTATTGCATTAAAGATGTTAATAATATTTGTGGCGACTTAATTAGTAATTCTTTAATTGAAGCCTCAGTGATGCCATCCAATGTACAAACTCTGCTAATGGTTATCATATTCTAACAGTAACACCATGGTTTGCATATTTAAATAATACAGTGATCGCTATTAGTTAAAATATATATAGACTAGTAGTATTTCTAGGTTTAGGCCTATGTGCTTGTCACGTGAGTTTAGCTCTTATGTCTGAGTTTGAAATGAGATATGATGCCATTAAAATCTTGTTCAATTTATTAATGGAATGTACAATGCTTATCAAATATTCTATTGATAATGGAATTATATATTTATAACTAGATAACATAATAATATTATGTTATCTAGTTTTACATTAAGTATCAGTGTCAAGGTTATTCCTTTTATTACCAGAATATTACTGCTACTACTAGGCCCATTAGAATCCATTATCTATTCTTGGTAAAGCCAAAGCCTATTTTATAATATCAAATACATTGATGTCATAGAAAACATGCAATTATATAACCGATCTGCTCTGTCCATAAGACTGATATAGTGATAGCGGATTAAATTTGATGTGGTGGCCGAATGGGAAAGAGCGCAAGCTTCCTGTCCATAAGGTCGGGAGTTCGAATCCCAACAGAGTCAAACTAATGACATACAAAATTGATACTTGTCACTACCTAGCCTGGCGCTCGGCATTACTAGGATATGGCAAGGACTGGTTAGCGCAGTATCAGGATAATGTGACTGAGTGAGAAATTGGGTCATGGCGCTAGCAACTGGTCTACCAGTGGGACAACACTATACAGCCTACAACTGTATAGGGACAACACTAGTGCGCACTGTCACACGTCGATACCTGTCCTTGTGTATTACTAGGACGTACAACTAAAAAAAAAGCTTATTTCTTTCTTTGGTATTTTGATGTTACCAGCTATAATCTACTCGTTAAACTATATTACAATTTCAGGCAAGAATTAAAATCAGCCAATTATTAAAATGTCCAACGTTTGAAAGTTGAGCAACTGGACCTGGAATGAATGTTGATACATTTGACCCTTCAGAATTATTCTATTTTACATATGCTTACAGTGTTAAAAAAAAAGAAATCTCAAATAATTGTTCATGTTGGTTCGTCAACATTGGTAATTTGCTCACGAACAAGGGGGGTACTGCAGTGGCGCCACCTGGGTTCGATCCCGCTAACCACCATGCCGCTACCGGAATTCTCGCGAACCAACTCTCGCATGTGAGACTCGTGACATCACACCTGGTCGTCGTCGGCCCGCCAAATCCTGCTTCCACCACTATGCCTCCAGCCGCTGGACCATCAACAGCACCAGCCTTATTCAGACCACTATTACCACCTCAGACACCTCAGCCCCCGGGCTCGTTCTCCACATCCACAAACTCCTCCTCCACACCCAAGATGCCTCGCGCCTCCAAGCGTCAACAGCATGCCGCCGACACAGCCGCCGACACAGCCCCCACCCGAGAAGCCCCGGCACCCACCGCAGCAGACACGGCCCCGCGCCCAAGGGGCAGGCCGAGGTCTGTGGTGGCCTCTCCCGCCACGGGCACCCAGCAGCCGACTACCCTGCTGATACACACCTGCCCCTGCAGACACCTCGGACGCTTCCGGCCAGATGAGGCTCCTCCAGCAGTCTCTGCCTGACACACTGGCTCAGCAAGCCGAGGTCAACCAGGCAATACTTGAGCGGATATCGGCCATGGAGAAGAATAAGAATAAAAGAAGATGCTCCCCCAGCCGGGACTCATCAGCCGCCTCGTCAGCATCCTCATCCAGCCACCATCACTCCACCTCCCTTTACAAACATCGGCCGAGCCGGGAAAGATCATCCTCAACGGAGACAGGCCGCCCCTGGTGCCCGAACGCCACACCACAGAGCAGCAAGCTACTCAGAAGTCGTGATGACAGGGACCATCGTCGGACCAAAGGAAGCCGCTATGGAAGCCGCTCCACCTCATCCGATGAGGACCGCAGACACCGCAATTTCATCAATGACATAATGAAGGCAAATGACACATACAGTAAACCCCGACGAGGTAGGAGGCCCCTTCTTCCTCATACATTTGTTATTCGCGGAGAGCAGAAAGGGAAGGCGAGAGCACTTGGTACAAGTACCTATCTGCCATTCACAGGATGGCCATGGAATCAGCCGTCCCCCACGCCTGGACCGAGCCCTTGACAGAACACATCGAACACCTCGTCGAAATGGCAGGGGAATGGGACTGAGGCACCTGCCTGTCCTGGTTAGAACGCATCTTCAACATGATTAACGATGGCAGACTCCCCAGGGCCTGGAAAGACCCCACCGCTATCAAGGGCTTTCAATGGGACGCATGCCTCACTGGAACCAGGAACTACCAAGCGCAAAAACGCCTAAACAGACGCCTACAACGATCACCTCAGCAGCGCCCAACTGACGACGAACACCACAGAAGCAATGCAACCAACACCGCATCATACCAGCAGTACAAACGGCCCGAGTATGGCACGGATGGACGCCCATGCCACCGTTGGAATACGGGCCAGGATTGTGGCTATACCACCTCCGTTACCAGCTATAATCTCATCATCATCGTCATCATGCTGTCGGTCGCGATGCGACAAAGACTGCTTTCATTACTTGACTGCCGCTCTCCATTTAGCTCTCTGCTGTGAGAGTTGCATTCATGAGTCGGTCTTAATGTCTCTCAGCTTCAGGTTTCTCTTGATGGTATCCTTGAACCGGAGACGAGGGCGCCCTCTCTTTCTGTAACCAGAAGACAGTTGAGAATAGAGTATCTGCTTTGGTAGCCTGTCTGATGACATCCTCATGAGGTGTCCAGTCCACTGGAGATTCTTTTTGATCAGAAGATCTTCCATAGAGGGCAGCCCCGTCCGTTCGAGGTTTTCCTTATTTGTCACTTTGTCCTTCCAGGTTAGCCTCATGATTGAACGCAGATGACGCATCATGAAGGCATGCAGCTTTTTCACCTGTCGTCTGTACACTGTCCAGGCCTCGGTTCCGTATAGTAGGGTGGATAGTGCGATTGCACGGTAGATCTTGCCTTTGAACTGAATGGACACATGGTGGTTGTTCCAGAGTCTTTGGCGTAGTCGGCCGAAAGATGCGCTAGCCTTGGCCATATATAGTGCTTCCGAGGTAGGTGAATTCCGGAACAGAGTTCAGCTTGTTACCGTCAACCATGATCTCCTCCTCTCGGGTTCTTGTAGAGTTGGGTTGGTACAGCACCTCCATCTTCTTGATGTTAATCTTCAGGCCAAACTTCTTTGATGCATCAGAGAAAGCGTCCACTATTTTCTGAATCTCTTCAGCAGAGTGGGCAACGAGTGCACTGTCATCTGCGAATAGCAGCTCTCTCACCAGTATCCGAGTAGTCTTGGTCTTCGCTCTGAAGTGTGCGACATTGAATAGGTCAGCGCTCTGTCTGGATGCCATCACCCATGTCTCGGAAAGCCTCATCGAGCATTGCTGATAGGAAGATGGAGAAGAGCGTGGGGGCCAGTACACAACCTTGCTTGACCCCATTGGTAACCCCGAATAATTCCGAGACTTCCCCTCCAACCCTAACGTTCGCCATCACATTTCATGAAAGCTGCCTGCAAAAGTGTTGAAGTGCTGCTGGCTTTTGCAAGTTACCAGCAGCACTCTCTCGGGGAGCAAATAGAGGTTTCACACCGGCAAGAACATATCAAGACAGGCGCAAAGCTATTTGTAGTTATAATCTATGTGTTAAAATATCATACAATTTTAGACAAGAATTAAAATCAGCCAATTATTAAAATGTCCAACGTTTGAAAGTTGAGCAACTGGAGTTGGAATGAATGTTGATACATTTGTCCCTTCAGAATTATTCTATTTTCCATATGCGTACAGTGTTTAAAAAAAGAAATCTCAAATAGTTATTTAACATGTGAGTTAATCGTATTTAATTGTGCCGAATGTGATTTCTGACCCGATCTCTGTATTGCTTAGATAAGTTAACAGGCCAATACATGAATAGGAGCCTTAGCAATGTTGTCTCTATTCATGATTCTAAATTATACAAAAATGACCGCATTAAAAAACCAAATCTGATAGTAAAAAGGAACTATGCTTCTCAAAATGTATTACCTACATGGAAATGATTGTTGACCAATCAGATGAAATGGCATGAACTGTTCTCAGATTTAAGTTGTTCTTGTGGATAGATTTATTCATATATTTATCAAATTAACACTGGTTTGCATTGGATGGGTTTGACTCATAGCTATTAGAGATATGTTCTTCGGCCTTCTATTTATAGTTTCTGGCCATGTGGTGGCTATTTACAAACATTGAATGGCAAATTGCTATGGTGACTGATCTGTAGTTACAAACAGCCTAATGAATGTGTTACTTAGCATTCTGTTTCATTAGGAATAATAAATGTTTCATAACAGTTTATTCAACTTTTCGTTTGTGGTGCTACTTAATTATTATTTATTGTTACGTTGGTGATGAGAGATACTATTAATGTATTTGTACTATTGGCAAAACAAAGTGTAAAATATTCAGATATTCAGCATAGGGGGGAATGCAAATGTTCTATTACTGATTGGTGTACATGACCAGGCACATGTATGTATATATATATGTCAGAGTTGGTGCCTGAGTGGGATGTAAATAGACACAGTGGTGCTGGCAGGTCAGGGTGTGATTGCACTCATGGCCTACCCCTTCTGCTGGGATAGGGATCGCCACACTCAAAGGTCAAGGTTGGTGGTAGATAAAAGATTCACCCGGTACTCGCAGTACACGGGTGAAGACCAGCCTTATATAAAAACAGGCGAAAAATCGGGCTGATGAAATGAGTCATTATGAGAGCCTAATTTCACAATCTAAGAAGCAACATTTATTCTTTGTATGTGGCTTCATATTTCCCCGCTACCTTTGAGTTGAAAAATATAATAAAACATCTGGTTTAATAAGATTTAAAAGTGAAATCGATGGCGTTCTATGGCCGCCATCTTGTCTTTTGGCATTCTCTCCCTTTTGGCATTCTCTCCCATACTTATTAGTACCTCACCTAGGGACTGTGCCGATATAAGTAACCATTTGACACTGGAGCCAGGCATTGTAATTCCTGTTCCATACTGATGCGCGACAAGGAAGGAAGAGGAGGGGGGGTGGAGAAAAAGCCACTTTATTGAGTGCCTCAACAGGGTAATACAGGGCAACAACAGAGAGACAAATCAAATGCTATATACAGGGTAAGACAATGAGGCTTATACAGGGCATATACAGAGAACTTGAAGTTAAGAGAAGGCTCATAGGGAGCAGAAGGAGTAAATACCTTAAGGACTAGAGGAGCTCGGAGGGAGCTTTAGTGTTCATGGTGAGGGGGCGCCGAGGAGCCCTCCACCAATACGGAGGAGAGGGCTCGAGGGGCGGCCAAGGGGGCGAGGCGGGGCACGAGGCTTGCACCGCCTCTTGAGGTCCAGGTCCCTTGAGCCATAAGGTCGGCCAAGGGCACCCCAGCACGGTGGCAGGCCTGGGCGGCTGGAGGAGCGAGGGGGTCCCGGCCTCGGGCCACGATGTAAAACCTAGAGGCTGGGGTGAAAGGGGAAGTCATCGTGAGTGGGGTGGACATGCTCCAGCCCGAGGTGGTCCACCTCGGCCCGCGCCACCTCGGCCCAGGGGCCAGTGAGGTGAGTGCGGCTGAGGGCATCTGCGAGGACGAGGTCGGCCCCGGGCTTATGCACGACTTGAATGGTGAAGGAGCCCATCGCGGCGAGGAGCCAGAGCTCCCGGGCGCAGGTCCCGAGGGTAGGGTCGCGGGCGCGGCCAGACTAGAGGGAGGCGGCGGAGGCCATGTTGTCGGTGTTGACAACCACGGTCGCCCCCGCGACGTCATCTGGGAGGAGGCAGTGGAGGGCGACGACCAGGTTCGCCGCCTCCAGCTCATGGATGGCCGGGTACCGTGCCCGGAAGGGCGAGGAGTACCCTCGGGCGTAGCACCTCATGCTGGAGTAGGCGCCCCCACCCATAAGGCAGGAGTCGCACTCGATCACGTGGCGACGGGTCTCCGGGGCCCGGAGTAGGTGGAGGCCGTTCGAGGCGCGGCCGTATGTGGCGAACCACCTCAGGTCCCGGAGGGCGTCGCCGGTGAGGGTGAGGGAGGCGTCTCCGAAACAGCTGCGCAGCGCCCCGAGGAGCCGGATCATGAACTTCCGGGCGGAGGGCACGCAGCTGCTGACGTGGTTGAGGCGCCCGAGGATGCTCTGGAGGTCACGTTTCCCGAGGGCGGGGCGGGCGATACGGGTCTCGCAGTCGGCGATGAGGTCCTGGATCTTGTCGGGGGCGATCTGGATGGTCATCGCCTCGCTGTCGAGGGCGAATCCGAGCCAGGTGAGGCGGACAGTGGGGGGATGGCACTTTCCAGGCGCCACGTCGAGCCCGAGGGCGGCGGTGAGGGCGAGGCAGGCGTCGAAGGACTGGCAGGCCCTCAAGTAGGAGCCCTCGCACCGGACGAAGTCATCGACGTAGACGAGGGCATGGAAGCCCTCGCGCCGGAGGATCCAAGCCACCGCTGCGGTGACCCGCACGCAAACCGCGCCCGAGGAGCGGCAGCCGAAGAGGAGGGCGAGGTCGATGTAGGTTAGGCCGTCGAGGCAGATACCGTACTGGGGGCAGGAGAGGGGGTCGGCGCGAAGCTGGCGGTAGGCGCGGGATATGTCGGCCGTCCAGACGTAGGCCCCGGGGCCCTCGTAAATGAGTCGGTGGCCTACGTCCGCGACACAGGGGAGCTTGTAGGAGTGGGGTCTCCCGAGGTACTCGCGCCGGGGAATACCGGAGTTGACGCCGGCACCCGGAGGGTAGGAGAGATCCACTATGACCCTGCCTCTTGCCCGGGTCGGACTTGGGGCGGGTCATCATGGGGGAGACCTGGGTCCAGGGGGTGAAGGGAGGCATGGTGAAGGGGCCCGCGAGGGCGCCGAGGGCGAGCTTGGTACTTATGAAGTCACGTATGTGAGGGAGGTTCTCGGGGGGCTCGCGGTGGTTGGAGAAGGTGGGGCGAGGAGGGGTTGAGGCGGAGTAGTTGGAGGGAAAGCCAAACTCCAGGAGGTCGAGGACGGCGGGGTCGGGGTAGTCGCGGAGGGGGGCACATCATGCGGGTATGTGGAGGCCCGAGGGAAGGGGGATGCGGGCGGCCAACAAATTAGGGAGGCCCGCTTCCCGGAGGGCGGCGTAGGTCGTGGTGAAGGTGGGGTACCGGGCCCATGCCTCGCTGGAGGTGTGGGCCAGGTGGAGAGGATGGTGGGGCGGTAGTGGGCGGGGGAGGGGCCGCAGGAGGGGGCGGCGGGGAGGGTATCCTGAATGTGGTGATCGACGGCGTCAGCGATCGGCTCGTCGAGGGTGTCGGTCGGGGCAGGAGGAGGTGCGGTGGGGGTCGGAGAGGGGGGCAGCGAAGTCGTGCGGGGTCGGGTGGGTTAGGGGCGGGGGGAGGTCGGGGGGGTGAGGAAGGCGGTGTCACCGGGGGACAGGTGTAGGTCGGCGTCAGTGGTGTCTGTGGTCGAGTGACCAGGCATCCGGGGGCCGGCGGGGTGGTCGGCGGCAGGGGTGTCTGGGGCAGGGTTGTGGTCAGTGTGGGTGGCGTTGGGAGCCTGGGGGTCGGGGTGATGGTCCCCGTCTGTGTTGTTGGTGCGGGTAGGGCTGTGGTGGTCAGCGCCTAGTCCTCCTTGCTTGAGGGCGAGGAGGGTGCCGGGCCGCGTGTGTGGGGAGCCGGTGGTGCTCCTGGCGGTCTGGTGGGCCTCCGGCTGGGGGCCGGTGGCGTTACCTGGGCAGGTGTGGCGGTTGGCAGGGGAGTGTACGTCGGGGTCGGTGGTAGTGATGGGTTTGTCGGCAGGGGTGTAGGTTTTGGGCCGGTTATGGCCCTCCGGGCCGGCCTGGGGGGGGGCGGCGGATTAAAAATCCGCCGAGGCGGCTGGGGTCGCGTGCTCACGTGCTCGCTTCGCCATACACACGGCCTCACTGTGCATGGTGAGCACCTCCCGCATGTTTGCGCAGTATGCGCATGTGTGTCGCTGCCTGGCCTCGCCTCGCCGTGGGCCTCCCCAGTGGCGGCCCGGTCGCATGAGGTGGGTTCATGGTTCCAGGCGGTGCAGGGAGCCCCGTGGAGGTCCCTGCTGTAGGGAACCCGGGCGTCGGCTTGGGTCCGTGGCTGGGGTCGGGCTCGGGTTGGGTCTGCGGCTCGGAATGCTGGAGCGGGCGGGGCGGCCGGGAGGGCGGGCATGGTGAGAACCTCCATTCTCAGGATGTTGATGGCAACTGGGTCGTGCCAGCCGTGTGGGAGCCTACCGTCCGCTATCCATGTAAATATGGTCTCGGAGTAGCGGCGGACGGTAGGCCAGGGATAAACGAGGTTATCCCGGAGGACTGTGAGGGCGTGGTGGTTGAGGCCTGGGGGGGAGTGGGCGGGGAAAGCTGGGTGGCTTTCGAGGGTGCGGAGGGCGAGGCTATATTCGTCCTTCGAGGCCTCCCCCCTCTTGACGGACTTCCTCTCAGGGCCTCTCTCGATGAGGTCGGAGGGGAAAATGTAGCTTGGCGTAATACCTTTACGCCTGCCCGCGTGTTGGGTCTCGGCCGAGGTGAGGATCTCCCTCACGGCGTCGGCCGCGGATGCCGGGGTGTGGGTGACGGCGTCCTGGTAGTAGGCTGGAGGCGCTGGAGCTTGTGTCGGGGGAGGTGGCTGGGTGGCGTGGCATGTGTACCGCTCGTACTGTGGGTGAACCGCCCCCGGGATCGGTGGTTGAGGCGGGGGCGGGGGCAGGGCCCCCCCGACTACATGTGCCGGGGGCGCCGGCGCGGGGGGCGTGGAGTAGGCCGGACGGGGCTTCG
The DNA here is from genome assembly GCA_030323885.1 of Branchipolynoe longqiensis. Taxonomy (NCBI): domain Eukaryota; kingdom Metazoa; phylum Annelida; class Polychaeta; order Phyllodocida; family Polynoidae; genus Branchipolynoe; species Branchipolynoe longqiensis. The sequence goes on from CM059194.1 coordinate 30,133,061, forward strand.
CCGGAGCGGGGCTTGTCTCCTCGGGCACGTGGTTGCTGCGGCAGTCGAGGGCGTCGAGCCAGGAGGTGATGTGCTCCAGTGCCTGGAGGGTGGCGGTCATGGTCGCATCGACGCCGAGGGCCCAGTCGCCCGAGGGGCGGTTGCGGTGCGCCCGAGGCGAGCAGGGGGCAGAGGACGGGGGCGAGACGGGTTCCGGCGTCCTCTGGGCGGCCCTCCGGACTCCCCGGCGTCCCTTCCTTTTTCCGCTGCCAGGCATCTTCTGTGCGGCTGCGTCGGTGAGGGGTGGCAGCCCGAGACTGGTGCGTCGGCCGTGGAGAGTGGGGTCCGGGAAGCACCACGTAGGTAGAGCCAAAGAAAATAGAGGCTTGAGCAGGGAGGACGGCAGGAAGGCGAATGGCTGAAGGAGGCCGGGCGGGCAGCTTATAAGTGAAGGAGCGGGGAGGTGAAAGGTTGGGGGGGAGGTGAGAAAGCCGGCAGGGGACAGAGAGAGCCCGGAGGGGAGAAAGCCGAGGGGAAGATGACAGAGGAGGTGAGAAAGCCCGTGCGGCGTGGCAGGGGGGGGTGGGGCTCCTTCCTTGCCTCGCATCAAATGCAATGCAAGCATTACGACCAAAGCTATTTTCGCCCGTATTTACACTACGTTGTCATTCACCCATGTACTGCGAGTACCGGGTGAATCCTTTATCCAGGTTGGTGGAGGCCATGGGGGCCATACAGCTTGTGGTGGTGGGCAGACCACTGGTATCCATGGGGACCAGGAATGCTTGTTAGGGCCAAGAATGCTTGTTTCCCATTGGGGGAAAGGGGTGGGGTGATACTCTACAATGAACCCATGTGACCATATAAATAATAAACCAGAGGGCTGGACTCTCTCTTCTTCTTTACACTTATACTCTTCCTTTCTCTTTGTCTGTATTGATTTCACCATAGCCTGCCTACACAGCCACAGATCGAGCCTTAGCCTTTACATAATTGGGGACCACGACGAGTGGATTATTCGATTAGACTTTACATAAGGTATATTTACATGCTTTTACTTGGTTGCCTTGAATTTCTTTAGTACTGTGTATAAGGACATATGTTCATAGTCAGACACACATACATTTTTTATTTACAATTTCTATACATTATTCCACAAACCTAATTATACTATTCTGTTAACAATAGAAATTACAGGAACAGTGTAACCAATAATGGTTGTCTTCCCACTGCCCCTTATAAACAAAATAATAAATGAAGTTATGAAACCATGTATATTTATCGGACGACCTGGGAATGTAGTTTCTATTAAATTAACTCAGTATTCCTTCTACACATCAATACTTGTTCAATAAGTACACCAGTATCTAAATTGGATATGTAGGATAAAATCTAAGTAAGTGATTCGCGTATTTAAAAAATGGATGCTTTCATCAGACGATGAGGCTTTAAACAGACCAGTATAGGCCGTTGATACTGGAACGGTATTCTGACAAATACTCTCCAAGCAGACAGTTGCCTGGTTTTTCAGTTTGTGCAACCGAGTATGTAGGGGCATAATGCAGAGGTGGGTTGCTCCTACTATGCTGTAGTTAGTCCAACAACACTGACAGGGATTCGAGACAAATCTGAGCAAAAACTGTCTTTGTATAACATGGATAATTACCTTTCAATTAGCTAGTTATTCAGATGTTATAGGCAGCTATCTGTTAGCCTCTGCCAGTTTCTGTTTGCCATTAGAAACAGGAAGAATGATAGGAAGGCCAAAGGAGTTAAGTACCTGCTTCCTGTTTTGGTAGGTCGTGAGATTCCAACCTTGGGTTCAGACCCTGACCGAGTCAAACAATAACTTTACCAATTATACTTATTAGTACCTCACCTAGCATTTGACATTACTAGAATAGAGCAAAGAGCAGTTGAATGAGGAAGACCAATTGTCTGCGATAAGAATTTCCCCTGCTTAATCAACGAATGTAACAAAAGCAACCAAAGTTCGACCAAACTACTAATCTGAGCTCAGTCGAACCAGACCAGCATAGACTGGCTTAGTTAAGCTGTTCTATTCGGCATTTACATTGAGGCTTTCCAAGCCAGTTGCTGCCATCTCAATGTTTTAAAAGCAACATTATTTCCCCAGTTTAAGGGCCTGTCACAATACGATGTATAAGCCTTAGCGTATGACGATGTATGTGATTTTCGACCAACACACCGGCGTACATCATCATACTTACATGTACATTGGGCATACGTCGGGTACATTCCGGGTACGTCGTTATGTGTCATCTTACATCGCCATGTGTCGAGGCTCCAAACATTTTTTGTGCATGCTCAAAATTTCCAATGTGTGTCGACGTGTGGCTCTTGGCGGCTGAACAATTCACAATACGCTCTGTGTACGTTCGGGATACATTGGCGTACATTGGGAGTATGTTAAGGATATGTTGGTATATGTTGTTGCATGTTAGCTGTACGTTCAGCCGGTGGGAACGTGCAGGCCGCGTACTGCCAACAGCTGCATTGCATACTCCTCACATGCTTTGAACGTATGCCTGCCGTATCTCCAGCATATTTAACATATATGCCATACTTCTAGTGATGGAGTAACGTATGTAACATTGGTCAGCATTCCGTGAGCGTAAGCAAACGTTTTGCGAGGCACGTGAACACTCTCATATGCTAGCAATAGGTCAGAGATACGTTCTGCATATAATGTTACATACGTTGTGTGTACGTTGTGTGTACATTGTGTATATGCCCATTTTTATCCCCTGCCACTGAAAAGTTCGACGAATGCCAACGTAGTGGCAAATTTTCTAATGTTGAGCATGTGCTGACGCTGTATACCACAGTGTGACAGGGCCTTTAGCAACAACAAAACAGAAAATAAATAAAAGCCTATATGCACCCATCAACAGAGCAACTACAGCAATAAAGTCTGGCAGCCATTGGGCTGATCCTCGTTTTATCTAATGTAGTCTCTTTTCTCTGCTGAAAATAAAGAGTATCAGACAAAACAAAGTGAGGCCTGATGTGTAGGTTTAGCTGCTAGACTAATACTACGATTCGGTAATGAATGACAGAGAGTGAGTGCAGGTAATCAAAGGCTTTTATTGGGGGGGTGTAGGAGTTTTATATCCTGGCAACATCTAAGGTCATATCAGGATGGGCATTGACTTGTGACAGTGCACACTCATGGTGACTGTAGTGCTGCACCACTAGGAGACCAGGTCACCAGCAACATGACTTGATATCCCACTCAGTCACATTATCCTGACACTGAGACAACCAGTTCTTGCCCCATTCTAATAATGCCGAGTGCCTGGCTAGGAAGCAACAAGTATCAATTTTTAAGTCATTGGTTTGACTCGACATGGGCTTCTATTATGAAGAGACAGTAGTACCAGGGCCCAGCCATATACAAAAAAAAACACAATGCAGTAAGTATGGTGAGCGAGCAGAAAAAGTGTACACATCGCCGGCTCGCTAGAGAGGTGAGAAGACAGCGACGAGCTGGGGGCAGTGGCAGGAAAGGTGTGAAAGCTGACTAGGTAGATGGATGGTAGACTCATCCATCTGTCTGAATTTGCAGATGGATGAGTGGGTGGGGTGGGGTGCAGTTGGTGAGGGTGGGGTGGGGACGTGTCGTTCCCACCAAATCAAACTCAATGTGAGCCTTGCACACTGTTGCAGCCAATTTGAGTTTTCTGATGAAATATTCCCTCGATGGGCTATGTCAAAATAATAAAACTATACAAAGGGTAAATTCTGTCAAACTTTAAAAGGATCTCTAATGGCTTTTAAAAATAAAATGAATTATGTTACGTTGATTTTTCTAATCTACCTTACTTTAGTTTGAAAATACTTTTATTATAAATGGTTAACATTGGGGATATTTTAACTGATAACACCCACAATTAATTATGGTATGCGTATTGAAAATTCTGACACGATAGGCAGACCAGGTTCTAATAAATTGACTTAATACCATTTCAATACAGCAAGGAATGCTTAATAAGTGCACCAGTATCTGTTACCCCAGTCACTCGAGGCCTGCGTTCGCTTACGATTCGTAATGTCCATAGGTCCTTCTTATGACTGCCTTATGCCCTCTTTATGTGCTGGTGCCGCGAGGTCGCTGACCTCCAGGCGACCATTTTCGGAAATTTTTGTTGCAAGGAGGATGCAGCTGTTGCACTTGCAACCTGTGCAGTCGGCGCCGGGTCGCCAGTGGTTGGTGACCCGGTGCCGACTGGTTGGCAACAGGTTGGCGACCGCTTTGTCAGTGTAAAAGCTGGGTGTCGTTTTGCTTTTTGTCATCCGCTTGCGACCTGGTGGCGACCTGCCAGCGACTGCGAGCGACCTGGCAGTGACCGCTTGTGATCAGCCGCTGACCTGCCACCGACCACATGGTGAGCGCAGCATTGCACATGTTGGCGCCAACTGCTCGCCGCCAGGTCGGCACCCAGGTCGCGAGCGGTCACCACCAACTCACCAATCGTGCACCGACCAAGAGGTCGTCGACCTGGCGGTGCCAGGTCGATGCCAGGTAGCCAACCAATGGCGACCCGGCACTTACCGCACTGGTCGCAAGAAGGTTGCAAGTGCACCAGCTGCATCCTCCTTACGACCAAACTTTCCGAAATGGTCGCCAGGAGGTGTTCGTCCTCGTGGTGCCGGCACGTAAGGAGGTCGTAAGGAGGATATATGGACGTCGTGAATCGATCGTAAGGGAACGTGTGGCTCATGTGACTGTTTTTTTAATAGTAAATCCTAACGTCTATAAATAGGTTTGCAAGACGTAAACTCACAATCACTCATTCACTCTCTCATTTACTACACTCATTCATTATAAGTACACAAATATTACATCGAAAAATAAACCAGTTGGGGAATAATGTATATGCTCACGATAGAAAAAAACAATTCTCAAATAAAGTGAGAACAAGTTATAACGAGACCGGTGGGGTCCATACAAAGTCATCGAGCAAAAAGTGGGGTCGAGTTGATTCGGGGTTCAATTTACTGAATTACCATTGAATTAAAGAATTCTGGATCTAATTAACCATCGCATTATACCCGAATTCACGTTGGGGCTGCGTTATAACGGGGTTTCACTCTAGGCACCTACTTAGAAAAGAATGCTTCAGCCGAAGAAAAGCATCTACAGAGACAAAAAATAAACAACAAACAGAAAACAACAACAACAAATCATAATCCATTTGGAACATAAAAGTTGCATAGTCCGATGGCTTGGAGTTTCTGCAATTTTCTGAGATAAATGCATTATATTGATCGCTATAATCTTCGTTCCCTTAGTTTGAAGTAACTTATAATTTAAATGGCTAAGTTTTGAATTATTTGAAGTAAAAACATGCTAAATTAGTTTTGACAAGTATGCTAAAATTCAGACACGATAGGTTTTAGCAGTTGCAGAATCTGGTAAATTGGCTTAGTATCCCTGTTCCATGCAACAACAAATGCTGAATAAGTTCACCGATACCTAAGTCCGATATGTAGGATCAAATGTATGCAAAGACCCTATAATACTAAGACTGCTCACTCAGTCTGTATTGTGTAATCAAAATGATCAAACCCACCACTTGGCGCGCTGGCTGTTCTCTTGGTTAAACAGGTACTATATTATATGTATAAATGTATATATGAATGTGAAAGATGTGTGATGATGGCGATGCTGATGATGATGTGTATTTGTTCATAGCAATTTCATATTGATGTGTATTCATACTTACCTATCTCATGTATAATATAATTGTATGTGTTTACACATGAAACACCAACCAGCAGCTGGGCTGATCAAACCCACCACAAGGTGGCACTGCGAAATTTACATTACCATGGGAGCGATAGGGAGTGAGCCATCTTAGTATTATAGTGTCTTTGACACTGTGTGCTGGGGCTTAGTTCCCTCGGCATCCGCATCGACGCCACCTGCGAGTGGTCACAATCACTTCCTGACAGATGGCTGGATTTGAAACAATATTGAATGAAGGTAAAGCAAGTCACCATGGGAGCGATAGGGAGTGAGCCGTCTTAGTATTATAGGGTCTTTGATTCATGTAAGCATCGTGGTGGTGAAAATTTGATGATTTCATCGAACTGTGCAGCTTTAAAATATGTCCATGGAGGGAAATGTGAATTCATGTGTTAGTAAAACACGGAGCCCTGCAGATGGATTCTCGGCATATCGGGTCCGGGATCCTGGATGTCGCGGGCAGGATGTGGGAGATGCGGGGGTGGGATGGTGATGGGGTGGGGGTGGGTCTGAATGGCGCCTCCTTAAGGCCCTGTCACATTACGGCGTATGGCGGGAGCGTATTGAAGACCTACGTAGGTCCTGCGCGTGCCGGCCTATGATGACATTTGGTGACCTTTCGGGTGGTTTTGAGCGTATGTGGAACCTACGAGGAGCGTACGAGGAGCGTATGAGGAGCGTATGGGAGCGTATGGGAGCGTGCTGTGACATTTTTTGACAGTATGGGCCATACGCCCTCATAGGTCGGGTTTTTTTGAGCATGCACAAACAAATTTGGACGGACGGATTTATGAAAGCGTATGGCGGCGTATGCCTCATACGCTTCACATACGCCGGCATCTGGCGGCATCTGGCAGCGTATGAGTAGCGTATGAGTAGCGTATGCGTAGCGTATGAGTAGCGTATACGGCGTATGCCGACGTATATGACGTAACGCGCTTACGCCGCCATACGCTCCCGCAAAAAACCCTAATGTGACAGCCCCTTTACGAGACGCGCGGAAATCTCTTCAATAATGCCTCTTTGCGACCTGCTCCTGCCCCCGATCTGTGGGACGCTGGACGTCGGCTTCACCCCAGGCGACCAGCAGCATTTAGCCTGCTCAATGGAGAAGGCACCCCCCCCCCCCCATCCTCCTCCCTTCCCCTCTCTTCCCCCTCCCCCCCCCACACTCTTAAGTGTGCAGTAGCCAGGCATATCACACAGTAGGCAGGCATATCACACAGTAGACAGGCATATCATGCAGTAGACAAGCTTATTAGGCAGGCACACCTCGCAGGTTGTCTGTTTATTTGTTTGGTTGATGGAGTTTTACATCCTGGCAACATCTAAGGTCAAATCAGGATTGGTACCAAGTTGTGGCAGTGCCTAGTCATGGTGTCTTTATAAAGCTGTGTTTCCATAGACTGTTTCCTTGTGGCATGTTTCCTTGTTCTGTGTTCGCTGGTGACCTCATGACGCGCCACACATACAAGGAACCTGTGTTTTGCTTAGTGGCCGTTCCCATAGGTTGGACACAGGGACTGTATGGCTTTGTGCAGGGAACATAGAGAATGACCATGTTCACTGTCTGTGTGGCAGGTCACAAGGTCACAAGTGACCGCAGAACAAGGGAACACACAACAAGGGAACAAACAGTCTATGGATACACAGCCTAGTACTGCCCCACTGGGTGATCAGGCCGCTAGCACCATGACCTGATTTCCCACTCAGTCATGTTATCCTAACCCTGAGCTAACCAGTCCTTTCCCCCATCTTAGTAATGCAGAGTGCCAGAGAATGTAACGACAAGGGTCAATTTCGTAATTCATTGGTTTGAATAGGATGAGATTCGAACTCACGACCTTCCACATGGCTCGCCTGCACTCTTACCGATAGAGCCACCGCGGTCGGTCACATGGGAATAGAAGGAATGACAGCGCAATGTGTTTGTCGAGCAGATTGTAACATTAGTGTATTCATGTTGCAACAGATTCATTTAAAGCTGGGTTTACTCATGAGACACACCGGGCGCGGTGGCCGAATCAATAGAGCGCGGGCCTCGCGTGCGGAAGGTCAGGAGTTCGATTCCAAGTCTAGTCAAACAAGTGAATTATTAAATTGATATTTGTCGCTTCTACACAGTTGCCATGAGTGTGCACTGTCACAAGTTGGTACCCGTCCTGATATGACCTTACATGTTGCCAGGACATAAAACTCCAACAACAAACCATCCAACGTGACGGCAGACCTGGCCGCGGTCGGTGAATCTGTAGTAACTTGCAGGTCGGGTAGGGGTCAATCGAAGGTCAGTAGCGCATCTGTCCGTCCGCGTCCCCGTGCATGTTAGGCAGCGTCCCGTTGGGTGGCGCTGCGTGCTACTGTGCTAGTCTCCATCTATTTCAATGCTGCACACGCAGCCATTGTTAATGACAACTAGGCACAGAGCTGGAGCATGCCACGGAACACATGATGCAACACATGATGCAACACATGATGCAACACATGATGCAACACATGATGCAACACATCATATATATATATATATAAGTATATTTAAATTAATTACATTTATTTTTGCTTCTATGAGGAAGTTATCTGAATATAACCACAGACACTATTCATCTTCAGCTCCTCTAAATGTCTTACTTACGCACGCTATGCACTAGGGACCTAATTCCAACTTCCGTAATGGCGGCCCCACCTGTGTGTGGATATCTTACACATCTACCCGGAGCTGGATTTTAAATATGAATTTCCTCTATTAAATATATACATATTTAACTGTTCAGCTATTTCGCCACTGCCTAAGGCGAGCCTAATGTGTTAATTTCCATAATGATTTCCGGGTGAATTTCCTGGGCCTGCCCCGGGCCGCCGCCGCCTCTCATCCTGTCTGCAGGTCGACCGCCTCCGCTAAGGGCGGACAGCCGGAGTACCATAGAAATACGGTTTGTCCCTCCCCCACATTTATATAAGAAATAAGTTACTTATTGTTTCAACTAACTGGCTCTCCTCCCCGCCATGCGGTGTGTGTTAATATGCTTTAGTTAATCCAGATCTAGGCTGACACCCTATGTTTTGTCGCTGCTGTCACTTATAGACAGCCTATGTTAATGTCTTACTCAGTTAAATATCATTACGTTAATTCAGGTTTTTATTGATAATGTGTCTATTATATCCCCGCAGAAGGGTTGATTGGCTGCTACCAGGCAGAAGGCCCTTAATTACATATAGAATAATCGAATATCAATATCAAGTTGACCATAGCGGTTAATATACGTAGAGACTGGAGAATAGTAAAGAATGCAAGGAACATTCCAATCACTTTTAAGAGCTCATGGCTTTATTCTTACCTTACTGATACAATCTGATTTGCTAATAATAATGAATACGCATAAATACAACCCTTCCCCATGATTACTTTAAAAACAATTCAGAATTCTGACAATAAAGGCCTAAATCTCATCTAAAACATCGGAGTGTGCAGAAACATGTCCGATGGGTCTGAGCCTGAGCGCTCGATCTTCCATTGTTGCTAATAAAGTCGCAATCTGCGTCTCCTAGCAATGCTTTCTGGCTGTGAACCCGGCCCCGCATTTGATGGCCGATGCGGGCTTGTCCCGGCGAGCAGCCTGCATTTCAGAATGTGAGTTGCTCGGCCCAAGCCCGCAACGGTCATATCTCGAGTGTAGTCTCGCCCACTTCACATATATATCTATAAATTATGTACATGTATGAATTTAATCTACATTTAATCAATTTGATCAATATCCTCCGGTGCGACTGACAATAGGCCTATGCCGCATCCATTAGGGACGAGGAGAGTCGCTAGTGGCGCCACCGGTCACATGCATAGGTCGAGGAGGCACATTACAGAACAATTGGTACATTTACAAACAATCAATTCGCTTCCACGTCGTTTTACTGACACAATGCATTATACATCACATATATCAATTTAATCAACAAAGTCAAATTAAAACTGAATGGTAAACCGCAAGTCAAAAATAACTCCCCCCCCAAAAAAACCCCGAATAGATCATGAATATTATCTAAATCGCTAGAAAGTAGAAAGCGGTGTCGTATTATATCAAAGTTCAGCTGAATGGAGGAAGTATAGGCCTGCACCACAACTACCCCAGTGATGTAGAAGATATGCCAGACGAGGCGGCAGATTGCGGCAATTCTAACTTTAGATGGTAATTGCGCGCCGACCGGCGACAAGTGCATCAGCTTTCTCCATTATCAACACGGCTCAAAGGCACTCCAACAATGCCCACTGCCAATTGCAGCCGGTCTGGTAAAGAAGACGCGCAGTGTGACGTCGACTCGCTGGGAACCAGCACGTTGGGATGTCCGCCCGCAGTTCAAATATTGATTTAGTGTGCAGTGTGCAGTAGTCTAACTGCGCACGGGTCCGAGTCTGTCCCGATGTTGTTATTGGTGTTGCCTTCTTCTTATTTATTTTTATTTTTTTTATCTGCAGAATATGCATGGGCGGAACTTGTCGACTGCAAAGTGGAATCCGTTATTCCTTTTCATAAATGCATCTGCCTTATTTGTTTATTTATTTGTATATTTATACATATGTGTTTGTTTATTTATTTGTATATTTATTCATTTGTTTATTAATAAATTTATCCATTTGTTTATGTATTTGTCTATTTGTTTATTTATTTGTTTATTTATTTATTTGTTTATTTATTTATCTACTTATTTGTTTGTCTGTTTATTTGTTTGTTTATTTATTTATCTATTTAGTTATCTATTTATTTGTTTATTTATTTGTTTATTTATTTATTTGTTTATTTCCGGGTATGCCCATGACAGAGGTGCCAAGTAGATAAGGGTGTAGGTACGCAGATCTCCCTAATACACAAGTTGTAAATAGGGAGAAATATATTGGCCGAAGAGGGGAAGGGGTTGGAGGGGGGAGGGGGTTGGCCCCTCCCAATCCCATATAGGTGGTCCTGGGGGGTCAGCCATTAAGCATTTAGAAACAAAAGTGATATAAAATGGTGCATTCCAATGAGAAATGTGGATACAGATAAAAAAATATATAAAATAAGGAAGCTAAGCTGATTCTTTGACGGGAGATTACAAATTAAATGCGAGGAATTGGGAGATTTTTTCAGGGGTTATTTTGCTATATTTTAAGGAGATCTCCCGCCAAATCAGGAGGAGCCTTGGACCTCTGCCTTGAACCTTCACATGGGGCGGCAAAGGCACGTCAGTGGGGACTGGTAGGCGAGCTGTCTGTCGGTACAGGGTGCACGTGCGTGTGCGCATGCGCATGTGGATTCCCCGGTGGGAGGTGCTGGCAGCGCCGCGGTGTGGGCGGGAGTGGCAGCAGCAGTGCTGGGTGTGGTGAGGGTGTCAACGCCTCCAAGCCTTGTCACACCAGGCGCCCGCTGCACTGAACGCGTTGGTTGTTGGAATTTTACGTCCTGGAAACATCTAAGGTCATTTCAGGACGGGTACCAACTTGTGACAGTGTGCACTCATGGCAACTTTATCGTGCTGTCCCACTGGGAAATCAGGCCACCACCACCACCTTGACCCAATATCCCAGTCAGTCACATTATCCTGACCTGAGCAAACCAGTCCTTGCCATATCCTATTAATGCCGAGTGCCAGGCTAGGAAGGGACAAGTATCAATTTTAAAGTGATTGGTTTGACTCGACACGTAACCGAACTCCCGACCTTCCACACGCTAGGCTCGTGCTCTACCGATTAGGCTACCGCGCCCGGTACACTGAAATAGAAGCTACTGCAGTGATGCCTCTTACATGCAGCTTATTTATTTACTATTTATTTATTTATTATTTATTTACTTATCTAAATAATAATCAATGGGAACAATGACATAACAATTTATACTTCTCGCTACCTACCTATACCGGCACTTGGAGTTACTAGGATAGCGCAACCAGCAGTAGAATAAGAAAGCACACTTGTCGGCAATTGAAATTTCTCCCAACTAAATGAATGAAACTAAGAACACCAAAGTTTGGGTGGTTGTCAATATGGACTATTATCACATTGGAAAAGGGTTTCATTATTGTGCGATCACCGAAGTTAAACAATGTTGAGCCTCTTCAATGACCACCTGGGAATATAAGGTGCCATAGACATCCTGATACAGGCTTATTGTCTAACTAAATCAGTAGTGGATAAGCAATAGTTGAGCCCCGTCAATACTTGAATGGATGATCGCCTGGAAACATAAGGTGCCATAGATAAATGCCTATACACTATTAAATGAGTGGTGGATAAATAATAGTTCAGCCTCATCAATAATTGGATGCGTGGCCACCTGGGAATATGAGGTGATATAGGCTTATCGCCTATCAAACCTGTACAGATACGAAACTAGAGCATCTCCAAGTCAGTTTGAATAGCAAAGACTGCTTCACACTAATGAGTGGGAATTGTAATTTGAATAGCATAGAAGGCTGCTTGACATTAATAAGTGGACACTGTAATTCAATGGTACACATTATTGAGTGGGCACAATAATTCAATTAGCACCGAAGGTTGCTTTACATTAATGAGTGGAAACTGTAGATTGAATAGCACAGAAGGCTGTTTCACATTAATGGATCGACGCTGCAACTCGAATAGCACAGAAGGTTGTTTCACACTAATAAGTGGACACTGTACTCGCAATGCAGTCACCGGCAGTCACCGGCATGGCGGCGGGCGGCTGGCGGCGGGCGGCGGGCGGCGGGCGGCGGGCGGCGGGCGGCGGTCGGCGGGCGGCGGGCGGCGGGCGGCGGGCGGCGGGCGGCGGGCGGCGGGCGGCGGGCGGCGGGCGGTGGGTGGCGGGCGGCGGGCGGCGGGCTGCGGGCAGCGGGTGGCGGGCGGGCCGGGCTGGCTGTGGCAGCAGTGTGCTGCTGCTGCACCCAGATTGTCGGTCGCCCGACACCGTCACCATCACACTTGCCGCAGCACGACGCCGCCGCCACCAGTCGGGCCTCCCACCGCTGCGCCATCCCGACTGCCTTCCTCCGCTTTCCGCACGGCACACCTGGATAACACCCACCCCCTATCCTCTCCTCCCCCACGCCCGCCCTGCCAACACCCACACCCACACCACATACAGCTCGCCCACTGCCCACCGCACATGCCCAACAAACGAAGCTTTCCCCTCATCACACACACACCCCACACACCCATCCACCTACCTACCTCACCCCAAGCACCCAACCCAGCCCTCCGCCCAGTCCCAGCCTCAGCCCCAGCCCCAGCTCCCAGCACCACGCCCAGTCCCAGTCCCAGCCCCAGCCACAGCCACATCCCCAGCTCCCAGTTCCCGGCCTCAGCTCCCAGTCCTTGCCGCAGCCCGCCTGCCGAAGCAGTCGGTCCGCTACCTCACAACCTGCAAAGACGTGGACTAATCCAGACGTCGTGCTTACCCTCGCACAAATGGCGGACACTCAGACGGAGGGAGAGGCGGTGCCGCCGCCGGCCGGGGACGGGGCTGCGGCGGCGGCGGAGGCGACGGCGGCCAAGGACGGGGAGCCGGCCGCTCCCCAGATGCGCTCCGTCAGCCTCACCGGCTACGGCGGCATCCGGATGGTGAAGGTTGTCAAGGCGCCCGAGGTGGCCCCAGGCGAGGGGGAAGTGACCATACGGGTCAAAGCGTGGTGAGTAGCCGGCACCCAGCATGCACGGCCCCGAGGAGCCTGCCATGGGCTGCTCTCGGTCTTTATTTAGTCTTAGGCCTGCCTACTCTCTTAGTTTCAGTCGTGTCTGTTCTGTAAGCACCTTGCTCTATGGAGTATGGGTGAGTGATGAAAACACATCACACACATAACACACATATATACAGCAAAACCTCCCTGAATCGACCGACCATGGGACCGACTTTAAATGGTCCATTTAGGGAGGTGGTCGGTTTAGGGAGTTTTTCATTTCGTTACAATGGTATTGTATGGGCGATCGTTTTGGGTCCAAAATAAAGCGATCGACATAGGGGAGTGGTCGATCTGTACAGAGGTTTTACTATATATATATATATATATATATATATATATATATACCCGTATCTAGATAGAAACACGCACACGCACACGCACACATATACACACGCTACACACACGCCCACAAAAACAGCGCTTGTTCCCAGCTGCTGTCAAACATATGGTTGTAGAAAATCAGCCCCCCCCCCACCTACCTCTCACCATGAACCGCCATAAAGCAGCTCGTCTTTGTTTCTAGCTGCCGAAATCACTGCCTGCTGGTACTAGGTGTGCATAATACAAGTCCACATTATGGTGTCCGCCACCGCTGCTGCTACTATGGTAGTGGTGGTGTTGGTGTTGGTGGTGGTGGTGGTGGTTGTATTGGTGGTGGTGGTTGTATTGGTGGTGGTAGGGCTGGTGGTGGTGGTGGTAGGGCTGGTGGTCGTCGTCGTCGTCGTAGGGCTGGTAGTGTATGGTGGTGGTGGTGGACGGGCTGGTGGTGGTGGTGGTGATGATGGTGGGTGAGGATGGTGGTGGTGGTGGTGATGGTGGTGGTGCTGTTGCTGATGATGATAATGGTGGTGGTGGTGGTGATGGTAGTGGGGGTAATGATGATGGTGGTGATGGTGGTAATGGTTGTGATAATGGTGGTGATAGTGGTGGTTGGGATGGTGGTTGTGGTAGTGATGATGGTAGTGGTGGTGATGATGATCATGATAATGATTACGGTGGTAACGGTGATAGTGATGCTGCTGGTGCTGATAGTTTCTCAACATGGATTCACCATTCCCTTACAACATGGCACCTATACGGCTTGTCAGTGGTAGCCTGCTCGTGCCGTGCAGTGTGTGGTTTTCAGTAGCCCCGGTGCGTTGCTGTTCAACCCTGCCCCGGGATCGCTTAACACGGGCAGCACCTCAGGTTGGAAGCCATCTGGTGGTGGTGGGCCGTGCTGTGGTGCCAATATGGCAGTGAACCTCCGCACAGGGTCTTGCAAATTGCCGCAATTCAGGTTTATATGTTGCCTTGGTTCATGTTGCATGGTTCAATGCTGGCCAGCTGTAGTGTTGGTGTTGTCTTACCAAACAGTAGCTGCTGATAAGTTATTTGATTGCCTGCATTTCATTAGCAGATAGATAGTTTGTTGGTATGCTTAGTAGCCTATGTTAATTTTGTTGGGGCCCTGTTGGCATTGTATTTTTATTCTATTATTATTTCTATGTTAGTTGTTTTCTTAAGGTTCTATGTTAGGTTTTGGGGGTTTTCTTGGGAAGAGTTTTCCACTTTTTTCTACTTAATTCTATACTAGCCTATTTTATTTAATGTCCATAGGCTTGTACGTAATAGGTGGTTGAGTTAATTTTGTTTGGATTTGATTTGATTTATATTGTTGTTGGACATGTTATCTGGTTTTTATATTTCCGGTTTTCCCGCCCTGGGCTGTCCAGTTGGTGGGCCGTGACATATCACCTGCCCCCTTGTGGTGTAGTTCAGTTGGGGTTCCTAGTTTTTATTTTGCACAGATATTTTTTGTATGTTTTTAGGTCATGGATTTATTTTTCTTTCACCGTTTGCGCATTCCATGCCTTGGCAGCCATTTCTAGTGTGCTCTTTTTATGGGCTTTGATCTGGCTTCTGGTCTGCCTTAGTTTAGTAGTGGTGCCTTGCTTGCTCTGGTGTCCCTTAGTGGTTGGGTTAGACGCTTAATGTCTTGGCTATATCCATATGCTAATGTTTTTAGGTGGATTATCCTTCTGTTTTCTAGTTGCTGTACTTTAGTTCTTTTGTGTAGGTCGTAAGTGGGGTGTAGTTTGTCTACTTTCAGGCAGATTTTCAGGGCCCTATTTTGTAGTATCTGTAGTTTTTTAAGTAACTCTTTTTTAGCACCATGTAGATTACATCCCCATAGTCAAAGTAGGGGAGTACCATGCCTTTGAAGATTTTTATTGACATATGTTGTGTCATATAGTTTCTTAGTTTAGCAAATAGCCATAGTTTGTGATTTACTTTTTGTATGATTTTTGTTACACACAGATTGTAGCTTAGCTGGCTATCTAGTTCTAGGCCTAGGTATTTGTAGTGATTTACACTTTCCAGTGTTTGGTTTCCTAGTGTGCATTGTAGGTTCCTTCCTGTGATTGCTGTATGTGAGAAGAGCACTGTTTTAGATTTATTTGCATTGGTGGTTATTTTATTGGATTCACACCAGCCGTCCAGCTTTAACAGGAGGTTGTTCAGTTTGGTTGCTACCTCCTCTACTGTGCTTCCTTCTGCATATATGACAGTGTCATCCGCATATAGCTGGAGACATTTTGTCTCCAGCCATTTTTCTAGATGACATTCGCTACAAATATTATCCAATTTGATTGGTAGAAACTGGAATTTAAATGTTAGCCTTACAAATGCAGCACCACTATTCCAACACAGTTTTACCGCAGAACAAAAGTAGGTTATTTCAACATTTTATCAGACCATAAATGTCGTACATGACTGACATCCTATTCCCTGTGTTGGGTGCTTTGTATGTCCAGGGCTTTATAGCTTGCCATTTTTCAGTTGGTACACATACTTTTTTTGGCGTTGGAATAAAATGCTATTGGAATGAAACGTTATCGAATAAAATGATATAAAATATCACATATATATAATTTTAGATTGTAACCTCGGGCAATACGCAGCTGCATATAGAAGCTAGGCCCCCTAGTGTCCATGACAATATTGATTGGTGAGTTATTGGAGTTTTACATCCTGGCAACATTTAAGTTCATATCAGGATGCATACCGACTTGTGACAGTGCGCACTCATGGTGACTGTATAGTGCTGCCCCACTGGGAGACCAGGCCATCGGAACCATGACCTGATATCCTACTCAGTCACATTGTCCTGACACTGAGCTAAACCAGTCCTTGCCCTATCCTATTAATGCCGAGCACATGGCTAGGGAATGACAAGCATCAATTTTATAAATCATTGGTTTGACTCGAGCACCTGGTTAAGTATCAATTTTATAAGTCATTGGTTCGACTCGAGCACCTAGCTAAGTATCAATTTTATAAGTCATTGGTTTGACTCGACCAGAAGCCATATGTATGAGCAACTTTTTATCAGCTCCGGTGTTAAAAGCGGGTCCCGGGTTATCTAACACCGGTGTTCCCGATGTGTCACGGGGCATGTATGAGTCCAAAGCACGGCGGGGTTAGTTAATGTTTCAGTTTTTTAGCAACTTGGGGGGGGGCCCCTCTGAGCCTGTTTCTAGCGAGCGCCGCTATTTGACACTATCGCCGCTGCAGGAACCAGCAGCCTTAGTGGTGAGCCTGTAGCTGGCGAGCACGGCTATTTGTTTAGTTTACATTCGTCGATTCGACAATATGAATAACGCCGCCGATGTAGCGGCTATGTTAATATCGCTTCAAATTTAGGGTTAT
The DNA here is from genome assembly GCA_030323885.1 of Branchipolynoe longqiensis. NCBI lineage: Eukaryota > Metazoa > Annelida > Polychaeta > Phyllodocida > Polynoidae > Branchipolynoe > Branchipolynoe longqiensis. The sequence continues at coordinate 30,150,189 of CM059194.1, forward strand.
TTTAATGAAATTTCACTTATTCCGTATGTAATTCTGTTAAATATGATCACATTGAATAGATTTGGGCATAAAACATTGCCGCTGGCGTTATGCCAATATGGATATCGACGTCGCGGCGGCGATTTGTTTACTTTACATTCATCGATTCGACACTATTAATATCGCTGCCAATGCGGCGGTAGCGTTAACAACGGTTCGAATTTAAGGTTAAATTGATAAAATTTCACTTATTGCATATGTAATTCTGTTAAATATGGTCACATTGAATAGATTTGGGCATATAACATTGCCGCTGGCATTATGCCAGTATGGATATCGACGTCGCGGCGGCGGCGGCGATTTGTTTACTTTACATTCGTCAATTCGACACTATTAATATCGCTGCCAATGCGGCGGTAGCGTTAATAACGGTTTGAATTTAGGATTAAATTGATAAAATTTCAGTTATTGCGTATGTAATTCTGTTAAATATGATCGGATTGAATAGATTTGGGCATAATCGGTCCCTAACATCGACGTTAACCATGCTATGGCTTGGGGTTAGTGCAGGCAACTTTAAGCTTGTGGTGTTTGTCTAACACCGACACATACACACAGAGTTTTCGCCGCTAACCCGGTAAACCTGCCGAAAACCAGTTTCGCAGCGCTAACCCCGACACATGCATATGGCCCTAGGGACGGAACTCCCGATTTCCCGCACTCGAGGCTCGCGCTCTACCGATTCGGCCATCGCGCCCAGTCATGACAATATTTGAAAAAAATTGAGGGATCTTCCCTTAGTGAAAATGCTTTGCGCCAAGTTGTGCGTCTGCCTCAGTAGTTTGTTGCACCCTCAGCAGTGGTTGGGTGAGTGTATGCACCTGTGTCCACATTGTCGCAGACAGGAGTGGTTTAGGAGATGGCTGGGTGTTTGGGCGTGGGTGGGGCTGTTTCAGTTATGTCCTACTGGAGTGGTGTTCCATGGTAACCAATTTGCAATATTTGCCCAGAGCCGGAATCAATGCCGTCGTAGCAATAATTGGCGATTTTTCCGATTTTTCCGATTTGACTGTTTTGTTTAGTTTTGCTACATTCGTTATCTAAGCGGGGGAAATTTCAATCGTGGACCATTTGATCTTCCACATAGTGCCGGCGGTTTGATTTCCCAGTGCAGCAGCACTATAAAGTCCCCATAAGTGCACACTGTCACAAGTCGGTACCCGTCCTTATATGACCTTAGATATTGCTAGGATGCAAAACAAAATCAAACAAACAACAAACAAACATCAGCTAATACGAACACTCTCTTGTCTGTTGGGAATCTTTATTTCTAGCAGCATCTAAGGTCATATCAGGATAGGCACTGATGTATGACAGTGCACACTCATGCTGACCTGTTAGTGCTTCCCCATTGGGAGACCAGGCTGGCAGCACCATGACCTGATATCGCACTAAGTTATATTGTCCTGACACTGAACAAAGCAGTCCATGAGCAATCCTATTTATGCAAAGCGCCAGGCTAGGTAAGCAACAAGTATAAATTTTGTAAGTCATCGGTTTGACTCGACTGGGAATCGAACTTCCGATCTCCCGCACGGGAGGCCTGCGCTTTACCGATTGAACCACCGCGTTTGATCTCTATAAACCGGAGATATCGCATTCCTGCAATGCACTTGCATAGTTATTCGATTATATTGGTAATGCTCGAATATTTGAAAGGAAAATAAAGAAGTAATTAGTATATTTCTACAAGCATACCTTGTAAAAAAGAAAAATAGACCAACTTTGCTCAACTCTGAAAAATAATTGAGTGTGACTTATTGTGATAACTTTTTTTCCCAACGAAAGCTATTGTATCTAGAAGATACATTTTTTGTGTGTGTATGTGTGTGTGTGTGGGGGGGGGGGGGTTTAGAAATGTATCATTAGACAATAGAACAGCTAGAGAATAACATAAATAAATTAGAAAATAACACATTTAAAATAAAATGCATCGTAGTGAGACAAATGATTGACAAAATAGTAGATTTTGAGAAAAATAGTTAGTGACAACAATAATCTAGAAGACAGCACAGCATTTGTTTTAAATAGGAAGAGAAATGGTTTAGAAAATATAGTAACTTTGAAACACAGGACAGTTACGGAAATTATTTAGAAAAAGAGCATATATTTTGAGAAACACATGGTGATAAAAGAACTGATTTAGAAAATGTAGTAACTAGAGACAAATATGACAATTACAGAAATTATTGAGAAAACGAGCATATAATTTGAGAAAACCATGGTAATAATAGAACTGATTTAGAAAACAGTATAGATTTCGAGAACGGCATGTAGTGACCGACATGATTTAGGAAAATATTGTACTTTTTGAAAACCAGGGTAGTGACAAAAATGAGTGAATAAACAACATATATATTTTTAGAAATACACGTTATGCCCGGTACACACCTACCGTTTGTGTGCGCACACCTCCCGTATACGATCGAAAACTGCCCGTTTCGCCCACAAAAATCGCTTGGTGTGCGCTCCCCGCGCACACCTAGCGATTGCGATTCGCGCATAAAACTCAGTTTTTAGTGCTAAAAGCGGCCGTTTACGATTGCGATTCGCGATTCGAAAAACGAATCGGCCCGTTTTCAGTTTTAAGCGGGTCGGGTCGAGTCGCGAGTTTTAGTGCGCGAATCCTATACGGGAGGTGTGTACTAGGCATTAGTGACCGAAATGATTTAGAAAACAACAACAATTTTGACAAGTATATGATCATGACAAAAATGAAAACAGCATACATATTGGGAAGCACATCGCAGTAATATAACCGATTAGTAAAAACTCCACAGATTTTGAGCAAACACATGATCATCACGGAAATGATTCTGAAAATTTCATAAATTTTGAGAAACTCATGACTATGACAGAAATGCTATAGAGAGTAGCACCCCTACACATATATATATATATATATTTATATATATATATATGCGTGTGTAGGGGTGCTACATATATATATATTTATAAAGGCATATTATTCTCTTAGTGAGAATGTTATTAATCTACAACCTAATTGATCAAAGCCAAAGATTTAGTCCACGGTCGATGGCGAGTTAGTGACGTGGGCCCAGTGGCCTCTCGATTGCTCGGGAACGCCCGCCCCCCCCCCCCCCCCCCCGTGTCGTGATTGTGCATTGATCTCTGGGATCGCCAATATTGATGTATGTAGCAAATCGATGTGCATATTGATCTGTCAGGTGCTAGCTACACTATGAACATCCCCCTCCTCTAACCCCGCCCCTCTCCGACTCTCCCCCAGTGCCCCCCCCACCCACCCCACCCACCCCGGTCTCCCTCCACCCCTTGCCGGCAACAGTTTGACAACTCTATCTAGACTGTAAAGAGGCCTAAATGTGATGGTAGGATAAATGTTAAGAGTTAACGCGCAAATCCCCGTAAACGGCGATCCAAAAATATAGTTTAAACTAAATATTGTTTACTGAAAATAATTTTAATTCTCACCTGTTCCACTTTACTTATGCCCAGGTGATTATGGAGCAATGCACAAAAAAAGTAGGAATATACAAAAAAACTAACTTTCTGAAGGTTTGATTCTAATGTTTATCTCAATTTTTGGATTGGCATTTACTGGGATTTGCGCTTGAACTCTTCATTTAGTAAAATTGTAATAAATAATATTTTCCACTGGAAATTGTGGTGCTGAAAACATGGAAACATCAGCTTTGGGGGGTGGCGGCCAAAGTGTTCTATGCCAGTAACCATTACAAGCCATTTTGGAAAATGGCTACCATATTCATCAGAATGCTAATGTACAATGGCTCAATATCCAGATTTCTTCTAAATATATTAAGCTATACTTTTGTAATTTTATCATAACATGAAGAATAGTTTAACTGTGCCGCCCCACTATATCAACTTAAATTTAGCTAGACTTATTTGAATTATTATTATTATTATTATTATTATTATTATTATTATATCCATCCTGATATGACCTTAGATGTGAGCTGGATGCAAAACCCCAATAAACAAGTTATCCCTTTCGCATTAATCCACAATGAGGTCCACTACCACGTGGGGGAGGTCGTGATGTGCTTATCCTTGCGATTGTGGGATTCGAACCCACTGGTTCGAACCTTGGTCGGGTCAAACCAATTACATACACATTTATTCTTGTCGCTTCCTACCTAGGCGGTCGGCATTATTAGGATAGGACAAGGACTGGTTTTCTCAGTGTCAGTATAATGTGACTGAGTGGGATATCAGGTCATGGTGTCGACGGCCTGGTCTCCCGGTGTAACGATTTCAACTTCCCCCCTTCCCAAGTTCCCCCCCGGGAATCTGAAAACGTTTTTAACTTCCCTCCCGGGAAATTAAAAACGTTTTCAGATTCCTGGGGGGGAACTTAAAAACAGTTTTCAGATTCCTCCCCCTATTTTCGAATTCCCCCCTCTGGGAATTTAAAATTGTTTAAAAATAAAGAAAATTCCCCAAAAATGTAAAAGTTTTAACATTTATGAAAAATAGTAATAGTAGTCACCAAAATTTCCCCAAAAAGATTTGTTGTTAATCGAACAATTTCACGTAAAAAATTCACAAAAAAATGTATATTTCACGAAAATAAAGAATTTCACACAAAAATTCTATATTTTTTTAATTATTCAAAAAAGCACAACAAATTGAAAAGTTAAACAAATCGAAAATTTCACGGAAAATTAAAAATTTCCAGACAATTTCCAGGGGGGGGGGGGAGGGGGGAGGAAGGAAAAAGGCAGCATAAGGAGCCCAACCACAGTCCTCTGAGAGGGCCTGGGGAGGCTGGGTGGTTGGTGTAGTTTTACGCACGTTTTCAAGTTCCCCGGGGGGAGGGAAAGTTAAAACGAGGGAGGGAACTTGAAAACGTTTTCAAATTCCCCTGGGAGGAATTTGAAAACGTTTTCAAGTTCCCGGGGGGGAACTTGAATCAGGGGGAAATTTGAAATCTTTACACCGGTGGGGCAACACTATAAATTCACCATGAGTGCACACTGTCACAAGTCGGTACCCATTCTGATATGGCATTAGATCTTGCCAGGACTTAAAACCACAACAGCCAACCAACCAAGCTTATTCCTTGAAAATCAGAAGTATCGGCATGTGGCAGCACACTAACAGAATAGAAGGGGCAGTTCCCATGGTGGACCGTTCCACCCGTGGCTAGCAACCACTACCCATGGGAGGTTCCCTGACTGCGACGTGGCTGGATAGTGACAGGTCACTTCTATTCTGACGAGGGGGGAATAAACCAGGAAAGACCCTAAGGTTTGAAGCAACTGCCGGTTACCTCTTTACTCCCCAGGCAGTGCAGAAACTGGTCCAGCACACTATTATTATTATTACTACACAGCATTGCGCATGCGCCGTGTGCGCTGGCGTCGCATGCTGTGTGCCGGCGCAGGCCCGACGCCCACTCAGTTCAACGTTGTGGGCGTCAGTGACTCTCCCACCCCCACCCCCACCCCCACACCCTCAGCTCACACCAGCCTCCTCCCTACCCCGACCACAACTCCAACCCGGATGCTTGGCGCACTAAGCAAACATACCGGACGGGGTAGCCGAATAGGCAGAGCCCAGGCTTTCCGTGCAGAAGGTCGGGAGTTCGCTTCCCGGTCGAGTCAAACTAATGACTTACAAAATTGATTACTTCTCGCTGCCTAGTCTGGCACTGGGCATTTACTAGGACTGGTTAGCTCAGTGTCAGGATAATGTGACTTAGTGGGAAATTGGGTCATGGTGCCGGTCGCCTGGTCTTCCAGTGGGACAGCACTATAAATTCACCATGAGTGAGCACTGTCATCACAAGTATGACCTTAGATCTGGCTAAGACATAAAAACCCAACAGATGTATATGTCATGGGGGGGGGGGCTGATGAAAATGGGAACCTTGGCCCGCATTCAGGGGGGTTCACACCAAACTGGGAGCTTCCGGCCGTGTCCAACGTGCCGGTTGAGTTCATTGCCATTAGAATCTTGACTATATATGTCAGTGGAGTGGGATGCACTGAGCCCCTTAGGTGAAATGCCACATAGAGAGGTAGATGTGGCTAGATTGATATATACATACAGTATAAACCCGTTAAACCAAGCTCGGTTAAACCAAACGATCGGCTAATCCAAACTTTTTTCGGCTGCCCGGCAAAATACTACCATTTATCATATAAAAAAGTTGGTTAAAGCAAAGTCGGTTAATCCAAATTATCGGTTAATCCAAACAAAATTGTCACACCCCAGGCCACTCGGGTATGGTTAAACCAAACTTTCATGTGGTTATAAGGTCATCTGAGACCCCACTATATGATAAATGGTAGTATTTTGCCAGCCTGCCGAAAAAAGTTTGGATTAACCGATCGTTTGGTTAACTGAGCTTGGTTTAACAGGGTCATACCATACATACATAACAAAAACAGGTATCAAAGTGTCCACATACATTGTATATTACATGTGCAATACACTCTTACTCAAAGTCAAAGCCAAAGCCAAAGCTCGGTTAAACCAATGATCGGTTAATCCAAACAGATTTCCAGGGTCCCTTCAAGTTTGGTTTAACGGGATTATACTGTATATATATACATATATATACATATGTATATATACATATACACATGTGTATATGTATTCATATATATATATATATGGATAGTGATAAGCTCAGTAGTGGTCATGTGTGGTGGTGGCGGGAGGGGGGCAACCAGCCTGTACCTCGTCTCCCCCGCCCTCTTCTCGGGGCGGGTTTCACCACTCGGTCGAAAGTATTTTATGATATATATATATATATATATATATATATATATATATGAAACTGAATTTTGGGTGTCAGGGTGATTCTATTTCAACGGGGGGAATTTTTATTTCGAAATAAATTCGTCGAGTAGGGGGGAGACAATTTTGAGGGGGCGATTCTATTTCATGACACCGGCCCTGCCATCGACAGTTACTGCTAATTGTTGCAGAGCACTGTCAATGTTTTCATGTGAGTCACCTAACTGAGGCATAGAAATATGCTTCCTGAACAGCAGGCAAATGAATAGACCAAGATCCATCAGCGAGTGTCGCTGTGCTGTCACTTGCTAAGTCCCAGCAGGCGACAGCCAAGAATGAGCAGGATCGAACCATGCCCACCGGGCGCCGTGGCCGAATCTGTAGACTGAACAGCAGGCGAATGAAGAGACCAAAATCCATCAGCGGGTGTCACTGTGCTGTCACTTGCTAAGTCCCAGCAGACGACAGCCAAGAATGAGCAGGATCGAACCATGCCCACCGGACGCGGTGGCCGAATCTGTAGAGCGGGGGCCTCGCGTGCGGGAGATTGGGAGTTCGGTTCCCGGTCAAGTTAAACCAACGACTTATAAAATTGGTACTTGTTGCTTCCTAGCCTGGCACTCGGCATTAATAGGATAAGGCAAGGACTGGTTAGCTCAGTTTCAGGATAATGTGACTGAGTGGGATATCGGGTCATGGTGCCAGTGGCCTGATTTCCCAGTGGGGCAGCACTATAAAATCACCATGAGTGTGCACTATCACAGGTCGGTACCCATCCTGATATGACCTTAGATGTTGCCAGGGAATAAAACTTAAATAATTATTCACATTATTCACATGAGAGTAGAGGTGTTGTCCGGTCATTGGGAATAAAGGAGTAAGACTGAAATAGCTTCAAATCCCAGGGAATTCCCTAGTTTTAATTCCACCAAGGCCAGAATAGGAATGACCTGTCACTGCCCAGTTGGGTGGGTAGTATGTAACCTCCCTTGGGGGGTGGGTGGGAAGGGGGGGGGGAGTGCTGCTAGCAATGACTCAAACAGTCCACCCTAGGAACTGTTCCAGCTAGCGTGCTGCCACCTGTTGCTTCTTCTTAGCAAACAATGGTCAGTGTAGTTGCCACTGCCCCCATGTGGTAGTGGGGCTCATTGCTGACTACTATAATACTAGTACTACTATGCTATCGTCTCATTTATTCTTACAAATAGGTCAAGTGTGCTGACACAATGTCATTCAACTGGAATACAAAATTTGGGGGGAAGGTTAGAGGAGCGAAGCAATGATTTTGCACTGAGATGGAAGGGCGGCAGCCTGGTCCCCTTGCCTCCGCCCGTGTGGGAGGCACGTCCTGTCCCGGCTCACACGGCGTCTGCGACATCTTGTAAACATGCAGGGTTCTCCCCCTAGTGTCGCCTTTACAAATTAGAGCTGGCCCACACCGGAAGTGTACCCCCGGAGAAGTACATAACGCGGGTCGCTTAAAGTACCGGGGCAATCAACACTGTGGTTGAGACGGGCGTCGCAGCCAACTTCGGACTCGGAGTGAGGTCCACACCCAGTGGCTCTAAAAAAGGGAAACCAGACGGGATGGCCGAATGAGTTGAGCATCCGTCTCCCATTTTCGTAGGTCGTTCGAACCCTGGTCGAGTCAAACCAATGACTTAAAAATTGATACTTGTCGCTTCCTCGCCAGGCGCTCGGTATTATTAGGATATGGCAAGGAGCTGTGGAATGAGGAAGACCAATCGGCAACGTTTGAAATCTCCCCTGCTTAATCAACTGATGTACCAGAACCCATTCACATGACAGAATAATATTGGTAATTTGTGTCTGATGGGGATGTTAAGTATAATCGAAAGAAATGATATTTTTCATACATGTAGGCATGTATGATAGTATGGGTAAATGGGTGGAGTGATTTCAAATCGGTCAGAGTTGAAGGTTGAGGCCCATTTGGATGTCCGAAGGGACTTTAATTAGGTCAAAGGTGAAGGCTGAGGCCCATTTGGGTGAATGGAGCGACTTTAATTAGGTCAAAGGTAAAATCTAAGGCCCATTTGGGTGAATGTAGTGATTTTAAATGGGTCAAAGTTGAAGGCTGAGGCCTGTTTGGGTGGACGGAGTGACTTTAAATGGGTCAAAGTTGAAGGCTGAGGTCTGTTTGGGTGGACGGAGTGACTTTAAATGGGTCAATGTTGAAGGCTGAGGCCCATTCAAGTGGATGGAGTGATTTGAAATGGCCCAAAGCCTAAATCTGAGGCCTCTTTGGGTGGATAGAATTACTTTAAATGGGTCAAAGTTGAAGGCGTAGACCCATTTGAGTTGGTGGAGCAATTTTAAATGGGTCAAAGCCAAAGACTTAAAGTATTATGCTTTTTTAATGTTGTTGGACTTTTACATCCTGGCAACATCTAAGGGCGGGTACCTACTTAATACAGTATATATTAGTACTGTCTCACTGGTATACCATGTCACCAGCACCATGACATGATATCCCACTCAGTCACATTATTCTGGGTGGTAAAACAACTGTGAAGAGTTCAGGTCCGGTGGCAGAGTTGATCCATTAGGTGGAAGTCAAGCAGTGAACCGCTAGATGGCGTGGGGGTGGTTACCATTGCTGGGGAAATGGGACATCAGAGAAATTCTAGATGGTGTGGGCATCTATGGTGTGGTTCTTTTCCCCACACTTTTAATTACCCTTGTTAAGGTTGGTTGGTTGTTGGAGTTTTACACCCTGGCAACGTCTAAGGTCATATACCGACTTGTGACAGTGCACACTCATGGTGACTTTATAGTGCCGCCCCACTGGGAAATCAGGCCACCAGCACCATGACCTGATATCCCACTCAGTCACATCATCCTGACACTGAGCAAACTATTCCTTGCCCTATCCTATTAATGCCGAGCGCAAGGCTAGGAAGCGCCAATATTAAGGTTAACATGGACAGTTCATGCAAACAAGACGCACCATCCAATAAAATATTCTGTGTTTTACTTGGTCTTCAGCCTGGAGCAAAATATTTTTCTCGCATATTCATTCCCGCCATTGTTATCCCGCCTTATCCAATCAGCGCCCTCTCCTCACAGTCTTCTACAGACGACCAACACCGTCACCAAACACTCTATCACTCACAGGTTGTGTGACAATACATTATGCCTGCTGGGTATTGCGCGACAACCACATCATACAGGGCTGAGTGCTGCACGAACACTACAGGCAGTTGGTTGGTTGTTGGAGTTTTATGTCCTGGTAACATCGAAGGTCACATCAGGGTGAGTACTGACTTGTAACAGTGTGCACTCATGGCAACTTGATAGTTCTTCCCCACTGGAAAATCAGGCTGGCGGCACCGTGACCTGATATCCCACTCAGACACATTATCCTAACACTGAATGAATCAGTCCTTGCCCTATCCTATTAATGCCGAGCGCCAGGCTAGGAAGTGACAAGTATCAATTTTATAATTCATTGGTTTGACTCGACCGGGAACTGACCTTCCGATCTCCCGCACGCGAGGCTACCCCACCCAGTCACACTACAGTCAGTTGTTAGTTTGTATCGGAGCCAGTTTTATATGGCAGCACGGATTGCATGAACCACTCACTGTTACCATGGTGTCCCGTAAGGGCAGAGGTAATGGGTTCGAATCCCTCTCCATCACACAGTCTGGTGTTCTGAATGTTTTGTAAAGTCTCCCATGACATTGGCGCTGCGACCAGTATGCTATGCACATCACAGGTGTGCGAGCATTTCTAATCAATGGGGTTCGAATCCAGCTCCAGACATGTGTTCTGTGTGTTTAAAGCTGGATAGTCCGTTGAAAACATCAAATTTCCAAAACCAAAACAATTATCTAGATTCTACATATCAAACTTCGATATTGATGCACTTATTAAACATTTATTTCTGTATAGAATGGACTACTGAGTCAATTTAATAGAAACTGTTAACTCCAGAAGACTATGGTGTATGGTGTCAGACTTTTGGCATGCTTGCTAAAACTAATTTGACATGTTTGCACTTCAAATATCTTTAAAAATGTTAGCAATTTAAAATAAATGTTACTTCAAACTAAAGTAAAGTAGATTTATAATGATCAATCTATTATATTTATCTCAGGGGGTGGGGTGTCCCATGTTGCTGCTTTTATAGTGAGGAGCATTTATCTTTGTTCTTCAATTAACCTACCAGATCGGGAACTGATTGATCATTGATCCTTGGTCCTTGATCGTGCAGCGAATAATTGCAGATAGAAATTCTGCACTCCGAAAGCACGATTGTGGTGGTACAAGAGTAGCACTGTGGACCGGACCGTCTCTTTTAACGGAGACCAGTGTACAATATATGGCATTGCACAGTACAGATGCTATGGCCATTCCTCACATTGCAAATATACCACGCACGACGTACAAATACACGCGTAGTTTCTAGAACCCCCCCTCCCCCTACCCGTTGCCAACCACGTACAATGTACGGCGGCCTTTGCAAGAAACAATAACACAGCAACGCAGCATAGTCAGAACGAACGTGGAAGTAGGTCAATAGTAGTGCATTGGTTGCTTAATCCATATCCTGTCAACTTGCCGCTGATTTATTGGTGCAAGAGCCCCATGATTTTGGGTGCGCTATATTTGCGTACGAGGTATGTGGCGACTTTTCGCTGTTTGTATTGGAAACGGCGTACTCGGTTGGCATTTGCACTAGATTGTTACATGTAGCGATTTGGTACAAATGTGAACCGAGTGTGCCGTTTCCAATACAACGATCAAAGGAATCCTAGCTGTTGGCTTCACTGACCATTGCGGTCTCCTTCCCCCCCCCTCTCTCTCTCTCTCTCTCTCTCTCTCGCTCTCTCTCTCTATATATATGGGTGTATATGAGCCTGTCTCAAAAGGTGATAACTCTTTTTTTTGTGTCCATTGTAACGATTGACACAGAACAGCACAGAAACGGTTACACTGGAAACACAAGGATATTTGCTTCAAATCAATATGTATTCTATTGGGATTATGAAACACCATCTAAAAAACAATTCAGTTTATCCTGAGCAAATCCATAAGCAGATAGTATGTTGATCGTTACAATGGACAAAGTTTTGTCCCATATTGCTTAGCACCGTTTGAGACAGTCTCTTATATATATATAAATAAATAGAGCTACATTGTAAATGATATGTTATTCAACGAATAAAGTTTTGCTTTTTTTTCAGCGCTGGGTACTGGCTCTCTACCATACCACAGTAGTTTATTTACATATGAAGAGTTCAGGTGCAAATCGACGTAAGCGCCAATCCAAAAATGTACTCTAAATAAAATATATTTACCTGAAAATAATTTTAATTCTCACTAATTCCACATTTCTTATGATCACATGGTTATGGAGCAATGAAGTAAAGAGTAGTAATGTAAAAACAAACTAACTTTTTGAAGGTTCCAATCCAATGTTAAAGTCAGTTTTTGGATTGACGTTTATGGGGTTTTGCGCCTGAACTCTTCATATGTAACATAAGCCAAGACACGGTGCTACAGTAAACACATAAATAAACGTCAAACCGATGACCTAAGAGCTTTAATATTTTATAATTGAGTATTTTTAGCGCCATCATTGATTCGGTAGTTAGTACAGCTGACTGATGGTGGCTTTAGTTAACATTGGGTGGTTGGTTGTTGGAGTTTTATGTCCTGGCAACATCTAACGTTATATCAGGATGGGTACTGACTTGTGACAATGCGCATTCATGGCAACTTTTATAGTGCTGCCCCACTGGGAGACCAGGCTGCCAGCACCATGACCTGATATCCTGCTCAGTCACATTATCCTGACACTGAGCCAACCAGTCCTTGACCTATCATAATAATGCCGAGCACCAAGCTAGGAAGAGACAAGCATAAATTGTGTAAGTCATTGGTTTGACTCGACCGGGAATTGAATTCCAGACCTTCCGCAAGGGAAGCCTGCGCTGTAGCTATTCGGCCACCGCGTCCGGTACTTTAGCTAACGCTGTACATCTGGCTGTATAAATGGAACAGCAATTAACTGTGTTCCTACAGAAGGGGTGCGAGGAGGCGGGACGTAGCTCAGGTGGTAGAGTGTCCACCTGTGAAACTGTCGGTCATCGGATTGAGCTTTCTCAGTGAATCCATTTGCAATTTGGGCTATTTTCCGTTCCAACCAGTGGTCCACAACTGGTTCATCAAAGGCTGTGATATGTGCTGTCCTGTCTGTGGTGGGAAAATGCATATAAAAGATTCCTTGCTGGTTATCGGAATGAGTAGCCTATGTGGTGGCAGTGTGTTTCCTCCAAAGAAATATGTCAGAATGGCTGCATGTTTGATGTCCAATAGCCGATGATAAAAATCAATATGCTCTAGAGGCGTCATTAAATGAAACACACTTTTTTTAGGTAAAGGGTGGGTATTTGTTAATAAACAGGACCAACATCAGGCCTCTTCTGTCCCCCAGTCCTGGAGGGGGATCAGCAGAGGATTGCATACCCCTGCACGGCATAGATATCTCTCCAACTACACCCCCCCCCCCCCCCTCCCGTCCGCCTCTACACGCACGCACTCTGTCCATCACAGTGCAAGGCCCGGCACCGCCCCACACTGCCCGACCTCCACTGCCCAATTGCTCTCCCCCCACCTCCCATCCCACGCCTCTTCCCCCACACCCCCCTCCTCCGCCCCCACGCCCACGCCGTCCGGTGACGCCGGTACCAGCCCGAGGAAGCAGCTTCCAGCCTGATTTATTCCCACACTCTAGAAAGATCGATCTAATAGTAACAGCGGGGAGCCGGCTATTATAGAATTGGGGTGTGAGTCGCCGTGGTTCTACTGCCGCATGGGGCTGGTTGTGTGTGGGGGCTGTGTGTAGTGTGTCTGGGGGGGCTAGGTATGTGTGTGGGTGGCTGTGTGTTGGGGCTGTGTGTGGGATGTGTGTGTTGGGTCTGTGTATGGCGGTTGTGTGTAGGGGTTGTGTGTGGGGGCTGTGTGTGAGGGTTTTGTGTGGAGGGTGTGTGTGAGGGGAGTTGTGTCTGGGAGTTGTGTGTGTGTGGGGGGGGGGGCTATGTGTGCCGGGTTATGTATCGGTGCTGTGTTGGGGGGGCTTGTGTGTGGGGCTGTGTGTGGGGGCTGTGTGTGGGGCTGTGTGTGGGGCTGTGTGTAGGGGGACTTGTTTATGGGAGGTTGTGTGTGGGGAGGGATGTGTGGGGGTTGTGTGGGGGTTGTATGGGGGTTGTGTGTGGGAGCTGTGTGTGGAGGGCTGTGTAGGAGCTGTGTGTGGAGGGCTGTGTGCGGGGGCTGTGTGCGGGGGGGGGCTGTGTGAGGAGGACTGTGTCTGGGGGACTATGTATGTGTGGAGACTGTGTGAGGGGACTGTGTGTGGGGCTGTGTGTAGGGGGGCTGTGTGTACGGGGCTGTGTCACGGGGGCTGTGTGTATAGGATGTTTGTAAGGGGGGCTGTGTGTGGGGGGGGGGTTGTATATGTAGCTGTGGGTAGGGGGTGGTTAGTGGGGAGGGGAGCCCCGGCTAGTGGGGGTCGCCACTATTAGGTCAGAAGGGTGGTGAGATCAATAGTGATCCAATAGTGATGCAATGTTCCCACATTGTCTGACGGTTAGCGATGTCTGGTGTTGTTGTTGTTGAAGATTTATACTGCCTATCATGGATAAGCCTGAATAGGCTTGTTTTCACCATTAGACAGTTTGTCGATAGAAAGCCCCAGCCTACACTTTTACCGACCCAAGGGATTTTTAACCTCCCACACCACATAGACATGGTATGAGAGCAACTGGCCTTTGATGACGCTGTAAGTTATGCACAGCGGTTGAAATCCAAATTGGCAGAGATGGGGGCACGGGGAATCGAACCACCGACCTTCAGATTAGGAGTCCGACCTAGAAAAAAGTCAGACACTCTAACCACTCCGCCACAGAGAACACCGCGACTGAGAGCACATACGATGGCCATTCTGTATACTGTCGTTATTGGGCAATAATCTGGAAAGTGGGGAGTTTACGGGGAGGCAGAAGTAGCAGGAGTAAGCGATGGAGGGGCGTGGGTAGGTGGCACTCTGCTTCAACGTTGGGATGAGGGAAGGGAAGCGCCAGTTCCAAACAGTGAGAACTCACGGAACTAACCAGGTGGCGATCGCTTTACTGGTATTTTTTTTTGTATTGGCATATTGAAATATTCATAAAATTAATAAGGCAAGATTACTGGTCATGTGTACAGGGGCTACCATAGTAATTAATGCCTCGTGGAACTTTCCAACATCATCACACTCCTAAAATCGGCTGTCCTTGTTTTATTAATGCAAAGCACGGAACCGCATAGACAACAGCTGCTGGGTGTGGAAAGAGTGATTGCATCAGGGAGTCTAGGCAGTGAAATGGTTAGCAAGCTAGTCCTAGAATGACATATAGTAGAGGGCGCCACGTAGCGGGGAGGGAGGTTCGATACTAGTCATTGAGTATTGTTAGTAGTTTATAGGAAGTGGGTTTTGTGTAGGGGGTGTTGGATACTATCGTCATTAAATATTGTTAGTAGTATATAGGAAGTGAGTTTTGTGTAGGGGTGTTCGATACTACGGTCAATGAATATTGTTAGTAGTTTACAGTTTGTTTGTTGTTGGTTTACGTCCTAGCAACATCTAAAGTCATATCAGGACGGGAGTAGATTATAGGTAGTGGGTTCTGTGTAGGGGTGTTGCATATTATCAACAATCACCTTCATATATTTATCTAAAACTGTGGCCAAAAGTCACTTCAAACTAAAGTCAGGTAGATTATTATAATCACCTTAATATTTCTATCAAAATGAATGATGTCTTCTCTTCAACAACAGCGGATTAAACTTCCTGGATCTCGTGCTGCGACAGGGCGCCATTGAGAATCCGCCCAAGACGCCGTTCGTGATGGGTCTCGAGTGTGCCGGCGAGATCGAGGCTCTGGGCGAGAACGTGACCGGATTCATGGTGAGTACAAACACCACTCGTATGTCGGGAACCAGATGCAGTTATCCCGGTCCCTTGAATAGCAGATCCCATTTTTATCCTGGTCCCTTGAATAGAAGATCCCACTTTTCTTTGCTACTGTAAATACTTCCCGAGGCGGGAACACGAGCGGTTATAGGGTGGTATTTTTATTGATCTATTTCTTTAAGTTGTGATTTGTGTGTTAGTGGGGTAATGCATTCCCTTTAAAGCCCAACGTCTTTTTAGTGTTCTGTTTCGGTGGTACCTGACCCCGAGGGGGCACAGGTGGTGTAATTTGTTAGCCTAAATACATCATATATCAGCATTGATTGATTGAATGATTGACTACTGATGGTTTAAAGTTGTGTCAGCAACACTGGCCATATTTAAACCCAGTGAAAACCCAGTGGTGACTATTTTGTCAGTTTTGTCCAATTACGTTCACATGCCTACCTTGAAATTTACACGAAATTCTGAGATGGTTAGATTCATGTCAAATGATAGTGTAGTAGTCTGCACTCACATCTCAGGCAAGGAGCCGCATATACAGATAGGCGTGGGTAGTGTAGTGATATCAGGGAGCCTAATTGGTGTAATGGTTAGCACCCTGGCCCGGATTGCAAAGAGATGTGGGTTTGAGTCCCGCTCTAGGCACAATATTTCCCATTTTCATCACCCCCATGACACTGGTTGCCATGACCATGATCCTGTACAAGCTACATGCTGTATAGTTGTTGAACCTACCCTGTGTATGTATATATGTAAGTGCATTGCCTGAATGTATGTAATTGTAAGCATTAAAATACTTTTACAATTCCAGGGGGACAAGTGTAGTAGTCTGCACTGACCGCTCAGGCAAGGAGCCGCATAGGCAGATAGGTGTGGGTAGTGTGGTGACATCAGGGAGCCTAGGTTGTGTAAATGTTAACACACTGGCCCGAATTGCAAAGAGATGTGGGTTCGAGTCCCGCTCTAGGCACAATATTTCCCATTTTCATCACTCCCATGACAATAGCTAAAAATATATCTCCGATGCAATTTTGAAGTGGTTAAAATTTGTGTCAACTGACTGCGAAATTTATCTCACAAAAGATAGCAAAAGTGACAGGAAGCTATAACATTGTCTAACTGCATTGCGTACACAAATATATTATACAATTTGCTGTTCAAAACTTTATGTAAACAACAGACATTGTACATGGCCAGGCAACCAGCACATTGGCACTGAACCAGACGGGATGGCCGAATGAGTTAGAGCGTCCGTGTCCTGTCTTGGTAGATCGTGTGGTCGTGGGTCCGAACCCTGGTCGAGTCAAACCAATGGCTTAAAAATTGATACTTGTTGCTTCCTAGCCTGGCGCTCGGAATTATTAGGATATGACAAGGACTGGATTTCTCAGTGTCAGGATAATGTGACTGAGTGTGATATCAGGTCATGGTGCTGGTGGCCTGGTCTTCCAGTGGGGCATCACTATAAAGTCACCATGAGTGCGCACTTTCACAAGTCGGTACGGGTCCTGAGATGACCTTAGATGTTGCTACGACGTAAAACAACAACAAACAAACAAAAACATTGGCACTGAAAAAGATATGATTAATTTAGAGTAATAGAATACTCTCATTAAAACCCACACTTTTCGCCACTTCGTGTCTAGTATCCTAACCAGGAGTGTATCCCTGATGCAGTCACCCTAGCCATGTCTACGTATTTATGTATCTCCTTGTATGAGAGGTGAGTGCAGACTCCTACACTCATCCACCTGGAATTGTAAGTCTTTTAAATTGATTTATAGTCATTTAATGTTGATGATTAGACACATACAGGCAATGTTTGTTTGTTGTTGTTTTACGTCCTAGCAACATCTAAGGTCATATCAGGATGGGTACCGACTTGTGACAGTATGCACTCACGGCGATTTTATAATTTCATGCCCCCACTGAGAAATCAGGCCGCCGACAACATGACCCGATATCCCACTCAGGCACATTATCCTGACACCGAGCTAACCAGTCCTTGCCCTATCCTAATAATGCCGAGCACCAGGCTAGGAAGTGACAAGTATAAATCTTTAAGTCATTGGTTTGACTCGAACGGGAACCGAACTCGCGTACAGGCAATGTACTTACCTTCACATACACATGGTAGATTCATCCATTATACAGTGCAGAGCTTTATAGGATCCTGGTCATTGCAACAGTGTCATGGAGGTGATGGAAATGGGTAGGATTCGAACCCATGCTTGTCGTTATTCCATGCAGTGCGTAGCTTATACAGGATCTGGTCATCACACATTTTTTCATGAAACCAAAGTGACAGAATAAATTCTACAAACTTTTCACAATGATCAAGGGCTTTGCTGCTGACATGGTGCCAACCCAATCACTAATCACTTAATCTTTGAAACCTTTACCTTCGGTTAGATTCTCAAATCCTTGCAACTCATGTCTTCCCCGTGACAAATTATAAACTCTCAAATTGTCAATCTAAATGTAAGGCTCTGCGGTGTCAAAAGAATTGTTGATCAATTTAGGATCAGTAAACAAATTGTAAAGCAAAAAGTAAAGCTTGTTTTATTTAACGATGTCTCTAGAACACATTGCTTTTCATATAATCAGCTATTGGACGTCAAACACACAGTCATTCTGACATAATTCTTTGGAGGAAACCTGCTGCCGCAACATAGGCTGCTCATTCTGTTAAGCGGCAAGGGGTCTTTTATATGCACTTTCCCACAGACAGGACAGCACATAACCACAGCCTTTGATGAACCAGTTGTGGACCACTGGATGACCGACACCTTCACAGGTGGACACTCTACCGACTGAGCTACGTCCCCTCCTCATAAACAAATTGTAGCCATTTTCTAACTCTACTTGGCTTAATTAGTGGAGCGTGACGATGAACTGTTAATAATTCCGATCTCAGATGGGCGTTTTATGTTCAACTACAGACAAAAAAAAGTTGTTCTCCTGAAATAATAGGCCGGAAAGATTATTATCTCATTAGGGATTTCCATCTCGTGTAACTGTTTCTTTGTGAACATTTAGATGTACTCCTGTGTCCTGTTGAGTCAGATTTGGAAATCGTGGGAGGTTGCTGACCATTATTTTAGCTGGTTTCCACCTTGTTTGTCGGGTTCCTGTGTAGCGAGTTGCTGTCCACAATATTAGTTCTTGTCGCTTTTACCAGAGGGCAGGTAGCGGAAGTGGGAACCATCTATAAGACCTTTTTCACGCAATATCCTGTCATCAGAGGGCAGGGAGCATTAGTGGACACCATCTATAAAACCTTTTCACGCAACATCCTGTCATCAGAGGGCAGGTAGCAGTAGTGGAAACCATCAATAAGACCTTTTTCACGGAACATCCTGTCATCAGAGGACAGGTAGCGTTAGTGGAAACCATCTATAAGACCTTTCCACGAAACATCCTGTCATCAGAGGGCAGGTTGGTAGTGGAAACCAATCTATAAGACCGTTTTCACGCAGCATCCTGTCATCAGAGGACAGGTAGCGTTAGTGGAAATCAATCTATAAGACCTTTTCAGGCAACATCCTGTCATCAGAGGACAGGTAGCGTTAGTGGAAACCATCTATAAGACCTTTTTCACGCAACATCCTGTCATCAGAGGACAGGTAGCATTAGTGGAAATCAATCTATAAGACCTTTTTCAGGCAACATCCTGTCATCAGAGGACAGGTAGCGTTAGTGGAAACCATCTATAAGACCTTTCCACGAAACATCCTGTCATCAGAGGGCAGGTTGGTAGTGGAAACCAATCTATAAGACGCAACATCCTGTTGGTACGGGAAACCTATAAGACCTTTTTTTTGTTGAGCAGCCTGCACAATCAGCTGCTAATCACAACATTAGTTCTTACCACTGTCATCAGAGGGCAGGTTGGTTGTGGAAACCATCCATAAGACTTTTTCCCCAGAGTATGATGCACAGTGTACTGCTACCTTCAACATTGGTTCTTGCCATTGCCTTCAGAGGGAAGGTTGGTAGTGGACACCATTTATAAAATCTTTTTCATGGATCATGCTACAACCCGTCAACCCGTCAAACTTTCTCCCAACACGCCGAAAACTTGGACGTGTCCCACGTGCTAGCAAATATTTCGCGCATTGGTGGCGCGCCGGGAGAAAGATCGTAGTGTGACTGCACCATTAAGATACCAGCCGGGAAAGTGTCAGATGGCAATTATCGGCTGACAAATAGTAGGTGGCAAATTGCAGGTGGCAAATGTTATAGAACCATTACCCACAGCATTAGTTCTTGCAACTGCCGACAGAGGGCAGATTCATAGTGGTATTATTTGCCTAATAACGTTCACAGCTCTGACAATTTCATCTCGCTATATTAAATCCTCTACAATGAGACTTTCAGGCATGTCTCAAAATGTTCTTTTTTTAATAACAAACGGATGCCACCAGATAACATGACGTCACCATGGCAACAACAGGCAGCTGTGGGAGATTAATTAAACTGACATGAAATTGTCTAACTTCCGATACAAATTGGACGCGATGGCCGAATGAGTTGTAGCAGATATTGTGATTCGAACCCTGGTTTTTAACCATAGCCAAATCAAACTAATGACATTAAAACAATATGCTTGTCACTACCCAGCCTGCCACTCGGCACTATTAGGATATTGCAAGGAGCAGTGGAATGAGGAAGACCAATTGTTCGTGATTGAAATTTCTCTTGCTTAATCAATTAATGTAACCCCCATGCACACAGAAAACACACAACTACCGCCGACCCAAAAAAGACAACACAACAAAACTAAACATTAAACAAAAACAAGCAAAAAGAACCCAACAAAATTGTACATGTATATTTCCACGAATGTAACACTAACAGTAGAGAAAGATATTTTAGTTGAGATGTATATTTCAATATATCGAATTTGCTCAGAAGAACATTTGGAGTATCACAATTACATTCTGCATAAAGCTCCTTGAAATAAACTGAACAGAAGCAGGGCTAATTCTAACTGGTGAAGGTTTAGTTACGCCTGATGCTCCCGCTCTGATTTGAGGAATATATTATTATTCCTGCCCATATGTGAGAATGTTAATAAAAGAAGCGTTATTGCGAATGGGGAGGCGTGCCTACAGCCGACGGTAGAGAGAGGCCCGGATTGTCATCGCTGGTGATGGTTTGGTTCTGGGTTCGACTAGATGCTCTTTCACCGCGAATCAATGTGGAAGTAGCTCAGCATGCTCAGCTGGTAGAGCCGTCCAGTGTTACTGTCTGTACCACCTGGTTGCACCACTAGTACACACCGACACACACAACAATACACCACCCCACACCATCACCTCACACCGCAGCTACACACCATCACGCGCCACCATGCGCCACTACACGCCACCACACGCCACCACACGCCATCACAATACACCACCCCACACCATCACCTCACACCACCGCTACACGCCACCACGCGCCACCACGCGCCACCACGCGCCACCACGCGCCACCACGCGCCACCACGCGCCACCACGCTTCACGCACCTCCATGCGCCACCACGCGCCACCACCACACACCACCACCACACACTACCATCGCACACAACCAGCGCGCACCACCACCGCGCACCACCACCACGCACCACCACCCACCACCACCCACCACCACCCACCACACCACCCCACACCACCATGCACCACCACACACCACCACACACCACCCCACACCACCTCACACGACCACCACGCACCACAACATACCACCACACACCACCACACACTACCACCGCGCACCACCACCACGCACCACCACCCACCACACACCACCCCACACCACCCCACACCACCACGCACCACCACACACCACCACACACCACCACCCACCACCCGACACCACACACACACACACCACACACCACTACTTAAAGCTGTGACCGTCAATGACAGCCCTTAATGAAGGCGTGTCTGGTCATAGTTGATACACGTATGCGTCTGTCAATGCCACATCGCAAACAATGGCCACCATGTGATGCATTGTGCGAATTGCATGCTGGGTAATGACAGACATAAATATATGTGTAATATATATAGGTATACATAATAGTTTCCGTGGATCATACGCAGTAAGTTTCTACGCACATTAGTTCTTGCCACTGTCATCCAAGGGAAAGTTTGTTTTATTTAACGACGCATCTAGAGCAAATTGATTGTTATCATTGGCTATTGGACATAAAAAATATGGCCTTTCTGACATATTTCCTTGGAGGAAACCTGCTGCTGCCACATGGGCTACTCTTTCCAACAAACAGCATGGTATCTTTATATGCACTTTTCCACAGACAGGACGGCACATACCACAACCTTTAATGAACCAGTTGTGGACCACTGGTTGGAACGGAAAATAGTCCAAACTGCAAATGGGTCTCCTGAGCAGGACCGATCGGATGACCCACACCTTCACAGGTGGACACTCTATCGCCTGAGCTACGTCCCACTACCATCGGCCAAGGGTTACTACAAACTAATGTAAGATATAATATAGCGAACAACCTAATATATTCATCTAAGGAAATGACAACAACTCAATATCATCGGACTATGCAACTTTGATCTACGAATGTAATCCCCCCACACACATATATAAAATCGCACAAAATTGTTATGAAATGACAAAAAAGAACACAAAACAATAGACCCCACCAGTTAAGCTGGAAAGTACCCGACTAGAGTAGTTCCAGATTCTGCCAATAGATAATAATAATAAAAGATTTATATAGCACCCGATCCAGCACGCCGTTCTCAGGCGCTTTACATAACAAACAAATATACAGGAAAATAAATTTCACCTAGTTAAAAGCAGATTTAAACAAATGTGTATTAAGACCTTTTATAAAAGCACCAACAGATTTACAATCAGTGATATATCCTGGCAGAGCATTCCACAGTCTTGGGGCAGCAATACTAAAAGCACGATCCCCAAAGCCTTTGAGTATGCTCCGAGGAACTTCTAACTGGCTGGAGACTGTGGAGCGCAGTGTTCAAACATTAGTTCTCTCCTGGAGCATATCTCTCATATATTCTGGAGCCTGATCATGCAAGGCACGATATACAGGAAGCAGCACCTTTAAATCAATTCTCCAGTTAAGCTAGATGTCACTAGCTTAACTGGTGGGGTGTAATACACGTGAAGAGAGTGCAGAAGTCAAATACAATATACTGTATATGTCCCAATAGACGCGTATTGCATGAGTGCAGACATATGGATGCGCATCTATTCAAAGTTAAAGAATTTCATGGATTTGTTTTTGTTGTGCCTGTGAAATAAAGTGGGATTGTCTTATTTTATTTGCATTCCATCTGAATATGATCGTAAATTTGGATTGGTTTTTGTCGTGCTCTGAAATAAAGTGGGATTGTCTTATTTTATGTGCATTCAGTCTGAATATGATAGTAAATTTGTGCGTGCTTTCAATCTTGAAATGGGGGTGTGCTTCTATTGGGTAGCGTGCTTCTATTGCGACATATACAGTAGTTGTATTATTTCATTTATATTATAAGGATAAGAGCTTGATGCCTGTTGCGATGTGAATATCTGAATATAATCAAGCATTTTATAATTTTTCCAAGCATTCTTTACAGAGATTTAGCATGTGAAATCATAGGCAGTCGGGGAATATACCCAACTAGAGTGGTTCCAGATTCTGCAAACATATGTCAGTAGCTTAACTGGCGAGGTCTATTGTACATGTATATTTCTACCTGCACTGTTTGTTCATCGGGGCGGGAACTGCCTCTTGTTCTGTCAAGCATGACTCACCATGCAATCAGTTGTAAATGTCAGCGGCTGTAAAACAATGCCATTCAGGTGAAAGTAGGTCACGGTTAACCATTAACCATGGTCGGCTAGAGCCAAGCGACACTTACCGTTATTAGCATTCATTAATAACTCCAACGGAGGTTGTCTGAGCAGAAGAAGAACAGCAACAAGAACAAGAATAAAAATAACAAAGGACAAGAAAGCTGTTCCCTGGGAGTCTTGGGATCCGGGCTGGTGTTAATAACAACATCCTGAAAGAGCTAGGCTCTTTCCTCACTTAGACAAGCGCATAATCATGTAGAAATAAATAAAATAAAATAAATAAAAAACATATCAGCGAACTATAAATAGTCAAATTGGTTTGTCTGAGGGTGCAAGGTCCCTGAATTTGGACTTCCTTTCGTAACATGTCAGTTTTTGTTGGGGTTTATGTCCTGGCAATATCTTAGGTTATATAATGTGATGGGTACCGACTTGTGACAGTGCACATTCATGGCGACTTTATAATGCTGCTCCACTAGGAGTCCAGGCTGTTGGTACCTTGTCCCGATCTCCCACTCAGTCACATTATCCTGTTACTGAGCTAACCAGTCCTTGCCCTATCTTATTAATGCCGAGCACCAGGCTAGGAAATGACAAGTAAAGATTTGGTAAGCAATTGGCTTAACTTGGCTGGGATTCAAACTCACGGCCTTCTGCACCGGAAATCAGCACTCTTACCTATTCGGCCACGGCGTCCCGTCCCCTTTAACAACAAATTTGTTTCCGAAAGAACTCGACTAATCACTAGTAGAACGACTTGGCAACATGATTTGAGCAATAACATATCCATATCACCATGGTAACGTTCACAGTGCATTGCGTGTAGCCTGATGATGGTTTCGGTATAATTTGTTCTTCAACCTTCTTGCGTTCAAGGCATACTTATTATTGTAAGTGAAGGAGATGGAACCAATGTCTAGCCATATATAGGACTTATAATGTATTATAGGCCTACATATATAAGTAGGCAGAGGGAAAGTATATATTGATATTGTATTTATTTGTTATCACTATATTTCATATATGTATTATTGTCTATTCATTGCCCTGTCCACATATGCTCCGTGTCGTCTGCGATCTGAGCGCCCCAAGCGGGTTCTTTGTCTTTTTTTGGGGTACATTAGTTCAATAAGCAGGGGAAATTTCAATCGTGGACGATTGGTCTTCCTCATTCCACTGCTCCTTGCCCTATCCTAATAATGCTGAGCCCCAGGCTAGGAAGCAACAAGTATCAATTCTTAAGATATTGTTTTGACTCGACAAGGGTTTGAACCCATGATCCCTTGATCTACCAACATGGGAGACAGGCGCTCTAACTCATTCGGTCACATGTTCCTGAGAACGAGTTGTTGCAGAAATGTGCCTGCTATAATTAGCATGTCCACCATGAAGTGAATGTTCACTTCACAATAAACCACCAGCGTCTGTCTGACCCTTTCACGTGTCTCCCAGACTGCCCTGCTCACGGGCATGCGCATACGCAGTCCAGTCCCACGCAGGCCGGTCAAATCCAATCCTTTTGGTTTATTTTTCCTTTTTTTCCTTTTTTTTCCTTTTTGCCAGGTATTCCAGACAGGAATAGTAGTAAGTAAATCGAGCCGAAATATTCATTTCTTTAGACAGATGAACCACAGTGCGCTGAGAATGGGAATTAAGATAGGGACTGACCTGCCCAGCACCATTAGACTCAGTAAGCACCAGACTCCTAATCTGAAGGTCGATGGTTCGATTCCCCATGCCATCACCTCTGCCAATTTGGATTTCCACTGCTGTGTATAACTTACAGCATCATCAAAGGCCAGTTTCTCTCACACCATCTCTATGTGGTGTGGGAGGTTATAAATCCCTTTTGTCGGTAAAAGTGTAGGCTCGGGCTTTCTATCGACCAACTGTCTAATGGTGGAAACAAGACTATTCAGACTTATCCATGACAGGCAGTATCAATCTTCAAGAAACCAAAAATAGCACCACCCCGGCTATACTTTGTAAATTGTAGTTCTGTGATGTCAGGTAGGGAAGGGAAAGGTTGAATTAAATAGGACACCTGCCACCTGCGGCACTAGTAATGTCGAGTGAACAACATTTTGGTTCGATTCCTATTCTAGGCAAGGTGGTCCCATCTGTTTCAACTCCACCCCCCCTCCACGGTGACTCTGGCATCATGACTATGTAGCCTGTACAATGCTGCACACGCTAATCAGCATGTAGCCTGTACAACCCCCACACACCCCATTATACTGGTCATGTGACCTCAATGCTGCACACAGTAATCACCATGTAGCCTCTACAAACCCCCCGCCCACACACACCCCATTATACTGGTCATGTGACCTCAATGCTGCACACAGTAATCACCATGTAGCCTCTACAACCCCCCCGCCCACACACACCCCATTATACTGGTCATGTGACCTGAATGCTGTACAGAGTAATCACCGTGAAGCCTGTACAACCCCCCCGCCCACACACACCCCATTATACTGGTCATGTGACCTGAATGCTGTACAGAGTAATCACCGTGAAGCCTGTACAACCCCCCCCCCCCATTATTCTGGTCGTGTGACCTCACTGCTGCACACAGTAATCACCGTGGAGCATGTACAACTCCCACACACACACCATTACATTGGTCATCTGACCTCAATGCTGCACACAGTAATCACCTCGTAGCATGTACAACCCCCACCATGACACTGACACTGAGACCTCAATGCTACACTCGCTAATCACCGTGTAGCCTGTACAACCCCTATCCCACCCATTATACTGGTCATGTGACCTCAATGCTGCACACAATAATCACCATGTAGACTGTACAACCCCCACCCACACCCCATTATACTGGTCATGTGACCTCAATGCTGCACACAATAATCACCATGTAGCCTGTACAACCCCCACCCACACACCATTATACTGGTCATGTGACCTCAATGCTGCACACAATAATCACCGTGTAGCCTGTACAACCCCCACACACACCCCATTATACTGGTCATGTGACCTCAATGCTGCACACAGTAATCACCATGTAGCCTGTACAACCCACACACACACACCATTATACTGGTCATGTGACCTCAATGCTGCACACAATAATCACCATGTAACCTGTACAATCCCCCCACCCTTGTGACACTGATACTGTGACCTCAATGCTACACTCGCTAATCATCGTGTAGCCTGTACAACCCCCATCCCACCCATTATACTGGTCATGTGATGTCAATGCTGCACACAATAATCACCATGTAGCCTGTACAACCCCCACCCACACACCATTATACTGGTCATGTGACCTCAATGCTGCACACAGTAATCACCATGTAGCCTGTACAACCCACACATACACCCCATTATACTGGTCATGTGACCTTAATGCTGCACACAATAATCACCATGTAACCTGTACAATCCCCCCACCCTTGTGACACTGATACTGTGACCTCAATGCTGCACACAATAATCACCATGTAACCTGTACAATCCCCCGACCCTTGTGACACTGATACTGTGACCTCAATGCTGCACATTCTAATCACCGTGTAGTGTTAAACCTCGCTTGTGTAGGAAACTGAAGTGGGTCACATGAATACTTGTAATTGGTAAGATGACACTCACCTCCAAATACACAGGTAGGTATAAGTAGGTTGATTGCACCAGGGTCATGGGTAGCCATACGGTTAGGACACTCGCCCCGGAATGGCAGGTGCGAGTCCCGCTCTAGACAGAGTATCCCGTTTTTTTTTTTTTTTTTGTTGAAGATTTATACTGCCTATCATGGATAAGCCTGAATAGACTTGTTTTCACCATTAGACAGTTTGTCGATAGAAAGTCCGAGTCTACACTTTTACCGACCCAAGGGATTTTTAACCTCCCACACCACATAGACATGGTATGAGAGCAACCGGCCTTTGATGACGCTGTAAGTTATACACAGCGGTGGAAATCCAAATTGGCAGAGCTGGGGGCACGGGGAATCGAACCGCTGACCCTCAGATTAGGAGTCCGACCTAGAAAAAAGTCAGACACTCTAACCACTGCGCCACAGAGAACACCGTTCGTTGCAACACGACCCCCCCGCCCACCATCCGCTGACAGCTATAGTCGGACAAGCGAGCGGTTGGTTGGAGCTTTACGTCCTGGCAACCTCTAAGGTAATATCAGGACGAGGAGAAGCTTGCGACAAGTATTCTCTTACTAAATCCAGCAGTTTGCAAATGCCCCCCCCCCTCCGCGACACATGGGATGGCCATTGGTAATGGAATAATTCTTTTGGATAAATGGTCATTTTATTAAGCAAATAAGGCTTTTTTTTTTACACTGGTGTTTCGGCCATTTTATGTTGCATTCATTCACATATATAATATAGTTTATAATCAACAATTGTTTTAAGCAAAGAAATGCAAAAACATAAAAGAATAGTGATGTTATCGAACAGTAGTGACGGATAATGGAGTTCGCCTTTTATATTTCCAGTGTCAAGGTTAGGGTAACTTCGCACTAATATAGATGGTGAATATAACAGATATAGTCTGGGAGACATTCACAATATTTTAGGGAATTGTGCCTTTGAAGATACAAGCCTGAGCTTTGGCACACTGTTAGAGCATGCCCTAATGACGATTTTTTTAGCTATAGTGCAATTGCAGTTTTGTTCCATCGACATAATGGTGGCCATTTGATCAACTCCAATATGGCCACCGCCTTAAATGGCCACCATTGGTTGCTATTTTACCAGTATGTCAGGTTCTAGACCACCTAGAATCTTTATTCTGGTGACTAATCCTATATTTTCAAGGATGATGAATGCAATGGTACTATTTCCAACAAGCTAGCAATTACTTAAAGTTGCATGGTCCGATGGTTTTGACTTTCTGTCATTTTCTGAGATAAATATGTTATGTTGGTCATTATAATCTACCTTGCTTTAGTTTGAAGTAACTTTTACTTTAAATGGTTAACTTTTGAGATATTTGAAGTGCAAACATGCAAAATTAATTTTGGCAAGCTTGCCAAAACTCTATAGGCTTCTACATTAACAGGGTCTATTAAATTGACTCAGTATTCCCTTCTGTGTGGCGACAAATATATAATACGTGCAACAGTATCTAAGTTAGATGTGTAGAATCAAATCTAGATAATTGTTTTGGTTTTGAAAATTTGATGTTTTCATCGGACTATGCAGCTTTAACTACATATACTTAGCATCCCCGGAACTAAATATAGTAAATCCATCAACATAATTATTTACCATTTGCAGAGCTATGCATGCTTTAATAATGATCACACGAATTGAAGCTATGAGAGGAAATTGCAATTAACAAAATTAATACCCTAGGTACGATAACAAATGGCTAATTGAAAGCAAATGGACGGTTGTTAATTAAGCAAATTATAATCCCAATGGGTGCCGGTGGTGCCGCCTACTGGTCGCAGATTAGGGTGATTAATTTGTAGCAGGCAGTGGCAGCCGTTGGTTGCATCAGAGAAGGCGAACTCATCGTGCTTTTGCATTAAGGCCCGTTTATACTCTTGACGGCGTGTGAAGGCGTCAATTTTATGCCGGTTACGGCACAACACGGAGGGAGTGCTACGAGTGGAAAGCCGCCGTGAAAGTCTGAATGCTTTGATGCACACGGTCGCAAAATATTACGACCCGGGTGACTCGCGTCACCCGAGTTGCTAGAATTTCAAATTGAACACCGCGAGTGGAGTTGACAAAAACACGTGCCGTGTGCAAAACGTCGAAATATAACTAAGCTATGCAATTGTAAAATACTTTAAATCTTATTTAAGACATTTTTTATTCATGATTTCTATACATTATTCCACAAACATGTACTATTCTGTTGACGTGTGGAAGTGTTGACCTTGTAAGTTCAACATAGTTGAACTCTGGCCAGTGGTGCTTCCATGTATCCAAATGCGAATATGAACGCGAATGCGAATGCGAATGCGAATGCAGCAAATGGATCGACCCATGGACCGATCGGTGCGAATGCGAATGCGAATGTTGCTGTGTTTGCCAGAAAAAAAACAATAGTACCAAAAATGGGATGGGTATCTTCTTTTTTTTTGTTTAACGACCCCCACACAAAAAGTAAACATCGGCTATTGGAGGTTGGCATGGGTATCTATGCCGCACACCACGTTCTCATTCGCATGCCGCATGCCGAATACTGCATATATGGAATCTTAGCTTAATGCAGCGCTTGAATCAGATCGACCCGAGCTGCCAAACAATCAACATATGCTCTATGGGCCCCCAAATTTTGCCATCCCAACCACCAAAACTTTTAAGAGAAACTCATAGTTTAAAGTGTCTGTGAACCTCAGAACAATTTGGAACCTGACTGTAACTGTGACTAAACAATAACAAAATAAATGATAATATATAACATGTAGGTCTCGCGTTTATTCAATTATGCTGCGGGTGATCTAAGATGGAGCCATCTGGTGAGAATAATATGAACTGCCCTCCTTCCTGACAACATATATATTCACCGAGACGACATGCCACTGACACTAGCTTCGCCTCCTGTAATTTATGCACGATCATGTTATTTCAGTGTGTATATATATATATATATATATATATATATATATAAGTGAAGCCGCTGGTTCCCGATTAGCCTTATCAGACAGTAGGCAGGGTGTGCCTAGTGGCTTCGTCGGTGACAGTAATTTTTGTGAAAGTAATGAGCGAACTCTGCCCCTAAACCAAAACTCGCCAAAGCTGTCAACTGCAGCTGCTGCCTCGGGCTTTATGGGCAGAAAGCCGGGGTGGGGAGGAGGGGTGGCGGGGAGGAGGAGCAGGTGAGGCGGGGGGTGGCGGGGAGGAGGAAGGGGTGAGGAGGAAGGTATGGGCGAGGCGGGAGGTGGTGGCGGGGACGAGAGGAAGGTGAGGCGGGGTGGTGACGGGAAGGAGGAGGGGGTTAGACGTGGGGGAGTGGGGAGGAGGATGGGTTGAGGAGGAGGGGGGTTAGACGTGGGGGAGTGAGGAGGAGGATGGGTTGAGGAGGAGGGGGGGTGAGACGGAGGGATCGGGGCGTAGGATGGGTTGAGGAGGGGGGAGGAGGGGAGGGTGAGGCGGGCTGTGTGCGCGGGGATGAGGAAGAGGGGATGAGTCGGGGGTGGGGATGAGGGGAGGGTGAGGCGGGGGTGGGGTGAGGGGAGGTTGAGGCGGGGGTGGGGTGAGGGGAGGGTGAGAGGAGGGTGGGGGAGGGGATGGTGAGGCGGGGTGGTGAGGCGAGGGGTGGCGGGGAGGAGGAAGGGGTGAGGAGGGAGGTATGGGCGAGGCGGGAGGTGGTGGCGGGGACAAGAGGAAGGTGAGGCGGGGTGGTGACGGGAAGGAGGAGGGGGCTTAGGCGTGTGGGAGTGGGGAGGAGGATGGGTTGAGGAGGGAGGGGGGTTAGACGTGGGGGAGTGAGGAGGTGGATGGGTTGAGGAGGAGGGGACGGTGAGACGGAGGGAGCGGGGCGTAGGATGGGTTGAGGAGGGGGGAGGAGGGGAGGGTGAGGCGGGCTGTGTGCGCGGGGATGAGGAAGAGGGGATGAGTCGGGGGCGGGGATGAGGGGAGGGTGGGGTGAGGGGAGGTTGAGGCGGGGGTGGGGTGAGGGGAGGGTGGGGGAGGGGAGGGTGAGGCGGGGTGGTGAGGCGGGGGCGGGAATGAGGGGAGGGTGAGGCGAGGGTGGTGAGGCGGGGGTGGGAGGAAGGGAGGGTGAGGCGGGGTGGTGAGGCGGGGGTGGGGGGAAGGGAGGGTGAGGCGAGGGTGTGGGAGGGGATGGGGTGAGGGAGGGTGAGGCGAGGGTGGGTGAGGGGAGGGTGAGGCGTGATGGTGAGGCGGGGTGGGGGAGGGGAGGGTGAGGCGGCGTGGTGAGGTGGGGGCGGGGATGAGGGGAGGGTGAGGCGGGGTGGTGAGGTGGGTGTGGGAGAGGGGAGGGTGAGGCGAGGGTGGGGGAGGGGATGGTGAGGCGGGGTGGTGAGGCGGGGGCGGGGATGAGGGGAGGGTGAGGCGGGGTGGTGAGGTGGGTGTGGGAGAGGGGAGGGTGAGGCGGGTGGTGAGGCGGGGGTGGGGGGAAGGGAGGGTGAGGCGGGGGCGGCAGCTTACTGAGAGACATGGAACCGGCTTACAGGGAGTAATGTGTAAGACCTGCTCATGTTTGAACGAGGCATATGCCTAGTTGTACGTCAAAACAATAAACTCCTAACAAAACCACAAAGGGCTACTAGAGCAAATAATGCACCACTACTAACACAGACCCAAATAAAAGCTCATGACAGAGGGCATGCTGGAAATGGTTGCCGAGGTGTGGAATGCCCAAACGGTAAAGGAAGACAAGTTCCTGACCTAAAAACATCCAAACAATATCTGTGCAAAATAAGGCTAGGAAACCCCCACTAAGCTGCACTGCAAAGGGGCAAGTGATATGTCACGGCCCACCCACTGGACACCCAATGGAAGGTAACCATGCCAAAAGTAGCCAGATAGCACACCACACAGCTAGTACAAGCCTATGATATGTAAATAGGAGTAGGCTAGTCTAGTAGTAAGAGTAGAAAAACCAACCCACATATATGCCAAGAAAATCCAAAAAAACTAGCATAGGCTACTAACCATACCAACCAACTATCTATCTGCTACTGAAATGCAGGCATTCAAATACCTTATCAGAAGCTACTATAGCTGGCCAGCATTGAAAACAAGCATGAATACCCAGGCTTATATGCTATGGACTGGGATAGCTAAACAGAAGATAACAATCATAATGTAGATTTTAATGGTGTTCTTTAGTACCGCTAGACATTACAGAGGGCGCTCACATCACTCCGGCACTCACCTAACATGGTGAGTCATATTCACCAATCGCAGTAAGATCAGCATATTTGTGCCCAGTCTTATTATTACAAATTGCTGACCTTGCGATATTTCTGCTGAGTATTGCTTTCATCATTCGGTAAGGAATGACATGGAGATGGAGTCAATGTAACAAAAGTCTTTAGCGAGAGCTAACTGTAGCGCCCGGGCCCAGCCCTAACAGAAAAATAACAAGTAATCGTAGGGTGAGTGGGCAGAAAAAGTGTGTGTGTTGCTGGCTCGCCCACTCACCCATTAGTGAGGAGACGAAAGTGAGCCACGGATGGCAGGCATAAAGGAGTGACAGTCCACTGGCCAATGGAGCAGACGAACGGTGGAATTGGCCACCATCCAGCCAAAGTAGAGTCTGAGGCACAGCGGGTGGGAATGGACGTGTGCTATTCCCGCCAAATCAAGTGCAATAGTAACATTGCCACCATTCGTTAAAAGCATTATACATTTTCTAAACCAAAACATGTATCTGCATTTTATCCTAAATATGCAGTTTAGATATTGGTGAACTCATTAAACATTTCTTGGAGTTCGGTCTTCTGGTGCTATGCTGCTATGCTAAATAAAACGGTAAGCAAAGCCTATATTATTCCCCGTGCCATCACGTCTGCCAATTTGGATTTCAACCACTGTGTATAACTTACAGCATCATCAAAGGCCAGTTGCTCTCATACCATGTCTACGTGGTGTGGGAGGTTACAAATCCCTTCAATGAGTAAAAATGTAGGCTCAGGCTTTCTATCGACCAACTGTCTAATCTGCTAATGGGGAAAACAAGACTATTCAGACTTATCCATGATAGGCAATATAAATATTCAAGAAAAAACAAAGAGCAATTCGGTGTGCACACCAACATTATTTCCGACTCTTTTCATTTCAAATATCTCCAAGGTTAACATTTTAAGATAAGTATTAGTTCAAACTAAAGTAAAGTAAACGATATCGTACAACCTAATTTATTTATCCAATACAATATGGCAGCAATTCAAAACCATCGGACTATGCAACGCAGATATCGATGTTGTAGTATTACTGTATTATTAACAACACAGGCTCTCCGTTGTCCTTTGAAAGGACACTGCATATAAATATCTTCAGGGAGCTGGACGTAGCTCAGGCAATAGAGTGTCCACCTGTGAAGCTGTGGGTCATCCGTTCGAACCTTCTCAGTGGACCCATTTGCAGTTTGGGCTGTTTTCCGTTCCAACCATTTGTCCACAACTGGTTCATCAAAGGCTGTGGTGTGTGCTGTCCTGTCTGTGGAAAAGTACATATAAAAGACCCCTTGCTGCTTATCGGAAAAAATAGCCTATTTGGCGGCAGTGGGTTTCCTCCAAAGAAATATGTCAGAATGACCATATGTTTGATGTCCAATAGCCGATGATATGAAAATCAATGTGCCCTAGAGCCATTGTTAATTGAAAAAACTAAAATTAAAAACACAAAAAAAACATAACATAATTATCTTCTGTCAGCAATTAGCACTGGATCTGTCAATCCCCGCCTGCGGGGTGTTTAGACACCTATAGGGATTTTGTGAAAGCATGCGCAACTCCAGCTACGCTGCGCAGCCGCAGAGGCGGGACCTCGGCTGACAAGAATCCAACAATTAAAGATACACGAGACCAACCTGTATATATTGGAATTTATTCCTTTTTTGGACGTATTACATGATATATTACACGCTAGATGCCGTGTCAGTTGGCAGTCCAGCAGATTGTGATAGGTGAAGTTTGTTACCGCTAGGTGGCAGCAGCTGAAGCATCCATAGAGACAGTATGGCGTCGGTCCTGCGCATTCATCTAACCATATTTGCTAAACATGAACAATTAGCAAAGAGAGCAGGCCTCAATAACGGTACCAATATACCGATTGTCCGGGAGAAGCAAAATGCAAGACGGGACAAGTTAATTCAATCAGGAGTCTCTGTCCATAAGAAAAATTACTAAGTTCCACAATATTTCGGAGCTATTTCATACAATTGTCAGAATGGTGAAAGAAAATGATCAATTCGCAAAGGAAGGCGACTTAGGACCAGCTTGGAGGTGACAAAGGTTCATTGTGTTGTCCGCTCGCCGGCCGGAGGAGGAGTGTTGATGTCAACATCTGTCAAGTGGGTGGTTCTGGTGGGCGGCTGTAGGGGTCGCTGGAGAGGTGAGCGCTAATTGGCTGACGGGTCGGTGGTATGGCGGTGGAGGCTGATCCAAGTGTCGCTTCTCCTCCCTCCCAACAAATCTGCTACAATTATGCGCCGATCCGGCAGTTTCCTCCATTGTTGGAATTTTACGTCCTGCAACATCTAAGGTCATATTAGGACGGGTACCGACTTGTGACAGTGCACACACATGGCTATTTTATAATACTGTCCCACTGGGAGACCTGGCCACCAGCACCATGACCTGATATCCCATTCAGTCACATTATCCTGACACCAAACCAACCAATCCTTACCATATCATAGAAATGCTGAGTGCCTGGCTAGGAAGTGACGAGTAACAATGTTATTAAGTCATTGATTTGACTCGACCGGCGACCGAACTCCCGATCTCCCGCATGAGAAATGTCTGGCGAACATCCTATAGAAAGGCTTCATTCTTGCGCAGGTCACACAGTGTGCGTCACTTTGGGGCTTCCGGGTCGAAATAAATCATGTCTGAAATGTGGGACAATGGTGCCACGATCAGAATATTTGTTCTACTTGCCCAATGGGGAAATCACCTTTAAATTAACAATTTTAAAGAGGAGCCTTGGTAGGTAGTTCACATAGAAAATGTGAATATTATCTCCAAATGCTGACTTTAAATCATCTGTGATATGGTCGCAATGTTTATATTGCGGTTGATTCGTGGAGGAGGAAGAGCCCCCCCCCCCCCCTCTCCCTGGGGACCTCTCTCCCTGCTTAGAACGCAGGCCACCGCTGCCTCCAGCCAGACACAGGCCTTTCACTCAACTCTCCTAATTTCTCTTTCATCTATTCTACCCTTTCTTTTTTTCTCTCCCTGAACCCGCCTTTATCCGTCCCTTCCTCGGAAACCCTTGCTGCTGGATGCAAGTGCACTGTCTGCTGCCAGGCCAGAGCGATCTGGAGCCGCCTCAACGACTCTTTGTTAATTGTTGTGAAGAGATCCCGCTTCTACAACTGCCCCACCTGAAGTTTGATCTTCAATCCAAAGATCGGACCGATTTATCAGTGCCTTTCTATATTGCTGCAGTTCTGCAGCCAGTAACCGTCGTAAGGTTACGAACCCACTAAGAGCTGAGCCTCCAGCCACTCTGCCTCCATCTGCCTCCAGCTCCACGCCTCTTCATTTCCGCCCACACACCCTTACAATGGAGCAACGCATTTACCTGCAAGAGTTTCTTTAAAAGTTGTACAACCCATTGGTGTTGGATTTGTTATCACATTATTTAGATAAATATGTTTTAGTTCAGAGTAAGTTTGTTGATATTTGGCTAACTTTAATTTAACGATTTTTAGCGTAACAACCGGCATAATGATTTGTGTCGGCACATCAGTTAAAATAAAAACGATTCCATTAAAGTCGCCTTATATATATATATATATATATATACAACATATGAATATTATATATAACATATATAATATATGATATATACACAAATAACATATATATAATACGGATAGTATATGTATAAATACATATATGAATATGTATTTTCTAAATATAATTTTGCATTTATGTAATATAATTGAGTATGTGTACCTAACCACGCTGTATGCATAGAAACCATCAACTCTCCAATCTGAGCCCTTTTATAACAAATATTTATTCATCTGAATATATAATTTCTCAATGCCCTTCCATCGGTTAACACTGATTTATTTACACAAATATTTGAAAAGTTCAGGCGCAAAATCATGTTAACAGCGATCCAAAAATGTAGTTTAAATACAAGACTTTTACATGAAAATAATTTAAATTCTCATTAATTCCCCTTTTTATATGATCACATCATTATGGAGCAATGGACAAGAAAGTAGGAATATAAAAAAATTCAATTTTTTGGTGGTTTGATTCCAATGTTTATCTCCATTTTTTGGATTGGCATTTACGTGGTTTTGCGCCTGAACTCTTCATTTCCTAATGGACGTATCTTTAAACAAAGAAGAATAGGACTGTTGAGGCATTATGTCAAAGTATTGTCGAAAACATCATTATAATTAATAGAAATCTGATATGAAGCTTGACAAAATCACACTGTCAGATTTGCAAACCTCTCATTGCAGACGGGGCTTAATGTAAGCTGGTAATTAAAAGAACAGCGCAGACATCTTTTACGCGGCTGTGACGAGGGCTCCTGAGAACTTAAAAAAATAAATTGAATAAATAACAGGAAAGGTTTTATTGACGTCCAGCCAAAGTATTTCTCTGTCCTACTATAATTGTTATGTTGCTTTCTCATTTATGGGAAAATAGGCTTGATACGTGGTGAGACAATGTCATATGTAGAAGCATGTTTTTTTCATATAGCAATACTTAGTCTTATTATGGGCGTTAGTATGAATGCTGTTGTTATTGTTGTTGTGATCATCATCAGCATCGTCATCATCATCATTACCATCAGAATCACCAACACCACCAACAACAGTAGAGTGCAGGCTTCCCGTGCGGAAGGTTGGGAGTTCGGTTCACCGATCGAGTCAAACCAATGACTTATCAAATGTATACTAGTCACTTCCTAGCCTGGCGCCTGTCATTAATAGGATAGGGCAATGGCTGGTTAGCTCAGTGTCAGGGTACTGTGACTGAGTGGGATATCAGGTCATTGTGCCGGTGGCCTGATTTCCCAGTGGGGCAGCAATATAAAGTTGCCATGAGTGTGCACTGTCACAAGTCGGTACCCGTACTGATATGACCTTAGATGTTGCCAGGAAGTAAAACCAACCAACCAATCAACCATCATCATAACCATCTCCACCAACATCATATATTCCAAAAGAGGCATTTGTCACATTGGAAATCGCTCATGAATGATTGCTAATAAGCTGAAAACCGAGGTTGCTGATCGATCATTTCTGTGAAGCCGTGAAGCAAACTCAAAACGTTGCCACTGTTACAGTCGCGTCTGTAATACTGAGGGTCAAGGACGTCGGCTATTCGTGTTGATGCTTCATCATGTACATGAATGGAGATTGTCTAGGAAGCCGTTCTTCTCCTCAGAAGCCTGTATATCGGCTCTCATTACAACATGCGATGCCGGGACTCGCCTCCAGACCTCAAAGGTACACTGCCTCCAAACACACCACAATCACACTCACCACCTCCACTTGCACACCACACCCACACTCAGCCACACTCATCACTTCCACTCACACACATACACCACACCCACACTCAGCACCTCCACTCATACACCACCCCCACCCCCACACTCACCCACACACCACACCCACACTAACCTCCTCCACTCACACACGCTCACCACACCAACACTCACCACCTCCACTCACGCACATACATTACACTCAGACTCACCACCTCCACTCAGACACACACTACACACTTACTCACCACCTCCACTCACCCACACACATACACCTCCCACACACCACACCCACACTGACCACCTCCACTCGCACACACTACACCCACACCACCCCCACACTCACCACCTCCACTCAGACACATACACCAGACTCACACTCATCACTCGCCCACGCACAGACACCACACACACACCACACCCACACTCACCACCTCCACTCACACACATACACCACACTCACACTGACCACCTCCACTCAGACACACCACACACACACTACACACTTACTCATCACCTCACCACCTCAACCTCCACTCATGCACATGTATAACCACTCACACCAACACCCACCCGAACAAAACCCTACACTCACACACACCTATATCCACCCACACCAACACCCACACAAACATCACCCTACACTCGTGCACACCTATATCCACCCACACCAACACCCACACAAACATCACCCTACACTCACGCACACCTATATCCACCCATACCAACACCCACACAAACATCACCCTACCCTCACGCACACCCACATCCACCCACACCCAGCCCCGTATGCACATCCCCTCCCCACACCCCCACATCCCCACATCCCCACATCCCCACACAGCACCGTCCCTTCTCTACACAGTAGCCATCACGTGATCAATACTGCGTCAGCTGGAGGCTGTGTCCTCCACCTCTCACAGCAAGCTGCTCGTTCCCTCACCGCGAGCTGCTCTTTCCCTCACACCGAGCTGCTCGTTCCCTCACCGCGAGCTGCTCATTCCCTCATTACAACATCCACACCCTCAAGATGTTCGTTCCCTCACCGTGAGCTGTTTGTTTCCTCACAGCGAGCTGTTCATTTCCTCACAGCGAACTGCTCGTTCCCTCACAGCGAGCTGCTCGATCCACCACCTTGTGCTGCTCGTTCCCTCACCATGAGCTGCTCTTTCCCTCAGCGTGAGCTGCTCGTTTCCTTACCGTGAGCTGCTCGTTCCCTCACCGTGAGCTGGTCGTTTCCTCACCGCGAGCTGCTCGTTCCATCACCGTGAGCTGTTCGTTTCCTCACCGTGAGCTGTTCGTTTCCTCACCGTGAGCTGCTCGTTCACTCACGGTGAGCTGTTCATTTCCTCACAGCGAGCTGTTCGTTTCCTCACCGTGAGCTGCTCGTTCCATCACTGTGAGCTGCGAGTTCCCTCTCCGCGAGCTGCTCATTCCCTCACCGTGAGCTGCTCGTTCCCTCACAGCGAGCTGCTCGTTCCCTCAGCGTGAACTGCTCGTTTCCTCAGCACGAGCTGTTCGTTCCCTCAGTGAGCTGCTCGTTCCCTCAGCCTGAGCTGCTCATTCCCTCACCGTGATCTGCTCGTTCCACCACCGTGAGCTGCTTGTTCCCTCTCAGTGAGCTACTCGTTCCCTCAGCGTCAGCTGCTCATTTCCTCACCATGAGCTGCTCGTTCCACCACCGTGAGCTGCTCGTTCCCTCACAGCGAGCTTTTCGTTTCCTCACCGCGAGCTGCTCGTTCCCTCACAGTGAGCTGCTCGTTCCACTACCTTGAGCTGCTCGTTCCCTCACCATGAGCTGCTACCACCCACCCAAACCGCGAGCTGTTCGTTCCCTCACCGTGAGCTGCTCGTTCCACCACCGCGAGCTGCTCGCTCCCTCACCACGAGCTGCTACCACCCAACCAAACCGCGAGCTGCTTGTTTCCTCACCGTGAGCTGCTCGTTCTCTCACCGTGAGCTGCTCGTTCCCTCACCGTGAGCTGCTTGTTTCCTCACCGTGAGCTGCTCGTTCCCTCACCGTGAGCTGCTCGTTCCCTCACCGTGAGCTGCTTGTTCCACCACCGCGAGCTGCTCGTTCCCTCACCGCGAGCTACTCTTTCCGTCACGGTGAGCTGCACCTTCCACCACCGTGAGGTGCTCGTCCCCTCACCGCGAGCTGCTCATTCCCTCAACGCGAGCTGCTCCCAAAGTGGTCCCCTGCCGCTGCCACATTGAGCTGCTACAGCTGCAGCTCTCTGCTATGGCTTTGGTGTAGTCGCCTTAAATGTAATCCTTAAATTTGGGCCATCTCGCACGATATTGCAGTAGTTCACCAAACAGCCTAACATAGCCTATTGTGATGCAAATATCCTCGTTAGTATTATTCTTGGTAAAAAAATTGATGCTTCATTTATTATGTGTTGGATACAGGTGTGTGTGGGAGTGTACGTTGACGTTCATGTGGGTGTGGGTGTGGGTGTGGGTGTGGGTGTGGGTGTGGGTGTGGGTGTGGGTGTGGGTGTGGGTGTGGATGTTGGTGTGGGTGGATACAGGTGTGCGTGCATATAGGTTGATATTTGTGTGGGTGTGGTTCTGTTTGGCTACATGTGTGAGTGAGTGTATGTTGATATTCGTGTGGGCATGAGTGGGTATAGGTTGTGTGATTGTAGATTGACTTTGCATCAAGTGTGGGTGTTAATGTGAGTGGATATAGGTATGCGTGAGTGTAGCGTGACATTTGTGTCATATGAAATATTTTGTAGGGTGGGTTAAATTCATTGATTAAGCAAGGGAAATTTCAATCGCGAACAATCAGTCTTCTACATTGCACAGCTCCTTGCCCTTTGCTAATCATGACAAACACTGCACTAGGTAGCGACAAGTATAAATAAACCTTTACACCATTGGTTTGACACAACCGAGGTTAGAATCCCACTACCTGTCTGAATGGGAAGCGGACTTTAAACTCAATGATCAGTCCAGCCTGGTGTGCTGAACTGCATTGTAACTTCAATTACACTGTGGGAAATGAAACTGAGATTGATGACCTCATTTTAAGTCTTTCTGAAACGGAAATGTCAGTAGTGTAGTAAAACCCTGCAGTCAGTAGAAGGTCTTGCACCTTACACTGGTCCAATGGGCTTGCACTGGTACCCTGCTGACCTTAGAGAAGCACTATGAGGCTAAGATGTGTGGTGCTTCCGGTGAGTGTCTAGCCTTCAATGCATTGATTGCCTCGTTCTGGTTTAAGCACCATTGTAAACCGATTGAAGATCTGGTCACGTGACTATAGTTTGTATTCAATACATCGATATTCTATGTATTTTATTTAAAGATCACACTTGGAATGGGCCAATTGAGCTTGAACCCGATAGGTTGGGATTGGACTGCCCAGCACCATTTTGATTTGGAGTAGTCCATAGCTATTATTAGTAGTTTTATGACGTCACACAGGGAAGGGATGTATGGCCTCATACAGGTCATAAAGAATATTCCAAAACTTCAAAATGTTACTTGAAATATAGTAATTTTTGCATTACTTTTCAAGTAAATAATATGTCTAGCCTACGTCACTGAGGACAGTCGTGAGGGCTGAATCGCGTTGATAACCACAACCACAACGTGCCTACAAACACCCTCGGGCAATGGATGGGTCCTAATTAAGTCCTATTGTATGCATCGTTTCAAGACATATACAAACCAATAAAACTGTGCACAAAATATGCACAAATCATAGGTAGTCAGGTTTACAATGACCACATACCGATGTTCCCCCTCCCTCCTACAGTAAAACCTCTCTAAATCGACCGACCTTTGGGACCGACTTAATGTGGTCCATTTAGCGAGGTGGTCGGGTTTGGGAGTTAGAAGATGTTTCCAATGGTATTGTTGGGACCCAAATTAGCGACCGATAGAGGGGAGTGGTCGATCTGTGGTAGTGGTCGATTAGAGAGGTTTTACTGTATAGTATGAACCCGCAACTCCACCCATTCGCTAATCCGCTAAAGAACAATAACACCTTCCTCACCAGTATTCCTACTGGTGCGTTTGACAAACCGGAAGTCAATTTAGAAGACCGGAAGTGGAGCGAGGCCGACGAGCGCTTCCTGTCCTGGGGGACCCCAGTAGCTGGCGTCTGAAAATGGCCACGTTATTTGAGTGGTCGCTTCGGTGTGCTGTCATTGGACAGACACGTCTGGTGGAGGTTAAGGCGGGACGCTGAATGTAAAAGCCTGGCGTCTCAACTAATAATCAGCCTCCTTGCGTCCTGAAAACAACAATATAATGCAGTTCAATGCACCAGTAGTATAGCGCTAGTGTTTATTGGTTAGAGGTGTGTGTCCTAGCAACATCTAAGGTCATATCAGGAAGGGTATATTGACTTGTAACTGTGCATACATGGCTATTTTATTGATTGATTGGTGGATTCTTTACGCCATGTCGGCAGCATAGGCTATATTCAGGGTGAGAATCTTTTTAATTATATTCAACCTGGCTACTTTATGTGCTATGTCATGTATTGTTTGTGTATAAATAAAGAATAGTCACTTATATTTGTCGATGTCCGTTTCCGAACACCTCTCGCTTCCCAACACCCCTTATTCTCTGTAAACCCCCCTGTTCCTTCTCTTGCCTCCTGGCTGTTGCTGGACTGAAAACGAATCACCCTATTCTAGCAACGGTCATTTATAAAATGAACCAACTGACAACAGATGGGTATGATATCCACCTGTGCTGGGTGCCTGGCCATGCTGGCATACAAGGAAACGAACGAGCTGATCGGGCTGCGAAGAAGGCCCTGAACTGTGATCTTGAACCGTGTCTGATCCCTCACTCTGATCTGAAACCACTAATAGCCACCCACATAAAATCCAAATGGCAACATGAGTGGGATGAAAACATCAATAAACTTAAAGAAATTGTACCATCTGTGGGAAAGCCACCACAGACTCATGCGGGAGGTCGGCGGGACCAAGTGGTCCTTAGTCGCTGCCGTGTTGGCCACTCGTGGCTTACACATGCTTTTCTGCTC
The DNA here is from genome assembly GCA_030323885.1 of Branchipolynoe longqiensis. Classification (NCBI taxonomy): domain Eukaryota; kingdom Metazoa; phylum Annelida; class Polychaeta; order Phyllodocida; family Polynoidae; genus Branchipolynoe; species Branchipolynoe longqiensis. Next base: position 30,192,967 of record CM059194.1, read on the forward strand.
AAGGGGGAACCTCCCCCTGAATGTATTGGGTGTCAGTCCCCACTGACACTCAAACACATTTTACTAAGTTGCGTTGATTTTTTGGCCCTACGCCAACGGTTCTACACTTCAGGCAGTATGCATGACCTTTTTACTAAGGTAAAACAGGAAATATTTTAGCCTTTTTGAGGGCAGCTGGACTGTACCACCTTATATAGTTTACTAAATGGATTCTATTAATTATTAATGAAACTTTTCTTTTTCTATGGGAATTTGTTTCCCTTGACCACAGATATATGATTGTGAGCTTTCTAATTTAATTAGTCTCTATTGGCACATAATTGATTGTCTGCTTTTACATGTAAAAGCGATGGTTTGAACAAAAAACAAACATTTCTCGCCGTGAATATGGCCTATGCTGCCTACACGGCGTAAAGCAACCACCAATCAATCAATCAAACCCCTGTAACCGGGCACTCTCTGCTTCCCTCCTGCTGGGTACCGACTCAAACAGTCTCTCTTCCCTCACTCAGGATAATGAGCAAGGCGAGTGGTGGCGCCATCGTCGGAGCTCAGGTTGAGTATGTTGGAGCAGTAGATGACTAGCCCGAGGCTCCACCACCCGATGACTGGTGGGTGAGTGTGAGCAGCGAGTATGGACTTCCGGATTATTATACTCGTATAATTCTTATACAGCATATATAGTGCTGCTCCACTGGGAGATCAGGCCGCTGGCACCATGACCTGATATTTCATTTATCCCGGTACTGAGCTAATCAGTCCTTGCCGTATCCTAGTACGAGCGCCTGGCTAGGTAGCATAAGTCATTGGTTTGACTCGGCTGGGATTTCCAACTCCCGATCAAACCCAGCACATTTACAGCCCCCCTTCACACGTATCAGAGATTATGAAATACTATGGAGGTTTCTTTTAGCAGTAAGGACCCGCTACGAAGTGGGTGTGGTGGAGGGTGGGGGGGCTGAAAGGGGGGGAGGGGGGGGGCTCACTTCCTAATCGACGGATATTGAAAAATCGATCCACGTAGAACGAACCTTTCACCGCCATATTTAGACAATTCCATTTTAAATGGCTGCAGGGGAGAGGGGGGGGGGTGCAAGCAGGGGAGAAGCGGGAGGAAGGTGCGCATACGCAAGTGTGGTGGTGGTGTGTGTGTGTGTGGGTGGTGGGTTAACCAGCCACTGATTGGCTATGCTACCAACCAACGACAACAAATAGACCCCTTCCCACGTTCATCATCATCATCATGCTGTCGGTCGCGATGCGACAAAGACTGCTTTCAATACTTGACTGCCGCTCTCCATTTAGCTCTCTGCTGTGAGAGTTGCGTCCATGAGTCGGTGTAGTGTTATGATAGTAGATTTCCACTCCCAACCTTCCCTCTGGTGGTAGTATGAAGAACTAATGTATGGATCAGGTGATTGCATCTAGGTATGCTAATACTAATAGTTAGGATTCTAGCCCCGGAATGGCAAAAAATGTGGGTTCGAATCCCACACTCAGCACGATGAAGCTATTCTTGTGATCACCTCGATGACATTGGCAGTGGCCTGCATAGTCATCATTATGATGCTGTCGGTCACGATATGACAAAGTCTGCTTTCATTACTTGACTGTCGCTCTCCATTTGGCTCTCTCCTGTGAGAGTGATGTCCATGAGTCGGTCTTAATGTCTCTCACCTTCAGGTTTCTCTTGATGGTATCAGATGAGGGCACCCTCTCTTTCTGTAACCAGAAGACAGTTGAGAGTAGAGGATCTGCTTTGGTAGCCTGTCTGATGACATCCTCATGAGGTGTCCAGTCCACTGGAGATTCTTTTTGATGAGAAGATCTTCCATAGAGGGCAGCCCTGTCCGTTCGAGTATTTCCTTATTTGTCACTTTGTCCTTCCAGGTTAGCCTCATGACCGAACATAAATGTCGCATCATGAAGGCATGCAGCTTTTTCACCAGTTGTCTGTACATTGTCCCCGATGACATTGGCAGTTGCCCTGCATAGTAGAAAATCTAAATCCAACCAATGAAGCTAACTGTCAATATGCATCTACACTCAGTAACCCGTCATGTGGTGGCTGGCAGTCACATCCCGCCACACCGTCATCAATCAATAAGTACCAATGTACATCTTATTTCATCACATTCTCATTTCCTAGTTTATTCATCATTAAAATTATTTGTGTAAATGGCTAAATGACACGTAGTGATATGGCCAGATGGACAGTGCCTCACCGCTGACAACCGTATTATTCTAAAGAATAAAAACTATTTCCCCCCAAAACATTATATACCATATGTCCCAATAGACATGCACTGGGCGAGTGCAGACACATGGATTCGCATTTATTCAAAGTTAAAGAATTTCATGGATTTGGTTTTTTTGTGCCTCTGAAATAAAGTGGGATTGTCTTATTTTAAGTGCATTCAGTCAGAATATTATCGTAAATTTGTGCGCGCTTTCAATCTTGAAATAGGGTGTGTGCTTCTATTGGGTAGCGTGCTTCTATTGGGACATATACAGTCAGTATAACTTTGGGAAGCCTCTGGTTTGAGTCGGACTGAGATTGATTCCGCGACCTCCCACGCGGGAGGGGAGCACTCTACCCGGTCGGCCATCCCATCCCACATGGCTCAAGTTGTCGATTGAGCACCTTGAGGAATAGCACCGTTCTGATGCTTTCAAAAGCACTATCGATCATAGTAGTGTGGTGAGCTGCATTCACCTCCCAAGGTGAAATCCCACATACACACACACGTGGGTGTAGCAGGGTGGATTGCACCCCGGAGCCAAGATAGACTATTGGTTAAGATGCTAGCCCCCGAATGGCAGAATTGTAGGTTTCAGTCCCCCTCAATATGTATAGATTCCTTTTATTTACAACCACCCACACACACGACATTGGTGTCATTACCAGGATATTGTACACGCTACATAGTGTATGCAAATTTAAAGTTGCAGTGTCCGATAGTTTTGAGTTTCTGTCATTTTCTGAGATAAATATATTAGGTTGATCGGTATAATCTACCTGACTTTAGCTTGAAGTAACTTATTTGAAATGGTAACAGGTTATATTCAGTTGCCTTACTATTCCTTTCTGTTTGTTTTGTTTTGTTTGTGTTAAGTCCTAGCAACATCTAAAGTCATATCAGGATTGGTATTCCCTTCTGGGTGGCACCACATATTTAATAAGTGCACCAGTAACTAAATTCGATATGTAGAATAAAATGTAGATAATTGTTTTGGTTTTGAAAATTTGATGTTTTCATTGGACTATGCAGCTTTGATGAACCTGCACTATTCACGCGTGGTAAGTTCGTTACCTGGATATATATATATAACTGTAAGTAGGAGACTCAACATTTCAGGGGCGCGAATACAGTGAGGTGAAATGCCACAAACGCAGGCAGGTAGGCAGGGGTAGCAGGATTGCATGAGGGCGCCTAGATAGCCTAATGGTGATCTTGTAAATCCCCTGATTGATTGGGTGCTGGACATAGTCTGAAGCCAAGTCATCTGAAGCCAAGGCTTCTATATACCCTGCCCTATCAGGGAAGGTTGGTCACATGACCACCAGTGGTGGGACTCAGGCCACCAATCGCCTATGCCAACACTCCTCTGCCATGGCGACGGTTGGGCGCTAGGGCATAGAGCAGCGGGCAGGCCTCACTACACTAACTTGACTGTCCTGATATGACCGTTGTTGGGGTTTTATGTCCTGGCAACATCAAAGGTCATATCAGGATGGGTACCGACTTGTGATAGTGCGCACTCATGGCGATGTTATAGTCCTGCCCCACTGGGAGACCAGGCAACCAGCACCATGACCTGATATCCCACTCAGTCACATTATCTGGACACTGAGTCAACCAGTCATTGCCTTATCCTAATAATGCCGATCGCCTGGCTAGGAAGTGACGAGTATCAATGTCTAAGTCATTGCAGGAGACGGACGCTCAACTCATTCAGCCATCCCGTCTGGGCTATCGCCTAAGATGTTGCTAGGACGTAAACCAACAATAAACCAAGCCAAACACTAACGTCAACATTACCAGCATCTTTGTTGTAGTCGCAGTTGTGCACTGTCATTGAATAATATTCCAATGGAAAAAAACAACCTCACCCCCACCTATAATAGACGTGTGCCCTCCTCGCCTCCTTCGAGCGGTTGCCTTCTACACATGAGAGGCAACCATTCAATAATCTCCCCGACTACTAGTCGATATATATAATTATAAAAATAGCTGCGTACATATGAAAGAAGACAAAGATAGTGGTTGAGTAGTTTTTAATCCCTAGCAAGGATTATAGGCCCTTGCCCAGTTAATAAAAGAAAAAAATCCTCCGTTGCGACTGACATTTGTTTACACCAGATGGAGGGGCGGTGGGCGCAGGTGGCACCACCAGTCAAGGGTGGAGTCTAAGAAGAATAACAATGGTATCAAATAATATATTAATATAATATTAATAAAGGAAACAACTCCCTTCGTATTTTTATACTCGCATAATACGTTATACACCACATATATATATATGTATATATATATAGCTGATCCTCTTCCTATGACCGGTCGTGATGGCTCAGTCGTTAAGAGCGCTGGCTGGCTTTCCATGCAAGAAGTTTTGGGTTTGAACCCCAACCAAATCGAACCGGTGACTTATTTCAAATTGATACTTGGCATTACTTGGATAGAGTAAGGAATGGTTTGCTCAGTATCAGGATAATGTGACTGTGTGGGATAACGGGTCATGGTCCCATAAAGTTGTCATTAGTGCACACTGTTACAAGTGGTGCCTGTCCTGATTTGACATTATATGTTACTAGGATCTAGGATCAATGATCTAAGATCAAACAAGCCCTCTACATCCGAACTGGCTACGTGTTCCTGAGATCTTTGTGCGTCCAAAAACTAAGTTTTCTACTTTCATCTACGACTGGCTCCATTGACATTGATATACTACTTACTGTCCACACTAGTAGTAGTATATGAATGTGGCATTTGACACATAGGTCTATCAATCTCTGTATTAGTTTGTTTGTTGTTGTTTTACATCCTAGCAACATCTAAGGTGATATCAGGACTCTATGTATGAGTAGCGACTGGTGCCTTTTGGCTAACACTCTATTAAAAAGAATTGGCACATTAGTTGATTAAGCAAGGACAAATTTAATCACGGACAATTGGTCTTCCTCATTCTACAGCTTCATACCCTATCCTAGTAATACCGAACACCAGGATAAATAGCGATACGAATAAATCTTTAAGTCCTTGGTTTGATTTAACCATGGTGCGAACCTGGGGGGTTCGAAACCCACGACCTACCGAAACGGGAGTTGGGCACTCAACTCATTCGGAAATACCGTCTGGCTTGTCTTACAAATATTGTGTCGATAAAGTAATAGCAAATGACTGCCACTTACTGTGTAGTAATTCTTGTCACTTTTAAACACACTATTTGTCAATTCTTATAATTTTAGGGAAATGAGTGTTCTCTTTACGTTCCTAACTCAAATGTGCGTTAGATGGGGAGGCCATGAGTACATGGATAGTAGTGATCCCATTATCACCTGTAATTATCAGGGGACTTGTGATAGGCCCCCCCACCCTCCCCTATCGCCTTTACCTCCTTGTTCGCATTGTGGTGGGTGGGCCATCACTCTCCGCTCTTCCAATGGCCGGGTTACACCCCACCGCTCGTCAGACCGGAAATTGCTTGCCACTTCCGGGCCCTGCATCTGCAAACTGGCAGGCATGTTTGCGATTTATGTGATGTATAAGCTATCATATTAGTATAAACCCCCGGAGGTGAAAATGAATTGCTTGTAATCTTGCCCAAGCTCAGACACGTGACCGGTGCCACACTGCTGTAATTGTGCCCCACTTCCGCCACTCGGAGTCAATCGCTCAATATATATATAAACATATATATCATTCATATATAATTATATATACGTATATCAATTCCAGCTATGGCTAAAGAGGAACAATGCCGAGGAGTGGGGGGAAGCCTATTTTATTTTGTTAGATGCTTTAGCTGAGGAAACAATAACCCTACCGACAAATATAAGTACAATTCACAGCGCGAATGGTGGTTCCGATCAAGAATAGTCACGTGGCATGAGGGCAGGTAATGAGGCGCTTGCCCACAGCAAATGATACATAATAATAAATATAGCATGGAATATGTAACATCCGCTAATTCATATACATATATTTAAAATTATATTCCACATATATATATATATATTTATATATATATATGTACACTATCAGTCTATATCTTTGAATAGTATCTGGCGTATTCTCTCTCGTTTGGCTTCTTTGGGGGATGACCAGGTATGTTGTCCAACGGAAACAAACACTTCTTCTTGGTTGTCCATCGGTGGCGATGATGACAGCAGCTCATCATTTGTTGTGAATTTATCGATGACTGATGAGTCCGATTCATGCTTGGAATGTGCGGTGGCACGTTGGACATTTGTGTGTAGCTACAGTTGGAGAGTCTGGTGACTCGGTGACAGAAACAAGGACTATCCAAGAAGGGGTTATTGTTTTATTCATTAATAGTAGTGTAAAGTCTGCCTAAAGAAATTGGTTAGAATTTAAAAGTTCATAGTAAAACATACCTACACTGCAGGCATGCCAACCCAGAAGGCACCTGTTAAGACAAGCATTTTTTTCACAAGTGTTTATTCATCAGAACAAATATAGTATCAGTGCCGGAGCGCTGGTCGTCCAGCCGTTTTACATGCACTCTGGAATTTTACACATGCTTTGGGAGAGTATCCTGTGCTGTTTCTCTGCAGCACAGGACACTTTGTACAATGTGCATTATGTGCATCATTAGTCACTATTCTTGTCAGTCTCAGGTGACTACTTAACTATGTACTTGATATTGTAATCATTTCTCATTGCTAATGTGCTTTTTTGGTTTATTATGTCTGTGTGTTGGGTTTGTAGTCTGCGGTTGTTTGGTGTTCTTGTTTTGTTTTTGGTTAGATTTCTGTTGGTAGTGAGTGTGTTCTGTTTCTTTATATGTGGGTGGTTAACAAGGTTCTGTATTTGCTTTGTATTGGTTTGTATTGGCAGGTGTCTGCCTTCATTTTGTTTTGCTTTGTTTTATTATGGGGGTGGGGGGAGGGGGGGTGAGGTCCCTGGTCAGCATGAGGCGAGGCTTGGAGCTCCTCGTGTGTATGCTGCCTGTTCGCTAAGTTAAATTGATGCTGCTGGAAATAGCTGAAGGAACAGTGGGGGCTGATTTGTGGGAGTAGCTCAGGGCTGGAGAGAGGACGGAGCTTGTTGCTGCCTGCAGGGAAATGGGAGTGCTGGCAGAGGATATGGTTCCGGTACCAGGTCGTGATGGAAATGCATTCTCCACCTGCATGCTGAGGCCAGATCTTTACTTTTCATGTTAGGATAACGTGGGTAATTTGTGATGGGGCGGGAGGGGTAGGGCCTTAAGCCATTTTACAACATTCACCCACCTAGCGATTTAAGCCTGAACCACACTGCTTGCTGCCCTCTAGAATCAAACGCAGACACTTTCAGGCCTTACGCCATACAACCGCCCCACCTATATTCTAACTTTCAAACTAAATTAACTGATGCTGCCACCTTGCGGGTTCTTGTCCAGTCTGTGACATAACTGCGAGCAACACATTCGCTCACTCGCCGAATTGACACAAACCTGCGAACACCACCCAACCACCAATTTGCCACCCCACCCCTCAACTAACAAACAGGCAACTCAAGCAGTAGGGTTGAGAGTGACAAGATTGATTGACCGATTATTGACCTATGATGATTTACTATTGTTCCTTGACCTGATTATTCTCATTGAAAAATTGCAAAATTATACCACTCCTGTCTCGTCATTAATTACAATCTGATACTGGTTGTGTTGAGGAATGCTAGGGATGCGGCGTGGGAGCTAAGGTGAGTGGGGGGCCAGGACGAACAAGTTTGGGAACCAATGGTTGGTTGGTTGTTGGAGTTTTACGTCCTGACAATATCTAAGGTCATATCAGGACGGGTACCGAGTGTGACAGTGCGCACTCATGGCAACTTTATTGTCCTGCCTGAATGGGAAATCACAACCAACTATATGGATAAGAAATTTAAAATGAAGTGTTTTTCTCCATCCTTTTAATAGTCAATAGTGGATTGGCAACAAAATCTGCTTTTCTGAACGGAACAAAGTGGCTGGTCGATAAACCTGTACTCAGATAACAGGAATGTTGGTTTGGTGCTTAGTCAATTAAATCAATGGATTAAAAAACCTTGCACCCACCGCTCTAGTTTAACGATTACTTTACCGATTTGTGACCAACAATCCAGTCTAGATTGAAGCAGTCACATGGGGCGACTCTCCACAACTCCTACATGGCTGGTTGAGATGATTAACGACAACTGTTTCCTCAATGTCCATAAAGCTTATGACGCTCTCCAGTGATGAGAGGGGGAGCCTGCCAGCATTTCACTTTCTACTCTTACTCTGTCCATGTCTTTGGCTCGCTGGATGGTCGCCATAGAGCAAATAGACATGGTCCTTTGACTCAACTCTCCTCATTTCTCTTTCCTAGACTCTACCCTTTTTTTCTTCTCTCAGGCATACTTCTACCCCTGTCCAAGGGAGTTGTGTGCTTGGATGGGGCCCTTTACCTTTATGTTTCTCTCGCTTTGTTCTCGTTGCTAGAACCGCTGGACCCATCTTTACCCGCCCTTCCTCGGAAACCCTTGCTGCTCTCTGCTGGCTACAAGTGGTGTGCTACTGCCAGACCGGAGATTCTGGACCACCCCAATGACTCATTGTTTAATCGTTGTAAAGACATCCCCCAGCTTTTACAACCGTCCCACCAGAAGATTATTCTTCAACCAAAGATTGGTCCGATTTATCGGAGGCTCTCTATAATGTTGCAGTTCTGCAACCGGTAACCGTTGTAAGGTTACAAACAACCCAGTGATGGAGTGGCATGGGAGCTGGCAAGCTGTCACTTTAAATTAACATTGCAGCCTTGCTCATGATGAGCCAATATGTGGACGTTTTAGGCTAGGCTGGTTCGCATAAAGTTATAATAGCATTGTGAAAATGTGTTGTGATTACACTGAACATGCTAAGGCTGAGCCAGTGGGACAACTGTGTGACAAGCACAATCAGGTTTTCAGTACCTCCTGTTGCTGCTAGGTGATGCATGTGAGCGTTCACAGACGTTCCTCACAGAGGCTGTTGGTGGGGGATAGTGGCACAGAGGGGAACTAGCTATTTTGCAAACAAACCAATGTTCATATAATGATATATAATATTCTATTTAAAATAAAATATGATGGTGCATGTGAAGTGAGATGTATTTTTAACAGATTGAATAAGAGCATTCAACTTGTGGCGTTCTCTGTGGCGGAGTGGTTAGAGTGTCTGACTTTTTTCTAGGTCAGACTCCTAATCTGAAGGTCGGTGGTTCGATTCCCCATGCCCCCAGCTCTGCCAATTTGGATTTCCACCGCTGTGTATAACTTACAGCGTCATCAAAGGCCAGTTGCTCTCATACCATGTCTATGTGGTGTGGGAGGTTAAAAATCCCTTGGGTCGGTAAAAGTGTAGGCTCGGGCTTTCTATCGACAAACTGTATAATGGTGAAAACAAGCCTATTCAGGCTTATCCATGATAGTCAGTATAAATCTTCAACAACAACAACAACAAGGCTGATATCATTCCATGAAATAATATTTTCACAATATATTCTAATTATATTCAGAATACACACTGATTCATTGACATATTGACAACATATTTAAATAGTCTATGGTGCACTAAATATTACTTGATTATCACATGCAGTGCTCAAAGTTAACATTCTGTGGCCATTTTGCTAATGACATTATTTTGATAGCCTACCATGTAACTGGGCGATAATGAAAGACAAATCATGCGCCTTTATGCCTGGCCTTCAGAACAGCCCTAGTGATGACATCTATGCAAACAAAGGCGAGGGAAACAGGCTAGTGACAACGTAGATGACAGACTACTTTCTAACAACAGTACTGATTGGCTGAAAATGTCCTGCCAGCACACTGGCGTCTGATCCCCAAAGTGCCACGTCACTAAAACTGGCTGCTGAGTTCGTTCTAAAGCCTCTGTCACACCTCGCCGGATTGGGGAAATGGAAAGAAACCGAGGAAAGTCTGTTGATATCCAACAAAGTCCAGTTTGTGTCCGTTGCATATCCGTTGACATCCGTTGATATCCGGCCTGATCTGTTACAAGTTTTGAGCATGCACAAAGCTTGTTACAGATTGCGCTGGACTGACATACGGGGTTATTATCCATCCCTGTCCGTTCCCGTCTGTTACTGTCCATTACATATCCATTACACATCCTTTGCCGTTCGTCATAGTTCTTTTTGTATACTGAATTGTCCATTGAACATTAGATACATTATCAACCGTTACCATCCATTACCATCTGTTACCCGTCCATTACCCGTCCATTACATAAATCGATACATTTCACGTCCGAATCACACTGGACTAAAATATTTTTGTCCGGCTCTATCCGTTTCCACAATCCGGCGAGGTGTGACAGGGGCTTTATCCTAGAAACCATAGCAACGGTAACAGCCAGTAAATGCACTCTACCTACTTCAATATAGCCGCCGGCTTATTAGATCTCGTTGCCAGGTTACCACTGCTGGAAGGTCCACATATTGGAGTGCACTTCACAACCAAGAATTGCTGCACACTAAACAAAAGTTTTGACTGGATCTTCGCCGGGTTTCTGGTGTGCATGTACTTTAAATGGATAGAAAAACAAAATGTTTTAAATATATTCCTTGCCAGCGTAAGAACAGTACAGTAAAATGCTATCGGTATATGAGCAGGATTTCTAGATTTGCTATGAGTAGCCAAAAGGCTTTAAGACAATCGTATTACAGGCACGGGTTAGAACAGTAGGTCTATGCTAAAAGTCAGGCACTTAGGTTGCGGTTTTCAGGTGGTACGCAGATGGAACAAAAAACTATTGGAATAAACGGAATGGAATAAAATGGTGGGTACATTGTCTTTATTACAATTAGCAATATAATGAATACACGTAGACCATTGCACCTGACTTGGCCATACACGCCCTAACGATCATATAATCAAGGATACAAAATAAGAATAAAGCTAAGATTCCATATATGTGGTGTGCGGCATGCAAATGCGAATCTGGTATGTGCGGCATAGATATATGCCAACCCCAAATAGCGGGTGTTTACTTTTTGTTCTTGGGGGGTTGTTAAACAAACTATTGTTTTCTATGGCAAATGCAGCAGTATTCGCATTCACATTCGCACCGATCAGTCCATGGGTCGATCCATTTGCCGCATTCGGATTCGTATTCACGTTTGCATTCACGTTTTCATTCGCATTCGGACGTATGGAAGCACCACTATGCTTTTACATGCTTTTTGATTTTTTGCTGCATTCGCATTCGCATTCGCATACCGCATACCGCACATAAGGAATCTTAGCTTAACAGTTTGAAAATGCAGAAACGATAGGCCACACTACCCGGTTGAGTAGAAGTAACCTGGTCAGTTGAGTATATCGCCGCCCTGGGCGCCCTCTACCGGAACGGCCGCGAACCGCCCGGCGAGTTCCCCCGATAGCCACCGAGGGCAGCACGGTGCGAAATTCCCTTACATCTGTGTACACGCTCTCGTATATACTTGGTTATATAAATAAAGTATTTGTAATCTCAGGTGGTATGTAGTTGCGTATCTGCGCATATATGGAAGCAAGATCTGAAAGTGCTAGGCTGAAAATACTACTTGTATCTTAAGGGCATTTTCTTTTTTTTAAACAAAAATCTATTAATAATTTTAACAAATATATATTTTAAGTAGATTAAGGAAAGTAAATGGAAAAGGATAGGCGTTAGAGTTGTGGTCGGCAATATGTTGCTAAGAGCAACATACTGTTACTAAGGGCAGCACACAACACTGCTACTAAGTGCAGCACAACACACTTATAAAACATCTGGGAACCTACGTGTTTCACAAACACTCCTGAGGTGGGGCCTGACAACTGACTGTTAGTCCTCACCTCCAGTGTTACTCTCAACAACTCATTAAGAAAGAAAGGCAGACAATTCACGCAAGATTGAGAGAGAAGGGTTGTGCTTTATTGGCATCAACTCCTGTTCACATACTAGCGGCCTATCACCCTGACTCCTTACCAGCTGTACACACACACCCACATACTCCTGTCCAATCTCATCCACAATCACTGCCTACAGTCCAATGGGTGTTACACACAGCTCATCCTCTTTGGAGTGTATATGCTCTAGTTGAAGTGTATAGAGTGGAGTGGCCTCAAAGAGTGCCTAGTATGGGGTGTGCATGGCAGCTATAAGGAACCCAGATTACTGGACTCAGACAGCTCAGCCAATCAGACACCCTCTACAGCATGGGTGGGCGATGCCCTAATAGGGGGCACCTGTCACTCAACCCCAGCTGCAGGTGGTGTCCATAATGTATGCAGGATGGCTGGGTGTGCTTGTCCATTGGCCCCATTGTAACAGGTACTTGCATTCTTTCTGGTACCTGGAGGGCACATTTCCATAATAATTAACTGTCTCTTTTAAATATGAGCATCACATCACAATATCGGTCGATATGCGTTAATACATTTCCACATCAGCGCTTATGTCACAAAGCGAGTGGCACACCCATTGCTTCTCTGTTACATACTCATGGTCCCCACTCCGTCGCCTTAGAATAATAATGTTCTTTGCCAATATATAAATCCGAACTGAAAATCCATATATTTGTACACACTGTTACTAAGGGCAGCACAAGACACTGTTACTAAGGGCAGCACCGTGTCCTGTTACTAAGGGCAGCACAGGGTACTGTTGCTAAGGGCAGCTCGTCATACTATTATTATCTGAAGCACTCTGCACTATTGCTACGGACAGTCCATTGCAGTGTTGCTAATGGAAGCACTAAGTACGTTGCTAAGATTAGCACAGCGCACTATTGCTAAAGGCAGCCCATTACACTGTTGCTATCAGCAGCACAGCGTACTGTTATTAAAGACAACCATCAGATTGTTTCTACTGATAGTGAAGTGTACTGCTGGTAAGGGCAGCCCATTGTAAGGTTGCTAATGCTAGTGTTGCTAAGGTCAGCATGGCATATTGCTGCTAAGACCAGCACATCAAAAGGTTGTTAAAGGCAGCACAGCTACGGGCAGCATGGCATCCTGTTGCTATGGACATCATAACGTGCTGATGCTAACGGCAGCACAACGCTATATTGCTAAAGCAGCACAATTTATTGTTGCTAAGGATAGCACAACATATTGTTGCTTAGAGCAGCACAACACACAGTTATTAAAGGCAGCCCATCTAAGGGCAGCATGGTATACTGTTACTATCGAAGCACAACGCACTGATGATAAAGGCAGTACAGTGTGCTGTTGCTATGGGCAGAATAGGACACTGTTGCTATGAGCAGCACATCGTACTGTTGCAATGAGCAGCACAACGTTCTGTTGATGAGGGCAGAACAACACACTGTTACTATGGGCATCACAGCATACTGTTGATATGGGAATCAAAGCGTGTTGTTGCTAATGGCAGCACAGATCCTACAGTTGCCAAGTCAGGGATGGAGGATCCAAAAGGTCATGGCCACTCCAGTGTGCCCCAGCACTGATGGAAACAGCCCATATGGGAATGACCTTCACTAGTTCTGTGCGGCTCTGCAGTCTGGAGGTCACTCGTCTAATGAACGTTCTTCTAGGCCTATATCCACATAAATTTGCGTGGTCTGACAAAATATATATTTTTCAAAACCAAAACACTTATCTACATTTGATTATATATACCCAGCTTCGATATTAGTGCATCAACTAGTGATTTGGGACAGCATACACAGAATAATCAGTGAATTTACTACCTCATTCCTGGGGACACCTACTTTGAGAAAGCCAACAGACAGGAAACCCATGAACCAATTAGGTAAATCTCATGACCTGACTAATCTTGCCCTCATTACCAGTAGCATATATGGCTTTAGTCAGGTTCCAGGACACATAGTGGAAGTTTGATAGTGTAAGATGAGTCTTACAAGCTGGATGAACCTGACTTAGCCAGTGGAAAATAGTAGTAGACCAGACTACCTAGAAATTAGTACATCAGCTCACATCACATGGCCATCGCGAGATGACCATCTGTGTCATAGCCACAGGACTTTTGGCAAGCTTGTCAAAAGTATTTTGGGTTCTTTCGGCTCAAATTTCTCCAAAATTAGCCATTTTTCTTCAAAGTTACTTGATAGTAGTGACTATTAGTTTATAATGGTCAACCATTTTGGTATGAACTAGATCAAATAGAGCCTGATCCAAAGCCAAAAATCAGTAATCTAATAAATGACAGTACTGGTGAAACAATACCTGATATTCAACTAGCAGAAGAGATCAACAAATACTTTGTTGATATAGGAGCTAACCTAGCCCAAAAATGTCAACCAAAAGATGATGTCCAGGAAAACTATAAGGTTGTAGTTAACCAACATAGATATGATCTCATAGAAACAACAAAAGACAAGATCCTTACCAAAGTACAAAATCTATCACCATTCAAACCTTCAGGCATGAAGGACATCAGTTCAACCTTTATCAAGGGCACCATCAAGGCTCTGATAGATGAATTTACATACCTATACAACCTCATAATTACTACTGGAATTTTCCCAGAAAAATGGAAGAGAGCAACAGTTACCCCTATACCCAAGGTAGGTAACCCAAAGTCCTGTAATGAACTGCGACCTATATCCATACTACCTCTCCCTGGCAGAATAATTGAACAGATAATTCACTACCAAATAAAAACATTTCTTGAGGACACTAACTATTTAGCCACCCAACAAAATGCTTCAGAAAAGAAAGGTCAACGACTAAGGCACTTGCCTCATTAATGGATGAATTGTTGATTAGCACAGACAGAGGTGAGCTTACAATAGCTGTTTTTCTTGATTTCAAGAAAGCTTTTGATACAATTGACCACAAAATCCTGCTATGTAAGATCATAAACGAGCTGGACTGGGAAAAAGATCATGTAGGTTCATATCCAACTACTTAAACAATAGACAACAAGTCACAAAAATTAATAATACAGAATCCTCCACGAGAACTGTCAGAACAGGAGTGCCCCAAGGTTCCACTTTGGGACCACTCCTCTTTCTGATATTTATTAATGACCTACCATTGCTGTCTACCAGTGCTAATTTCACACTTTTTGCGGATGATGCTGTCCTCACAGTGCACAATACAAACATTATTCTGGCAGCTACTATGGTAAACAAGGTGTTAAAAAAGGTCAATATTTGGTGTGCTGATAACAGACTTACCTTAAACACACAAAAATCAGAATATGTGATATTTGGAACAAAATCTAGAA
Source organism: Branchipolynoe longqiensis (assembly GCA_030323885.1). Lineage (NCBI taxonomy): Eukaryota > Metazoa > Annelida > Polychaeta > Phyllodocida > Polynoidae > Branchipolynoe > Branchipolynoe longqiensis. Next base: position 30,208,402 of record CM059194.1, read on the forward strand.
AATCGCACGCGCAAAATATAGAGCTATGTATAGGCAATGCAGTGCTAAGAGAAGTGAACTCGTACAAATACTTAGGAACCACACTTGACTCTACACTGAATGCGAACCAGCAACTATCGAGGCTGAACCAAATTCTAGGTATGAGAATGACAACCTTTAGAAAAATAAGATGCTACATGAGTGAGAACACAGCGCTCAAACTGTATAAGGCAACTATACTGCCAATAATAGATTATAATGATCTAATCTATGGCCTTTTAACAAAACAACAAGAAAATAAATTACAGAGAACTCAAAACCGAGCTCTTAGAACAGTATATAGGGGCAAAGTTCTCTCAGTGAATGAGATGCACACTAGATCTAATATCACATACCTGAGCCAAAGGAGAGATGCACATCTGCTATCTCTTATGTTTATCAGAGCCAAGGATGAAAACTACATAGACCATACTACCAGAGTTACCAGGCAGGGGGATGCTACACTCCTCAAAGTTCCTAAACCACCCACAAATAGACTGACAAGAGCCCCTATCTACAAAGGCAGCAGATTATGGAATGAACTCCCAGTCAGAATTAGACATGCACAAACACAACTAGAATTCAAGAACCTGGTAAGATTTCACCAAGCCAATCAGGCCCTTCTACTAGTGATGAGGTCACCATATTTAATTAGCTATCTATTATAAGCACCTATGGCCACCCTGCCCCCTCCCACCACCCCACGCGCTCCTTTGCCTGCTGCCAACAAACCAAGTTATCCACCGTACAAATTATTTGCCCAGCAAATTCAGAAATGTGTATCAGTCTGGTAGTATTGCTATAGACCGGGGGCATTATGGTACTGGGACGGCTCACTCCCTATCTCTCCCATGTGATGTAAATTTTGCGGTGCCACCTTGTGGTGGGTTTGATTGACCCAGCTGCTGGTTGGTGTTTCACATGTAAACACATACGGTTATATCATGCATGAGGCGGGTAAGCGTGAATACACATCAATATCGGATTGCTATGAACAGGCACACATCATCGTCGCCATCGTCACACAGCTTTCACATTCATATATACATTTGTGCATATATTGTGGCATCTGTTTAGCCGGGGGAACGGCCAGCGCACCACGTGGTGGGTTTGATCATTTTGATTACACAGTACAGGCTGAGTGAGCTGTCTTGGTATTATGGGGTCTTTGTACAAACATAGACACTAATAAAGTCTGTACTAGACTACTAAATGACTGAAACATACAATCCTCCAAGCATTGTTTATCCCATCATTACTAACAACCTACTTACTCAAACTACTTCATGTAGTCAAAAAACACACCTGAGGTATTAACATTTTAAGCATAACCCTATAAGCTAACCACACTCTATCTAACAGAATAAACTAACTATTCTACTAACACTCACTCCATCTCAAAATGTTAACTCCAACAACATGATAGTTTTGCAATTCACAACATAGTAGGCATACAAACCTATGAAGGAAAACTATGTAACCACTCCGTAATGTAAAGGTCTAATCAATACACATGTATGTATCAAGTGTGTAGGAATACAACATATAACTGCTATTTTTGTATGTGAATTGTCAAACTATACCATATGTAAGTCTTTGAATGTTTGATATTGTTGGTTCAGCTGATTTGGGCTAGCTGCATATATTGTAAATAACTGTATTGTCACATGGCTGGAAGACCAGTGCCACGGCGCTGACAAAAGACTTTATTCAATGAATAAACTATATTTACAAAAAAAAACACCTGAACTCTTTATCTAAAAAATAAGTAAAGCAATTCAAATGCCATCGGACCATGCAACTTTAATAAGTTAAAGGAAATAAATACAGGTCCAGACATTCTGAAAACAGAAGCTTTTTTGTTTGTGTTTGTACAGGATATATACATAAACTGTAATATTATTTATGGGCTTTATTTATCTCACCTAGGATGATTACTCATACGTTTCTCTAGAGAAATAATGGGTTTGATTTTGGTTTAATTGAAGCTGTATATGCTTAAGTTACACTAACTGTTCTACTAGTCTATATCTGGTCTATAATTATCCCATTATTTCAATTATTGGCATATTACTCTATAAATAAACTGTTATATATGTAGTCTTTATTTAGTACACTTAATGTGAATATCAATATGTTTTAACTGCAGTATTAATGCTTGATAAATCTCTTTATTCTGAAAATTTCTGAATTTCAAAATACAACTGGCACCTAGGATTTCGGATAATGAATTGCGAACCTGTAGAACTGTGTCTTATTTTTTAGTGACTGATCATTTGCTTATTCTGCTCATAACGGCTAAGTGCATCCACTTGTTTTCACCGCTGCACAGTAGTGGTCACAATCCATGTGGATCAATTTCCTTTATCAATAATTTTTGTAAACTTGTTTGCGGTGTCAAATCGGGGAGTTTCCCCATGTTTTTCATTTTGATTTTGATTTATAATTTTGTACATAGTCAACATTAGTCTCGTGTTATGTTTTCTGTGGATATTCTTTTGGATCGATTTTGCTTGAATTGCTTACAAATGGGGTGTTTCTGAATTTATTATTATATTCTGCCTGCTATTCAGCACGTTCACTTCGTTTTAGTAGACCTATTGTGTTAACTCTCAAACGACGTGAACATCTAGTATATGCATCTAAGTGCTGTGAGAGGTGTTTAAAAAACAACCTGGAAACATCATGGTCAGAGGCAGACTCGAACCCACATGTCTGACATTACAGGGCAAGTGTCATAACGACCACTCTATCTAGTCTCCCTGATATATGGATATGTATAATTTATATTAATCCAATTCTTCAATTTTCTGATTGGCTATTAACTTGAAATGGGCTATCAATTATAATTAAGACTTTAATGAACTTAAATTGTGCTGTCAATTATAATTAAGACTTAAACAAACTCAAATTGTACTGTCAATTATAATTAAGATTTAAACAAACTTAAATTGTACTATCAATTATAATTAAGACTTAAGCAAACTTAAATTGTATGGGCTATTAAGACTTAAATAAACTTAAATTGTGATGTCAATTATGAGTAAGACTTTAAGAAACTTAAATTGTGCTGTTAATTATAGCTAAGACTTAAACAAACTTAAATTGTGCTGGCAGTTATAATTAAGACTTATGCATTTCTAGTGACTGACCATTTGCTTATTCTGCTCATAGCGGTTAAGTGCATGCACTTGTTTTCACCGCTGCACAGTATTGGTCACAATCCATGCTGTCAATTATAATTAAGGCCTTAAACATATTGGCAGCCATTTCTTTGCAATGCCATATTCAATATAAAATTAATAGACTTTAACTGGAAAGCACAACAATAAATTACATTTTGCAGAAAAGAAACTAAAAACGGATTTGTTAGTTTTTTGGGCTTGAACCCTTAAATTATTTACCTAACATAAGGCGTTTGTGAATTCATTAGTAACGCAGGAAACACTCACTGATTGATCCTACATCAAATGCTACAGCTCACTTTCCTCGGGCCATATGTGTACTATATGGACTCAAAGCAGTCAGGAACATTAACTCCAGGACAATAGTCATTTGTAATATGTCACAGCAGCTGAGGAGAAGCTGACAAGGATATGCTCATTCTGTTCATTAAGAAAATAGCTTTTGCTATTCAAATTGAATTCAGCGAAACATTGTCAGCTTGTAGCGATTCATTTGGGTGGACAGGCACAAAGATCAACCTCTAGTGGAGGGGGGGGGGCGCCGACCAAATCCATCCTACCATATTCAATGGTTAACTATAAATCAAATCAAATCACAATATAGTCATGTGGGATATTACATTACTATAGGGAATGTGGCAGCTTCTGTAACAACAAAACACAAAAAAAATGTGGTTATGTAAGGTATAAAGTAATTATGCAAATATATTAATGTATGTAATGCTCCTGTCCTTATTGTTCTTATTCCGAGGATGCTCCTGTAAACCTCCTTTGATATCCTCTTTAGTTCCATAGGTTACAGGAGGTTGGGGTGTGGCCTGGAGACCAGGAGGCCTGCTACCAAGTAGCTCCCCTGGTTCCCCTCCTTTCCTCCAGGTGGCGCCTAACCCACCTACTGATGGCCCAATTTGCCAGCGATTTAGTTAAATAAAAGTAGAGGTAGGTCTTAAGGGCCAGCCAGAGTTATAGGCTCGATCCATACGAATCTGACTTGTCTCCTTTCTACTGTTGTCTAATTGTTATGGAAGGAATTAATAATCGGAATAATTATGGATTCAGCTCAAACATAATAGTCATGGTTTCATTGCGGCCCAGAGGTTTGTCGGTTTTTGTGCCTAAACCCTTAAATTATTATTCATCTGAATATATCATTTGTATATGATAGGGTGTTGGGCATTGGACTTTCCTTCCAGCGGTTAACATTGACTGTTTCTTTTTGGTTAAGAAAAAACTAAACAACCCAGACATTGTTAAAGTTGCATAGGCCGATGGTTTTGAGTTTCTGCAATTTTTCTGAGATAAATATACTAAATTGATCGTTATAATCTACTGTACTTTAGTGTGAAGTAACCTTTATTTTAAATGGCTAACTTCTGAGATATTTGAAGTGCAAACATGTCAGATTAGTTTTGGCAAGCATGCCAAAACTCTGACTCCATAGGCTTCTGCAGTACCAGGTTCTATTGAATTGGCTTGGTATTCCCTTCTATGTGGCAACAAAGGCTTAATAAGTGAACCAGTATCTATATTAGATATGTAGAATCAATTCTAGATAATTGTTTGATGCTTGATCGGACTATGCAGCTTTAATCGATGTGGCATAATAAATAAACAAAAATCATGTGTAGTACAGATCGGTCCTGCAATGTGTGCAGACTAGTTTATGGATATCATATAAATTGGTAGCTGCAAGTAGCATCAATATCAGTTGCAGTACCACACCTAATTTGTTGCATACCAAACTGGATGGCCGAATCAGTTGAGCGTCCGTTTTCCGCGGTGGTAGATCGTGGGATTCGAACCCACGGGTTCGAACCTTGGTTGAGTCAAAGCAATGACCTAAAAATTCATACTTGTCGCTGCTTCCTAGCCTTATTAGGATAGGGTCAGGACTGGTTGGCTCAGTGTCAGGAAAATGTGACTGAGTGGGATATCATGTCGTGACAGTGCACACTCATGGAGACTTTTATAGTGCTGTCCCACTGGGAGACCAGACCGCCAGCACCATGACCTGATATCCCACTCAGTCACATTATCCTGACACGGAGCCAATTAGTCCTTGCCCTATCCTAATAATGCCCAGTGCCTGGCTCGGAAGTGATGGTGATTATCTCTCCGTGAATATGACATTTTGTTACCAACACATCGTTGCCCTATGGTTTGACTCAACAGAGATTCAAACTGCTGACCTTCTGCACGGGAAGCTTGCGCTCTACCGATTCGGCTACCGCGTCCGGTCTCTCCACATGCCCAGTGTGGGTTCGCGCAGTCAGTGACTTGCCAGAGCTGCGTTCGTTTGACCTTCTCAGGCGGCCCATGTTCAGTAGTCTAATAACCAATTCCAAATATATGAAAAGATTGGTGATCGTCCCCGTCCGTGGCTGAAATATCGCCTGCTCCTGATTTGTTTGAATTTAATTTTGGTTTAAAAACTGTTAAAAATGTTTCGGGCTCGCAGCAACTCAACTTTCATATCAATTTTGAGGTCATTGGTTTGACTCAGCCAGGGTTCGAACCTGGAGTTCGAATCCCACCACCTACCAGAACGGGAGGCGGACTCTCAACTCATTCAGCCATCGAGTCTGGTTAAGTATTAGATGCCAGAAAAAAATTAAATTAAAATAAAACCGCCCACCTGCCCGACCCTGATTTGTGTGATCAAAATGACGCTCACCAATTTTATATTTTTTGTATTTGGCCTAATGCAGACGCGTCGCTGTTGCAAACCACAGGACGCGCTTTTGACGTTTGTCGCACGGCCGGCTTTGGGGGGCAGCATTTCAGGGATGCAGCTATGTGTAATGCAGCAGCCTCTCCCTGAATGAATTATAGAGGCGTCCCACGCAGCGTCCGTCCATCCGGCAGGTGGCGCCACACCCAGAGATTGATGCGCAGCCGTCGCCATGATTCTGGAGGTTTCTCTTTGTTATCGGGGAGTGTGGGAAGAGGGGTGGGGGGTGGGGAGGTAATGGGGAGAATGGCGGAGGGGACGGGGGAGGGGGACGGCAGGCAAACGGGGCACATGGGGGAGGGGCAGGGGGGTGGAGGGGACGTGAGAGGTTGAGGGGAGGGCAGAAGGTGGGGATGGTGAGAGGATGGGGGGCTGGGGGGGGGGGTAACGGGGCGTATGGGGAGGGGGAAGGGAGGTTGGTTGGTTGTTGGAGTTTTACGTCATGGCAACATCTAAAGTCATATCAGGATTGGTACCAACTTGTGACATTGCACACTCATGGTGACTTTATAGTGGTCATGACCCACTGGGAAAACAGGCCGCCAGCACCATGACCTGATATCGCACTCAGTCATATTATCCTGCCACTGAGACAACCAGTCCTTGTGCTATCCTATTAATGCCGAGCGCCAGGCTGGGAAGCGACAAGTGTCAATTTTATAAGTCATTGGTTTGACTCGACAGGGAACCAAACGCCCAAACTCCTGATCTCCCGCATACGAGCCCCGCGTTCTAGCTATTCGGCCAGCACGCGCGGGAGGAGCGGCGTAGGGGGAGGTAGGGGGGTTAGGGGGGTAGGGAGGGGCGGCGGGGGAGGGGACGGGGGGAGAGGAGGGGGAGGGGGTAGAGGGAGATGCAAAGCCCGGTAGCCGTAGTTGGAATTCCAGGCATGCGCAGTCAGGGACAATCATCAACCTGGTGACGTTGGTGGCTGTCGGTGTGACACAGCAGGTATGATTCAGCTGACAGGAAATAGAGGATTTCCACCACATCCGGGTCCTGGCTTCCATATTCAGTAAAACCTCTCAAACCAACCATATCCACATCCACAGATCGACCACTCCCCTATATTGATCACGTTATTTGGGTCCCAAACGATTGTTCAGACAATACCATTGCAATGATAAAAACCTCCCTAAACCGACCACCTCCCGAAATGGACCATTTAAAGTCGGTCCCATGGTCGGTCGATTGGGAGAGGTACACAGGTGCGGAGTTGTGTACCACCTGAGATTACCAATATCTTGTGAGACAATTAACATATATCATGTTTTATACCATTTTATTGGATCACCATTTTTTTCTTTTTTTTGGTAAATATGTTTATTCTGCTGAATAAGTCTTTTGTCAGTGCCGAATCACTGGTCTTCCAGCCATTTTTCAATTCAGGGTTATTTACACAAAAGGTATATAGAATAAGGTGTACAATACCTGTTGAATACACAATTTACACCATGTAACACAATGAAATTCTGAAACCCAAAAGTTCCTTAACAATATGGTACAGTAGTGTCATATAACTAGATCAATATTAGTCAGATCAATGTGAGTATTTACATAGTATTTAGAATGTAAGCAGAAGTTATCTTCTGTATTCAGTTGGTAAACTTGTTGTAAGTTTTAATGTTTAGTTGCAGTTAGGCAAGCGGTATATAAATGTTGGTTTGTTAGGAAAATTCTAGTGTAACTCTAATGTAGTTAGTTATGTGAGTTTATGAATTATGTTGTTGGGGTTCCAATAGCTTTTTGGGGTTCCAATAGCTTTTTATTCCATCTGCATACCACATGGCAATCCCAAGCTAGGCTCCTACATCACCAATCTGCCTGCCCTCTGACGGTTTTGGCGAGAACTATTTCTGTATATAGCAGCGCACTGAACAGCATGACTAGGTCCGCTACCAGAAGACCCTCCCTCTGGTGGGAGTAACAAGAACTAAAGTTGTAGGTACGATTTGTTCACCGCACATGCTACACGGAAATGGTTGGTTGTTGGAGTTTTACATCCTGGCAACATCTCAGGTCATATCAGGACGCGCACCAAATTGTGACAGTGCCCACTCATGGTGACTTAATAGTGCTGCCACACTTGGAAATCAGGCCCCTGGCACCATCACCCAATATCCCACTCATTCCCATTATCCTGACACTGAGCTAATGCAATCCTTGCCCTATTCTGTAAATGCCGAGTAGATGGATCTTCCTGCTCGGGAGTAGATGGATCTTCCAGCTTAGTATACTCGTATAATGGCTTATGCAGCATATAATATATATGCACGCATAGAAAAGGCATTGGCCATAGCAATAGCATTGAGTCTACGGAGAATTGGTGGCATTGTTTCAAATACATCTTTTCATGCCCGACTCAGTAGAATGCGGGCCTCTCGTGTGGGAGATCGGGAGTTTGGTTCCCGGTCGAGTCAAACCAATGGCTTATAAAATTGATACTTGTCACCTCCTGGCCTGGCGCTTAGCATTAATAGGATAAGCCACGGACATTGTGCAAGGGCAAGTGGGATATTGGGTCATGATGCCAGCGGCCTGATTTCCCAGTGGGGCAGCACTATAAAGTCACCATAAGTGTGCACTGTCACAGGTCGGTACCCATGCTTAGATGTTGCCAGGACATAAAACCCCAACAAACAAACAACCACCTAAAATGGGGGACGAGTCGTGCGAATTGGTTAGTGTATTGCAAGCTTTGAAATGCTGGCTGTCGTCGTCGTCGTGATACGTCACGGCATTCCAATTTGAATGCAGCACTGGTGTCGCTAATCGGCTCCGAGACGCTCGGCCCATCTGGGCGTGCTCCTGTCAACAGGGTGAATAATGGCAGAAATGTTAACGATTAGGCCATTACCAGACTGGATGGCCGAATGAGTTAGAGCGTCCCTCTCCCGTGTTGGTAGATCATGGGTTCAAACTCTGGTCAAGTCAAACCAATGACTTAAAAATTGATACTTGTCGCTTCCTAGCCAGGCACTCGGCATTATTAGGATAGGGCAAGGAGCAGTGGAATGAGGAAGACCAGTCGTCTGCGACTGAGATTTCCCCTGCTTAAACAACTACCCCATCCGGATAAGACCATAGATGTACCTAGGACGTAAAACAACAACAAAACAAACTAATGTACCGAAGAAAACACACACAAAAAAACAGTTCACATTGCATTTGATTCAGTGGGAATAACACGCCCTGGACTCTACTTCTGGTAGATGGATGAGTCCACTCATCCGGTCACCTGCAAGCTTTCACTGCTTTCACACATGTCCTTCCGCCATTCCCCGCTCGTTGCTGTCTTCTTCTCACTTATCACTGAGCAGGCAATGCTCACACCTTTTTCTGCCCACCGCCCTACTACTGTAATGTTTCTGTTTATAGGAGACCAGACTGGATGGCCGAATGAGTTGAGCGTCCGTCTCCCACTTTGGTAGACCATGGGATTCGAACCCACAGGTTCAAACCCTGGTCGAGTCAAACCAATGACTTAAAAACTGATACTTATTGCTTCCTAGCCATTGCACTCGGCATTGTTAGGATAGGGCAAGGACTGGTTGGCTCAGTGTCAGGATAATGTGACTGAGTGGGACATCAGGACATAGTGCTGGCAGCCTTGGCTCCCAGGGGGAAGCACTATAAAGTCACCAGAGTGCGCACTGTCATAAGTCGGTATGCGTCCTGCTAAATGCTTAGACTTTAGATGTTGCCAGGACATAAAACTTCAACAACCAACCAACTCAACTCTTTAATTATAGTGCTGGGCTCGGGTGCTCCTCTCTCTTTGAGATTAGAAACTCTGATTACCGGGATGTCCTCTCTGTGTCGTTTACCGAATCCTTCCCCAATGCACGCCGGCAACCAGCGCAAACCTGCCCGGTGTTGACTCTGGTTAGTTACCAGCGGCTGGTCACACAAAGGCCACCGCACACTAAACGCTAATTTGTCTCGCTTTGCTTTGTATATTTTGGTTTTACATCCCAGCAACATCTAAGATCATATCAGGACTATATCACAGACTTGTTGACAGTCCTCACTCTTGGTGACTTAATAGGAAGAAAATAAGAGAAAAAATGTAACGCTCAACAATTGTTTGAGTTGCCCCGAGTATACATTTTTTACTTGACGCTGCTCCCCATTTTTGCATGAACTACTGTGACTGGTGCTGTACATTACACAGCAGGAGCCACTCCCTTAATTCTACATGATCGGTGCTGTAACTAATACACCACTGATCAAACTTAGATTATATAGACTGTCAATTCCAATAGTAAGATGGCCAGAAGACCGGTGCTCCGGTGCTGACAAATGTCATATTCAGGTGAAAAAATATTTGTTTAAATAGTGCCGCTCCCATTGGGAGACCGTGCTTCGACATCATGACTCCGATATCCCACACAGTCATATTATCATGACACTGAGCAAACCGGTCATTGTGCTACTGTTAGTAATGGCAATATCCAGGGCTAAGGAGTGACACACATAACTTGGTTAAGTCACACGAGGGCGGCATGAAATCCCCCACCACCCTTTCTCCCATCACTAGGAATTCCAACTTTTTCTGGTGTGAGGGGAGGGTGGAGGCCAACCATACGCTATCTGCACCACGTGACCATAACAAGTTGAAGACAGCATCAGCCTAATCCAGTCTAAAAACTGGAAGTTTAATTTACATATCCTGCCTCAGATGTCGAACTTGCTTTTGGCTGCTGTGCTCTGATCAGTCAGGGAGCGTTCATCAACTGCTGTGTCCAAGTTTTTCTTAAATATATATTTTAAATATTAAAATGGAAAGGTTGTATATTTTTCATTTTTATTTGAACTCAATTGGTTGGTTTTGTGTGTGTTTAAAACAAAATCTAAATACAGTAACATTATCAAAGAAAACATATGCTTCTTGCCTGATTTGTTTGTGGTGAAATAAATAATTAATAAATAAATGTTCTGTCAAAATCAGATCACAGAACTTACTTACATGTATAGATATACAAAATCAGACCACATCACTTGCATAATATAGATATTGCATGGAAAATAATACATGTTGTCTAAATAAATAAAATGTCATTTAAACGGTAAATTGTTAGTGGGTTAGGCAGGAAACGAGGTGTGATTAGTAATTAGCAAAGTGGGACACTCAGGAGCAAACCTTAATCAGTCTAGTCTCAAACAGCTGTAGGGGGATTTCCCAACCGAACAGACCAGCTGCGCTGATTAATCAACATTAACATCACCCTGTGGTGGTTAATCAATGGTAACTACACATTGGAGTGAGTAATCAACATTAATTGCATCTGCAGTGATTAATCAATATTAACTGCGCCCTGTGATGGTTAATCAACATTAACTGCATCCTGCGATGATTAATCAAATCTAACTGCACCATGCAGTGATTAATCAATGCTAACTGCACCCCTCGGTGATTAATCAGCGGTAACTGCACCATGTGATGATTAATCAATGTTACCTGCACTCTGCAGTGATTAATCAACATTAATTGCAAATGCAGTGATTAATCAATGTTAACTGCACCCTGCATTGTTTACTCATATTGCTATGGAACATTTGGGTTACAGAATTTCATTGAGTTACATGCTGCAAATTGTGTATTCAACAGTTATTGTATACCTTATTCTATATATCTTTTGTGTAAATAACCCTGAATTGAAAAATGGTTGGAAGACCAGTGCTTCAGCACTGACAAAAGACTTATTCAGCAGAATAAACATACTTACCACAGCAAAATAAAATAAAAATGCTAACTGCACCCTGTGATGATTAATCACGGTTACCTGCACTGTGTGGTGATTACTCAATGCTAACGAAATAGCGAATGGTAGACAGGAAGTGTGAACACTTATTTGTCTCTCATTTTTGCTTGAGTACAAGTAAATATGCAACACAAGGAATAGTTAGTAGCATGTGGTGAATAAGGGGTCAAATTTCCATGGATCATCAGCCCATGCTTTTTCTCATCTGTTCTTGAATGAATTTATTGACTCGGCATCAATAACATTTTGTGGGAAACTGTTCCATATATTTATGATCCTGTTTGAGAAACTGTGTTGCCTTAACTTCGAAATGGCTCTGGGTTTTACTAGTTTGAAAGTATGGCCCCGACTGCCTTCTCTTTTATTCAAGGTGAACAATTGGTTCATATCTATTTCATCAAAACCTTTCATAATTTTAAATACTTCAATTATGTCACTTCTTTTCCTTATGTAGGAAAGGGTAGGAAGTTTCAATTCTCTAAGCCGTTGTTCATAGGGTAAGTCCCTTATATCTGCAACTAATTTCGTTGCACTCCTCTGAACCTTTTCGATCTCCAGAATATCTTTCCAAAAAATTGGGTTCCAAATTTGTGGACAGTATTCCAAAATTGGCCTAACAAGAGACTGAAATAGAATGAGAAGATTGTTCTTGTTGAGGCGATGGAAAGTTCTTTTAATTATTCCTACTCTCTGGTTAGCATTTGAGATGATAGTTCTCATGTGTTTCTGAAAGGAGAATTGGGAGTCGAATGTTACGCCCAAGTCCTTTTCATAGCTGTCTTCTTGCAGGACAGTGTTCTTCATATTATAGGCATAATGAGGATTATTTTTCCTGTAATGAATAATTTTGCACTTCTTTTCATTGAAGGGCAATTGCCATTTCTCGGACCATTGTGCAAGTTTCAGAATATCCTCCTGCAAGAGATTTTTATCTCTTACATCTTTTATGGCTCGAAAGACTTTTGTGTCATCCGCAAATATTTTTAGGTTTGATGAGACACTGCCTGGCAGGTCATTTATAATTATTATAAATAATATTGGTCCCAGCACACTTCCCTGAGGTATTACTGAGGTGACATTCTTAAAGGAAGATTTTGTATTATCTACGACTACCCTTTGCTTTCTCTCAGACAGGAAGTCCTGTATCCATTAAGAAATTGATCCGGATATTCCCAGAGCTTTGATTTTGTTTAATAGTCTGTTGTGAGGCACACTATCAAAGGCTTTGGAGAAGTCCAGATAGATGGTGTCCCATGCCAGGCCATGATCCAGCTAGTCAGTCCAAATTTCCATCACTTCTAGTAGTTGTGTCAGGCAAGATTTGCCTCCAGTGAATCCGCGTTGGTCTGGAGATATCAATCCTAGTATATCCAAGTGTTCTACGACACGATCTCGGATTATTCTTTCTAGCATTTTACAGCATAGGGAGGTTAAACTCACGGGTCTATAATTTGATGCCAGGCATCTTGGTCCCTTTTTATGCAGGGGTTTGACATCAGCATCTTTCCATTGTTTGGGTATTTTCCTTTCAAATAGGCTTTTACGGAATAGCGATGTCAAAATAGGTCCAATTTGCTCAGAACACTCTTTGATGATTTTTGCATGGATCCCATCTGGCCCAGGTGCCTTGGAGACATTTAGTTTTTCAATTAATTTTTCTAACTGCACCATGTGATGGTTAATCAACATCAACTTGATCCTGCGGTAATTATGTGTGTGTGTTTATGGATATCTGAGTGAGTTGATGTCGATGTGTGAGTGTGAGTGTGTATGTGTGTGTATGTGTGTGTATGTGTGTGTATGTGTAGGGGTTGTGTGGATGTGGGAAGATGGTGTCGATGTGGGTGGGTGTAGGGGGGGGGGGAGTGCCATAATACAGAGGCATCAGCTGGTCCCCTGCGGACCCTTTATGGCACTGGCTGCACCATGACAGGTAATTCCAGCAGTGTCACATGCCATCCAGCAGGTGGCAGCACTCAGGGAAACCCGTCTCTTCCTAATAAAAAAAGTTTGTTTCATTTAACAACGCCTGTAGAGCACATTGATTTTTATCATTGGCTATTGGACGTCAAACATATAGTCATTGTGACATTTATTTGGAGGAAAGCTGCTGCCACCGCATAGGCTACTCTTTCCGATAAGCATAAGGGGTCTTTTATATGCACTTTCCCGCAGACAGGACAGAACACACCACAGCCTTTGATGAACCAGTTGTGTACCACTGGTTTCTCTTCTAATAGAGCCGCTGCAGTTGACTCCTGTTGGTTGGTTGGTTGGTTGTTGGAGTTTTACCTGCTGGCAACATCTAAGGTCATATCAGGATGGGTACCGACTTATGACAGTGCACACTCATGGCAACTTTATAGTGCCACCCCACTGGGAAACCGGGCTGCCAGCACCATGACCTGATATCCCACTCAGTCACATTATCCTGACACTGAGCCAACCAGTCCTTGCCCTATCCTAATAATGCAGAGCGCCAAGCCAGGAAGTGACAAGATTCAATTTTGTAAGTCATTGGTTTGACTCGACTGGGAATTGAACTCCCGACCTTCCGCACGAGAGACCTGCGCTCTATCAACTCGGCCACAGCATACGGTGTGTGTGGTATGCAGGTATGTACTCGTGTAGCGAAGCCAGATATGTCCGTGTGCTTCACTGCTCCCATACCGCTCCACCGAAGTCATGACAGCCGAGCGTTAGCATAGGGGATAGGTTACCTATTTATGGTGAACCACACTTCCACGGTGTGTGGTCAGGTTGACAACCCTCCCCGCTGGGATGGAGTGTTTAAATTCTTGCGACACATGCATCGGGGTCAGTTCATGACCAAGCACCCGACCTATCTAATACCCCTGTCACACTACGACGTAACGAGCCAACGTGAGCCTAACGTGGTCAGTTTTCGTCATTACGTTGGGTTACGTCATGATGACGTCAGAATGACGTTAGAATGACGTCGAGCTACGTCACATTACGTCGTGTTACGTCGAGTTACGTCGAGGTTTTGGACATGTTCAAAAATGTTGACGTAGCTCGAATGTAAGGGTTTACGTTCGCCATACGTTCTGTTCACGTTCAGTGAACGTCAATGACGTTAAACAGACGTTTTTCCAACGCTGCTCACTACGTTCAACTACGTTCCACTACGTTGACCCACATTAAACTGAGTGCAAATGCCCACGTGGTGTAATGGGAACGTCAGGAGAACGTCGGGAGAACGTCGGGAGAACGTCAGGAGAACGTGCATTCAACATACGTTCAACGTCTCATGACGTAGGTAACGTCATGTAGCGTTCTTCTGGCGATGGAATAACGTTCATAATGTTCCGTGAGCGTAATGACGTTGTCCTCTCTCGTTGAATGAGGGTATCACTACGCTTTACCGACGTTACGCTCTCGTCCACTACGCTGCATCCACGTTCAACTTCTGCCCAAATTTGCATACTACGCCCAGAAGTTCAACGTTCTTCACGTTCTCCCTACACTGACGTCATTACGTCGTAGTGTGACAGGGCCATAAGGAATAAAAGTGTGCACCAACAATTTGCTGTTTGCTGTTTTTATTTGGGTTCCAAGGTTGGAATATGGAGAACCAACCTAATCACATTTCTAATCATTTACATATTATTGTTTTTTCTTTGTATATATAACTTGTATTTTAACCCATAAATATATATATATGTATATATATATATATATATATATATATTCAGAGGTTAAAAGACAAGTTTTCAAAATTCCGAATTAGTTT
The DNA here is from genome assembly GCA_030323885.1 of Branchipolynoe longqiensis. Lineage (NCBI taxonomy): Eukaryota > Metazoa > Annelida > Polychaeta > Phyllodocida > Polynoidae > Branchipolynoe > Branchipolynoe longqiensis. The sequence continues at coordinate 30,223,855 of CM059194.1, forward strand.
AGTGTTCGCCGTGCTGCTTACCATTATCAAGTGGGTGACCACGTTATTGGGGTCGTTGATAATATATAGTACTGGTGTCGCCCTGTCTGAACTCACTGTGCTACTTACCATTGTCAAGTGGGTGACCATGTTATTGGGGTCGTTGATAATATATAGTATCTGATGTCGCCCTGTCTGAACTCACCGTGCTACTTACCATTGTCAAGTGGGTGACCATGTTATTGGGGTCGTTGATAATATATAGTATCTGATGTCGCCCTGTCTGAACTCACCGTGCTACTTACCATTGTCAAGTGGGTGACCACGTTATCAGGGTCGTTGATAATATATAGAATCTGGTGTCGCCCTGTCTGAGCTCACCGTCCTGCTTACCATTGTCAGGTGGGTGACCACGTTATCGGGGTCGTTGATAATATATAGTATCTGGTGTCACCCTGTCTGAACTCACCATGCTACTTACCATCGTTAGGTGGGTGACCACATTATCGGGGTCATTGATAATATATAGTATCTGGTGTTGCCTTGTCTGAACTCACCATGCTACTTACCATCATCAGGTGGGTGACCACGTTATCGGGGTCATTGATAATATATAGTATCTGGTGTCGTCCTATCTCAACTACCATCTTGCTTACCATCGTCAGGTGGGTGACCACGTTATTGGGGCCGTTGATAATATATAATATCTGGTGTGGCCCTGTGTCAACTCACCATCCTGCTTACTGTTGCCAGGTGGGTGACCGCGTTATCGGGATCGTTGACAACGGCGCGTGGCAGGAGCTGGTGACCATTTCTGCGCAGTACGTCTACAAGATCCCGCCCAACATGAGCTTCCAAGATGGCGCTGCCCTCTTCATGAACTACGTCACTGCGCACATGCTGCTCTTCGACATCGGCGGGATGAGGCCCGGCTGCAACGTCCTCGTACACTCAGTCGGTGGCGGCGTGGTAAGCACAGCGCCTAGTTCCCCTCTCACCGTCCAGGTGGCGCCCTCTTATGATTTATATACTGTATAAGCCATTATATGAGTATAATCAGCCTGAAAATGTGATCTACTCCCCAGCCACTAAGTCATCAGCTGGTTACCTCTTTTCATTAGGTCATCTACCGATACAACCTCACCTCCCCAGGTGGCGCCACCTACTCGCCCACGCCTCAGCTGTTGTTATGCTCACTCACTGTACCGCTGAAAATTCGGCTTAAAATTGTGGTTAATGGCATCGACTACGATATTCGCAGACAAAACGTTGGCTTACGGTGTATTATTTCCTTAGTAGTGATACAGGCGAGGGACGATATAAACCTGTTGGAGATCTATACGCTTAACTGCATGATTGTATCTTACGGCCTTCTTAGTAGCGACTAATGAAATCAACAAGTTACAATAGAAATATGCCAAAAGAAAACTATAAAAAAATGTATAGGTAAATGGAGTAAAACAAAGTAAGGTAAAATCCAGATTTTGACTGTTTGCAATCTACGAACAGGTACAACCTGTTAACAAGAAACAATACCAAAACCAAAATTATTACTAAAACAAAATTCAAAAGATTTGAATAAATTGGACTAGTGCTGCCCGGCGGTGAAAATAAGTGTTAATATGATTTTACGTTATGAGCGGGGTAAATAAATTCATCACACACATTTTTTTTGAAGAATAAGAAAATTGTCAGCATTGAGAGCATTAATTTTCTGGCCGCAGGTGGTATTAGTTATTTAAGCAAAACATTTCAGTGGTGAATAAATTTAAGAATAAGAATGGAAAGAAGATGAATGTTGATACGTTTATATTGATGATGGTACTGTTATGGCGGTGATGAAAATAGGGAATATTGCTCCTAGAGCGGGACTCGAACCCACATCTCGTTGCATTCCGGGCCAGTGTGCTAACCATTACACCACCAAGGTTCCCTGATATCACCATATGACCCATGCCTACCTGTATATGTGGTTCCTTGCCTGAGAGGTCAGTGCAGACCATTACAATAATAATGTATGTCGGCCAGCTGACAGGTGTAAGTCCATTTTGACGGTTAAGTTTCGTTGGTTAGATTCTGATGTTCTGCTAATGTGGAAAACAGGCATATATGTTGGGTAGAGCTGTAAAGATTGTAGTGTTCGGCAGTAAGTAGGCAGTGGGCAGTTGGCTGCACATAGGGGAGGCAGGAGAATGACAGAGCGGGTCTTGATGTCGATGGGATTGGTGGGCGGGGTTAGGAGAAGCAGGGAAGCGGACCAGTGCCAGGCCCAGAGCAGGGTTCGGATGCTCTCATCAATCGATGAGATGAAGGGCCTGTCTAGTAAGGTATATTTTGAGAGCCGACTTAAATCGCAGGTATATTGGCACCCCTCTAATTCTACGGGTGCGGAGAGGACATGCCACATGTTGCTTCCTCTGTGGATAGGGCTCTCGCTAAACAGTTTGTTGTTGGCCTGAGCATGCAGAGGAAGACACTCTCACTCATTCCAGGGCACCTGTCAGAGCGGTGTATTCAGCCCTCTTGTTGATGAGCGATAGTAGCCAGATGACTCTCCTAGTGTCGAAGTGGTTCACTTCAGACCTGTTTAGTTACTCCCACAACACTGTCTCTATAGCCGTGTTTACACGGGAGAGTTAAATCGCTTCATATAAATCGCCTTGCCTAGTTCGCCTCACATTCGCCGTGTAAACGCGATTCTGAGGCGGATTAGGGCTGATTCGCTTCATATGATTCACTTTATGTAAACCACCTTGCGAGGTGGTTTATATGAAGCGATTCAGCTGTTTCCTGGGCGGTGACTAAACAAATAGCAGTACTCGCCGGCTACAGGCTCACTAAGGCTGCTGGTTCCCGGCGCCGACACACTTTCAAACCCAGTCCGTGTAAACGCGCCACTACATCACTTCATATAAATCGATTTGCCTAAATCACTTCACAATTTCCCGTGTAAACACGGCTTATGACAGGGCTGCTGAACAACCCATGAGAAAAAGTGTCGAACACCGGGTTATGGATATAATCAGATGATTTTGCAATCTAATATTAATATGCTAAATATATGTTTCCAATGCTTGTTTATTATAAATCCGCTATTTTTTTAGTGAAGAATTTATGAAATCGGGTGGATAAATAGGCTTTACAAGTCGAATCGAGAGCATCTCGAGACCACCATCTTGCTTTTTTGTTCATTCTCACTCAATTGTTCAACTATACGCCAATACAGATAAGCCAGAAGGACACTGCAACCACCACCTCCACAGTTAATTCCTACTGAAGCAGTTGTTTGATTTAATAAAGTTGGTGCTTTTATTGGACTATGCAGCTTTAACGTTAGTGATCGAGGGAGAACTATTGCTTCCAATTCGATAGTAGTCATTGAGTGTAAAGTGCTTTCAGTTCTAATGAATGGTGATCTGGTAGTGCTTTATATGCAGTTCACATCCAACTGCACGATTCCACCCACATATAGGATGTGGTGTACCCCACCCCACCCACACCCACACCAGTACCATAACGACACCAGTATCCACACCCATACTCACACCCACACCCACACCCACACTCACACACACCCAACTCCCATACCTACACCCATAATCACACCTGCATGCACACCCACACATAAACTCACACCCCCAACCAAACCCACCCATCCCATTGACATACTCACACCCATATCCATACCCATAATCACAGCTGTACCCACCCCCACACTCCCATCCACACCAACACCCACACCAACACCCACACCCATATCTACATCCACACTCTCGAGGTATCCAACCACACTAACTATACGTTCTCTTGCCTCCTGGCTGTTGCTGGACTGAAAATGAATCACCCTATTCTAGCAATGGTCATTTATAAAATGAACCAACTGACAACGGATGGGTATGACATCCACCTGTGCTGGCTGCCTGGGCATGCCGGCATACAAGGAAACGAATGAGCTGATCGGGCTGTGAAGAAGGCCCTGAACTGTGATCTTGAACCGTGTCTGATCCCTCACTCTGATCTGAAACCACTAATAGCCACCCACATAAAATCCAAATGGCAACATGACTGGGATGAAAACATTAACAAAGTTAAAGAAATTGAACCATCTGTGGGAAAGCCACCACAGACTGATGCGGGAGGTCGGCGGGACTAAGTGGTCCTTAGCCGCTGCCGTATTGGCTACTCGTGGCTTACACACGCTTTTCTGCTCAAGGGGGAACCTCCCCCTGAATGTATTGGGTGTCAGTCCCCGCTGACACTCAAACACATTTGACTAAGTTGCGTTAATTTTTTGGCCATGCACCAATAGTTCTACACTGCAGACAGTATGCATGACCTTTTTACTAAGGTAAAACAGGAAAACATTTGAGCCTTTTTGAGGGCAGCTGGACTGTACCACTTCATATAGTTTACTAAATAGATTCTATCAATTATTAATAAAACTTTTCTTTTTCTATGGGAATTTGTTTCCCTTGACCACAAATATATGATTGTGAGCTTTCTAATTTAATGAGTGTCTATTGGCACATAATTGATTGTCTGCTTTTACATGTAAAAGCAATGGTTTGAACAAAAAACAAACATTTCTCGCCGTGAATATGGCCTATGCTGCCACCACGGCGTAAAGCAACCACCAATCAATCAATCAAAAACATCCACACTCAGAACCACACTCACACCCATACTCACACCCAGATCCACACAAACATTCACACCCACACAAACACTCACACCCATACCCGCATCCATATCCACACCTGCACCTGTATCCACACCCACATCCACATCCAGAACCACACTCACACCAGCACCAATGCTCACACCCAGCTACCTCACTCCCACATCCACACCCATATTCATACCCACACCCACATCCACACTCACAACCACCCCCACACCAACACTCACATCAACACCAACATCCACACTTACACTCACTCACACCCACACTCATACCCATACCCACATCCACACCCATATCTGCACCACACCCATACCCACACCCACACCCGCACCCACACTCACACCCACACCCACACTCGCACCCACAACCACACTCACACCCACACCCACTCACACACCCACACCCACACCCATGCCCACATCCTCAACCACACCACACCCATATTCACACCCACTCACTCACACCCACGCCCTCACCCACGCCGTCATCCTCGACAACGCTCCCATTCATACCAACACTCACACTCACACCTACACCCACACCCATACCCACTCACCCCACTCCCATACCCACATCCACTCACACCCACACCCTCACCCACACCCACTCACTCACACCCACGCCCTCACCCACGCCTTCATCCTCGACAACGCTCCCATTCACACCGTCACTCATACCCACACCTACACCCACCCCCATACCCACTCACCCCACTCCCATACCCACATCCACTCACATCCACTCACACCCACACCCTCACCCACACCGACTCACTCACACCCACGCCCTCACCCACGCCGTCATCCTCGACAACACTCCCATTCATACCAACACTCACACCCACACCTACACCCACACCCATACCCACTCACCCCACTCCCATACCCACACCCACTCACACCCTCACCCACACTCACTCACTCACACCCACACCCACACAGTCACACCCACTTCCACTCACACCCATACCCATACCCACAACCACACCTGCACTCACTCACACCCATACCCACAACCACAACCACACCCACACCTGCACTCACTCACACCCACACCCATACCCACACCCACCAACTCCCACTTCCACCCACACTCACACCGGCACCACCCACACTACCCCGCCCCTTCTCCCGTTGCAATATGGCGCTGTCCACCGCTTGCCATCCCGCCGCCATTATGGCCGCTATAAACCAATAATTTTACCGGTAACCGGACACGGCATCCATGATGACCGCCATAAAAGCCACGAGCGGGGGAGACTTTGGGCTGGGAATAGAACCTTAAAAGCATCAGATCAGTTAGCTACCAGGGCGTCTCCGGCGTTTTAAAACAGGCGGGGAAATGGCGGGGGTGGGGGGAGGGAGGTGGGGGGAGGGGGGTGGGGGGCCGGGGAATAAGCCTAAACAAACGCGCTAACTGTCGGAATATTGAGACAGTTTGTTGAGCATATATTTAACATGGTCTTTCCATGGTTACGATTACAGGTCACACCTATTCTAGATTGATAATATGACATTAAACTAAATGAGGCCATTTATCGACCGAGTCTAGTTGGATATCAATCTGTAAAAGGTAAGTCCTGTAACATTAACGGTGGAAAGCCGATATTAAATATTGATTGCACCAGCCTAGTTTATTATTATGTAGATGTGCCAGTTGTCATCATTTCAATTCTTTTGTACTTTGTTGGGTTTTTTTTAGTACCTTTTAGTACCTTTTAGTACCTTTTAGTATTTGTTTACTATTTTTTAGTATTGCTTTTTTGTATATTTTGTTGTATTTTAGTTGTATTTTTAAATTTGTTGTTGGTACTCTCAGTATTTGTTCAGTATTCTTTTAGTAGGCCTATTCTTTTAGTATTTTTTTGTATTTTCTAGGTATTTTTTAGTACTTTATAGTATTTAACTTTAAAGTAACCGGGACTATTTTGAAATCATGTTCTGCTACTGTTTCTTAAGCCAGCAATGGAGTATTTCGAACCGGCCTAACTTGAAAGTAGTACTGTTGAAGTGATACTACCACCGTTAGTCTGTCTTGATATGACGTTAGATTTTGCTAGGAGGTAAAACAACAACAAATAAACAAACACCTCGAGCAGATTGCCTAGCTCGTATAGCTCCGAAAACGGCCACATCTTGAGTGGGTGATGTTTCTCTTGCTTGGGCTTTACGTCCTAGAAACATATACGGTCATATCATTACAGGTATCGACATGTGACAGGACCAGACGGGATGGCCGAATGAGTTAGAGCATCCGTCTCCCGTGCTGGTAGATCGTGGGTTCGTGGGTTCGAACAATGGTCGAGTCAAACCAAAGACTTAAAAATTGATACTTGTCGCTTCCTAGCCAGGCGATCGGCATTATTAGGACAGGGCAAGGACTGGTGTGCTCAGTGTCAGGATAATGTGACTGAGTGGGATACCAGGTGATGGTGCCGATGGCCTGGTTTCCCAGTGGGACAGCACTATAAGATCACCATGAGTGCGCACTGTCAGTACCCATCCTGATATGACCTTAGATGTTGCTAGGACGCAAAACAACAACAAACAAACAAAACATGTGACAGTGCACACTTATGCCGACTTCAATAGCGATGCCCCTCTGGGATACCAAGCTACCAACACCATGACCCAATAACTCACCCAGTCACATTATCCTGATACTGAGTAAACCACTCCTTGCCCAATCTTAGTTATTCCGGATACCAGGCTAGGGAGCGACAAGTATCAATTTGGCAAGTCATTGGTTTGACTCGGTCACGGTTCAAGCAATGGGAAGCCAGTCATCGCTTTTGCTGACTCAGCCATCTTGGCCGATCGTGCGTTGGCAGATGAAATAAACGGCTAACCACATACCGTCGCCGTGCTTTGATTGGATTCGTTAGTACTCATTATCATTTCCTTATTGTTTTTGTTTGTTGCGTGAAAAAAAACACAACCGGTGTCACAAAATAGAATTTCCCCCAAAAAAATGTTCTCCCCCTGGCGAATCTATTTCTAAATATAACTCCCCCCCCCCACTCTCTTTGAAATAAAATGGCCCTGACCCGCGAAATTCAGGTCGAAATAAAATAGAGGGAAGCAGAGGAGTGGGGTGGGGGGCAGGAGGGTGGTGGTTTATAGGGAAGGGAGTGAAGGAGGTGTAGGAAGTGAGGGATGAGGTGGGAGGTGAGGGGGGCAGGAGGGTGGTGGTTTATAGGGAAGGGAGAGAAGGAGGTGTAGGAAGTGAGGGATGAGGTGGGAGGTGAGGGGGGCAGGAGGGTGGTGGTTTATAGGGAAGGGAGAGAAGGAGGTGGAGGAGGTGGAGGGATGAGGTGGGAGGTGAGGGAGGAGGGTTTGGGAGGTGAGGGGAGGTGAGATGGGGAGGTGGGAGGTGAGGGGGAGCAGGAGGGTGGTGGTTTATAGGGAAGGGAGAGAAGGAGGTGCAGGAGGTGAGGGATGAGGTGGGAGGTGAGGGAGGAGGGTTTGGGAGGTGAGGGGAGGTGAGATGGGGAGGTGGGAGGGGAGGGGGGCAGGAGGGTGGTGGTTTATAGGGAAGGGAGAGAAGGAGGTGGAGGAGGTGAGGGATGAGGTGGGAGGTGAAGGAGCAGGGTTTGGGAGGTGAGGGGAGGTGAGATGGGGAGGTGGGAGGTGAAGGGGGCAGGAGGGTGGTGGTTTATAGGGAAGGGAGAGAAGGAGGTGGAGGAGGTGAGGGATGATGTGGGAGGTGAGGGAGGAGGGTTTGGGAGGTGACGGGAGGTGAGATGGGGAGGTGGGAGGTGAGGGGTGCAGGAGGGTGGTGGTTTATAGGGAAGGGAGAGAAGGAGGTGTAGGAAGTGAGGGATGAGGTGGGAGGTGAGGGGGGCAGGAGGGTGGTGGTTTATAGGGAAGGGAGAGAAGGAGGTGGAGGAAGTGAGGGATGAGGTGGGAGGTGAGGGAGCAGAGTTTGGGAGGTGATGGGAGGTGAGATGGGGAGGTGGGAGGTGAGGGGGCAGGAGTGTGGTGGTTTATAGGGAAGGGAGAGAAGGAGGTGGAGGAGGTGAGGGATGAGGTGGGAGGTGAGGAAGGAGGGTTTGGGAGGTGAGGGGAGGTGACATGGGGAGGTGGGAGGGGAGGGGGGCAGGAGGGTGGTGGTTTATAGGGAAGGGAGAGAAGGAGGAGGTGAGGGATGAGCTGGGAGGTGAGGGAGGAGGGTTTGGGAGGGGAGGTGAGAGGTGAGGGAAGGAATGGTTAGGAGGGGAGGAGGGAGGGAAGGGAGGAGGGGATGGGAAGGGAGTGGAGAGGGAGGTTTTATTTCGAAATAAAATCTACGGGGGCGATTTGATTTAATTAGATGTTGCCAGGACGTAAAACTCCAACAACCAAACAAGCTTTCGGTTTTCCACCCTGCATCCCCTAAGTATGTGTTAATCTGTTTCCTCCAGGGTCATGCTCTCTGCCAGCTCTGTAGGACAATGGATGATATTACAGTGTTCGGAACAGCCTCCTACTCTAAGCACGATGAGATCAAAAACAACGTAGATCACCTCTATGACCATGTGGTGGACTACACCATGGAAGTCCGCAAGTAAGTTTTCAGACAGTTTCTTGGCAAATGAATTTTATTCATATATATATCTTGTGTTAGTGGCACAACACTTGTTTTCGGACCATACGTGTTACAGGTAAATAGGTATTTACGCAAATTGCTAACATTGTTTTTATATAATAAATTGAAGTGTGATGTAAATTCTGAAATTAAAGTGTGTACAATGCACTAAGTAATGAGTATGAGGTACATTAAATCATTTTACATTTACATACAGGGTTTTAGTTGTTGGCTTAGGATTGCTGCACAGCAACACATCCACTATATTATATATAGCCAAACTGGAGGTGTATAGCAAGAATACAGCATACACTCACACTGCATATGTACAGGTAAATACATGTATATCAGCAGTACTGCATGGTCTCACACTGTAGGTGTACAGATAAACACATCTATAGTAACAGTACAGCATACACTCACACTGTAGGTATACAGATAAGCACATGTATAGTAACAGGACAACATACACTCACACTGGAGGTGTACAGGTAAACACATCTATAGCAGCAATACAGCATGCAATCACACTATAGGTGTACAATTAAACACATCTATAGTAACAGCACAGCATACACTCAGACTGTCGGTGTACAGGTAAACACATCTACAGTAACAGTACAGCATACACTCACACTGTAGGTGTAGAGGTAAGCACATATATAGTAACAGTACAGCATACACTCGCACTGTAGGTGTACAGTTAAACACATCTATATTAACAGTACAGCATACACTGACACTGAAGGTGTACAGGTAAACACATCTATAGTAACAGTACAGCATACACTCACACTGTAGGTGTACAGGTAAACACATCTGTAGTAGCAGTACAGCATACACTCACACCATAGGTGTACAGGTAAAAACATCAATAGTAGCAATACAGCATACACTCACACTGTAGGTGTACAGGTAAACACATCTATAGTAGCAGTACAGCATACACTCACACTGTAGGTGTACAGGTAAGCACATCTATAGTAACGGTACAGCATACACTCACACTGTAGATGTACAGGTAAACACATCTATAGTAACAATACAGCATACACTCACACTGTACAGGTAAAAACATCTATAGTAGCAGTACAGCATACACTCACACTCACACTGTAGGTGTACAGGTAAACACATCTATAGTAACGGTACAACAGGCAGTCACACTGTAGGTGTACAGGTAAACACATATATAGTAACAATACAGCATACCCTCACACTGTTGGTGTATAGGTAAACACATCTATAGTAACAGTACAGCATACATGCACACTGTATGTGTACAGGTAAACATATCTATTGTAACAATACAGCATACCCTCACACTGTTGGTGTATAGGTAAACACATTCATAGTAACAGTACATCATACACTCACGCTGTAGGTGCACAGGTAAACAAATCTATAGTAACAGTGCATCATACACTCACACTGTAGATCTACAGGTAAACACATCTATCGCAGCAATACAGCATACACTCACACTGTAGGTGTACAGGTAAACACATATATAGTAGCAGTACAGCATACACTCACACTGTAGGATACAGGTAAACGCATCAATAGTAATGGTACAGCATACACTCACACTGTAGGTGTACAGTTAAACACATCTAAAGTAACAGTATAGCATACACTCACACAGTAGGTGTACAGGTAAACACATCTATAGTAGCAGTACAGCATACACTCACACTGTAGGTGTACAGGTAAGCACATATATAGTAACGGTACAGCATACACTCACACTGTAGGTGGACAGGTAAACACATCTATAGTAACAATACAGCATACCCTCACACTGTTGGTGTATAGCTAAACACATTTATAGTAACAGTACATCATACACTCACACTAAATGAGTAGAGGTAAACACATCAATAGTAACAGTACAGCATACACTCACACTGTAGGTGTACAGTTAAACACATCTATAGTGACAGTACAGCATACACTCACACTGTAGGTGTACAGGTAAACACATCAATATTAACAGTACAACATACACTCACGCTGTATGTGTACAGTTAAACACATCTATAGTAACAGTACAGCATACACTCACACCGTAGGTGTACAGGTAAGCACATCAATAGTAACAGTACAGCATACACTCAAACTGTAGGTGTACAGTTAAACACATATATAGTAACATTACAGCATACTCTCACACTGTAGGTGTACATGTAAACACATCAATAGTAACAGTACAGTATACACTCACGCTGTAGGTGTACAGGTAAACACATCAATAGTAACAGTACAGCATACACTCACACTGTAGGTGTACAGGTAAACACATCAATAGTAACAGTACAACATACACTCACGCTGTAGGTGCACAGGTAAACAAATCTATAGTAACAGTACAGCATACACTCACACTGTAGGTGTACAGTTAAACACATATATAGTAACAGTACAGCATACACTCACACTGTATGTGTACAGGTAAACACATCTATAGTAACAGTACAGCATGCAGTTACACTGTAGGTGTACATGTAAACACATCTATAGTAACAGTACAGCATGTACTCACACTGCATGTACATCAATAACACACAGCTTTATAATGACTCTTATCTACATTTCTTACATTTATATAAACCTTCATATTCCTCACATCGCTATTCATACCGTGTACTGTGCATTTCTCCAGAATCTCCCCTGAGGGTGTGGACTTGGTGCTTGACTGTTTGTGTGGTGAAGACACAAACAAGGGCATCGGCCTACTCAAGCCTCTCGGAAAATATGTTCTTTATGGTAAGTAAGTCTGTAAAGACTGGTAGTATATTTTTAATTTCTTCCTTTTATCCAGCTTCTACAAAAAGCATTTAGATAGATACCGATACTTGAAGTAGGTCTGTACTCGCCACATCTGAGAACCACTATTTGTTTTAAAAGAAATCTAGGCACACAATTATATATATATATATATGTAATATATATATATATATCACTATATATAACTATATATCACTGTATATCACTATATATCACTATACATATCACTATATATCACTATTTATATATCACAATATGTATAGTGATTAAGAAGGGCAATGTAAAATACGACAATTGTAATAATAAGAGTCAATAAGACAGTGTATAATACTTCAATTTCAAATATAATGTGTTTCAACAGTGAAAATAACGCAAAACAAAATCGAATAACATCTTCTGAAATCCTTTGGGATATTAGGGAATGTTTTTGTTGTTCTTGTTAATGGATGACAACATGTGAAATTACAAAAGAAATAAACATATTTACCAAAAAAAAGAAAAAAAAGAATTCCCCCATTTAAAAAATACTTTATAACTTATAATTAGCAGCTGAACCATCCAAGAAGAGTTATTTGTATGTTATATGTGTGAGGTGGCCAATAAATGTGGTGCTGACATGTACATACATTTGTGCTTCAGTACTTTGAAATTGTTATATCTGAGTTTCTGTAGATCGGCATTCCGAATGTATCCCTTATATGAATGTAAGTTTGATGTAGAAATAACGTCTTGTGCCCACGTGGAAACATTCCTCAGGTGTCTGGTGGGCATTAGTTTTCAAATATAATCTTATGTGCTACCTTGTTGTAAAGTGCATCCTCACTTTTAGATAAAAGATTCACCCAGTACTTGTAGTACACGGGTGAAGACCAGCCTTATATAAATACAGGCGAAAATAGCGTTAGTATGGAACATGACCTAGAAACTGTGGCTCCAGTATCAAATGGCTACCCATATAGGCACAGAGTTGGTGAAATGGGAGAGAATGCAAAAAGACAAGATGGCGGCCGCAGAACGCCGTCGATTTCACTTTTAATTCTTATTAAGCTAGATATTATATTATATTTTTCAACTCAAAGGTAGCGGGCTATTAATAATACATATGTAATGGGGCTGTCACACTATAATGCTTCTCGCCGGCGACCCGTCAACGTGTGGTGTTTTTGGGCGATATTTGGTGAAATATGGAGAAGCGCTGGTGGCGCGTTATCGGCGCGTCGGTACACGTCGGTACACTATCTTGGACGTTGACGGTCGGCGGACAACGTCGGCGCGCATTATTGGTCGCTGATTGTTTTGAACATGTCAAAAACTTCCAGCGACCGGCAACGCGCGGGAGTAAATGGGTAAGAACGCTAGGAGGACGTTAGGCGCGCGTCGCGCTGCGTTGGACGCGCCGGAATAACGTTATGGGAACGCTAGGAAGACGGCGCGCGCGCGGGAGGGTCGTTGCTCACACGTTGCTGTGTGTGTGTCTCTGTGTGTGTCTCTGGGTGTCTCTGTATGTGTCTCTGTGTGTGTCTCTGTCTGTGTCTCTGTATGTGTCTCTGTCTGTGTCTCTGTCTCTGTGTCTGTCTGTGTCTCTGTGTATGTCTCTGTATGTGTCTCTGTCTGTGTCTCTGTGTCTGTCTCTGTATGTGTCTCTGTCTGTGTCTCTGTGTCTGTCTCTGTATGAGTCTCTGTGTCTCTGTGTATGTCTCTGTATGTGTCTCTGTCTGTGTCTCTGTATGTGTCTCTGTCTGTGTCTATGTATGTGTCTCTGTCTGTGTCTCTGTGTCTGTCTGTGTCTCTGTGTATGTCTCTGTATGTGTCTCTGTATGTGTCTCTGTCTGTGTCTCTGTGTCTGTCTCTGTATGTGTCTCTGTCTGTGTCTCTGTGTCTGTCTCTGTATGTGTCTCTGTGTCTCTGTGTCTGTCTCTGTATGTGTCTCTGTGTCTCTGTGTATGTCTCTGTATGTGTCTCTGTCTGTGTCTCTGTCTGTGTCTCTGTGTCTGTCTCTGTATGTGTCTCTGTCTGTGTCTCTGTGTCTGTCTCTGTATGTGTCTCTGTGTCTCTGTGTATGTCTCTGTATGTGTCTCTGTCTGTGTCTCTGTATGTGTCTCTGTCTGTGTCTATGTATGTGTCTCTGTCTGTGTCTCTGTGTCTGTCTGTGTCTCTGTGTATGTCTCTGTATGTGTCTCTGTATGTGTCTCTGTCTGTGTCTCTGCCTGTGTCTCTGTCTGTGTATCTGTTTGTGTCTCTGTCTGTGTCTCTGTATGTGTATTTGTATTTGTCTCTGTATGTGTCTCTGTCTGTGTCTATGTATGTGTCTGTGTGTGTGTCTCTGTGTCTGTGTGTGTGTCTCTGTGTCTCTGTGTGTCTGAGTCTGTGTGTGTGTCTCTGTGTCTGTGTGTGTGTCTCTGTGTCTGTCTCTGTGTCTCTGTGTGTCTCTGTGTGTCTGAGTCTCTGTGTGTGTCTCTGTGTCTCGGTGTGTGTCTCTGTGTCTCTGAGAGAGAGAGAAACAGAGACAGAGACACAGACAGAGACACATACAGAGCCACAGACAGAGACACACACAGAAACCCAGACATAGCCCCAGACACAGAGACACAGACACAGACACATACACATAGACACAGACAGATACACATACAGAGACACAGACAGAGACACAGACAGAGAGACATACAGAAACCCAGACAGAGACACAGACAGAGAGACATACAGAAACCCAGACAGAGACCCAGACACAGACACACAGACACAGACACATACACATAGACACAGACAGAGACACATACAGAGACACAGAGACACAGACACAGAGACACAGACAGAGACACATACAGAGACACAGACAGAGACACATACACAGAGACACATACAGAGACACATACAGAGACACACACAGAGACACACACATAGACACAGACAGAGAGACATACAGAGACCCAGACAGAGACACAGACACAGAGACACAGACAGAGACAGAGACAGACACAGACAGAGACAGACACAGAGAGAGACACAGAGAGAGACACATACACAGAGACACATACAGAGACACACACAGAGACACAGACAGAGACACAGACAGAGACACAGACAGAGACAGAGACACAGCGCGCCGATATACGTTACCACAACGTTGGCCGCGCGCTACTAACACGCTGCGTCAACGTCCAATTTCCCCATATTTCCCCTAAATCTTTAACGTTTCTCGACGCGCAAGATAGTACTTTCAACGCTGACGGGTCGCCGAGAGAAGCGTTGTAGTGTGACAGGCCCATTAAGAATAAATGTTGCTTCTTAGATTGTGAAATTAGGCTCTCATTTCATTGACCCGTATTTTCGACAGCTTTTACATAGGGTTGGTTTGCACCCCTACTGCAGCAGTACAGGGTGAATCTTGTATCTACCTCACTTTGCGCATGACTGGCACTAATATATTTAACATGGTCTTTGCACTGTTATGGTTACAGGGCACACCTATCAAATATTAATATAAAGCTTGATGAAGCCACATATTGGCCGAGTTTTTGTTTGTTTGTTTTATTTGTAAATATAGTTTATTCATTGAATAAAGTCTTTTGTCAGGGCCACGGCACTGGTCTTCCAGCCATGTGACAATACAGTTATTCACAATATATGTATATGTAGTCTGATATTGTCATCAGCAGCTAGCTCAAGTCAGATGAAATAACAATATTAATCATATTAGTCATATTAGTCATATATCAATTGTATCATAGCTGTGTCACATAACCTTAAACACTCTGATCATGACCAGCACTAATATATTTAACAAGGTCATTCCACTGTTAGGGTTATAGGACACACCTATCGCAGTTTGATATAAAATTAGATGAAGCCACATATTTACTGAGTCTTGTTAGATATCAATTCATGATAAGCAGCTGATAAGTACGTCCATTAACCTTAATCACACTGAGGATGACCAGGACAAATATATTTAACAAGGTCATTCCGCCGTTAGGGTTATTGGACACACCTATCCCAGATTGATATAAAAGTAGACAAAGCCACATATTGGCTGAGTCTGGTTAGATATCAAGTCATGATAACTATATCCTATAACTTTAATCACACTGCGCATGACTAACACTAATATATTTAACATGGTCATCCCACTGTTGGGGTTACAGGGCATGCCTATCACAGATTGATATCAAACTAGACATTGATAGATATTGGCTGAGTCTAGTTAGATATCAATTGTATGGTAGCTGTGGCTCGTACCTTTAAGCACAGGGCATGTCTAGCACTAATTTATTTAACTTGGTCATTCCACTGTTAGGGTTATAGGGCACGGCTATCACAGATTGATATCAAACTAGATGAAGTCACATCTTTGCTGAGTCTAGTTTGATAGCACACTAGGTACATCCTGTAACACTAATCACACTGTACATGACTAGCACTAATATATTTAATATGGTCACCATTAGGTTACAGAGCACAGCTATCGTGGATTGATGTCAAACGAGATAGACTTGGCACTTAGTGGCTGAACCTAGTTAGATATCAATCTGCGACAGCTAAGTGGATTGATGTCAAATGAGATAGACTTGGCACTTAGTGGCTGAACCTAGTTAGATATCAATCTGCGACAGCTAAGTGGATTGATGTCAAACGAGATAGACTTGGCACTTAGTGGCTGAACCTAGTTAGATATCAATCTGCGATAGCTAAGTGGATTGATGTCAAATGAGATAGACTTGGTACTTAGTGGCTGAACATAGTTAGATATCAATCTGTGATAGCTGAGTGAATTGATGTCAAACAAGATAGACTTGGCACTTAGTGGCTGAACCTAGTTAGATATCAATCTGCGATAGCTACGTAGATTGATGTCAACCGAGATAGACTTGGCACTTAGTGGCTGAACCTAGTTAGATATCAATCTGCGATAGCTATGTAGATTGATGTCAACCGAGATAGACTTGGCACTTAGTGGCTGAACCTAGTTAGATATCAATCTGCGATAGCTAAGTGGATTGATGTCAAACGAGATAGACTTGGCACTTCGTGGCTGAACCTAGTTAGATATCAATCTGCGATAGCTAAGTCCTCTAACGTCAAACGAGATAGACTTGGCACTTCATGGCTGAACCTAGTTAGATATCAATCTGCGATAGCTAAGTCCTCTAACCTCAATCAGGAACATCTCTGCTAAGTATTTATTACACCACCATAATATTGAGTTTTTACTTTCATTATGCAAAGATGCCAACTTTGTGATCAAATATAAACTGGTTATTAAATTTGAACGCAGTGACTATTTCACTGTCCATTTCTGAAACAAATTGACCAGACAAAGAAAAGTCACTTTGAGGTAGTTGTTAGTCAGGCCATTCAACATTACAGATTAACTGACTAATAAACGTAAAGAAATAATATTTATTTCGATTCCAATGCTAACTCTACAATTTGTCAAAAGCTGTTGCTTTAATCTAAAAGCATAACGTACAGTTGAATCCGTGTATTGTAATCGCTTCTTATCCTAATTCCCAAATAGCCAGAGATATATAATAATAATAATAAAATATTTATTTCCACATGATCAATATACACACAAGTTGATATTTATATCAGTAATTTGTTCACATGAAAAAGGAGAAATCAGAAGTACAATACTTATGAGGTGCTTTCCCCATTTAAAAATAACACAGATCGTGGAGTATCCGACTAGTTGAGTCAGAACAGGCCTAAATTGAAGGTAGTACCAGTCAAACGGTACTAGAGCCATCAGCAGAGAATTCTTGAATATGTTATACGGCATGAAAAAAGCCCTGCTCAGTGTCGGTGGTGTAAGGAATCTGCCTGCAGGTTTGTTTTCATCTATTTCTTCATCCTGTTATGTACCACCATCTCCTATAGTATGACAGAACACTTATTAACTTGGGTATGAAGTAACTAGCAGCAATATTACCATTGTTATCAAAGTAATAATATTTATATACTAACTTTTTACAATTACATTATTATATCAGATCTTTCAGTGACCGAATCCCAGCAAAGTGTCAATGCAGTTTAAAAAAAAAATCTGATTTGCATTTATTTGTTATCTTTCTTTTGTACATTGTAGGTTCCTCAAATATTGTGACTGGTGAAACAAAGAGTTTCTTCAGTTTTGCAAAGGCAGTAAGTAATAGCTTACCATGGAACAATAAGTAATTTACTCATTTCCCCATTCACCCTTACTCACGATATATATATGTATATCCACTTTACCATCGTCCTATCCCCACAACTCCTAACTTGCTATTGCTTGCCAACCTTCCACCCCCTCCATCCCCCCCCCCACTCCCCCCCCCCACCAAATCACCACTTCCCACTGCTATAATCAACACCGCTTTAAAGGCTCCGTTATCTGCGTTTAATTATTACAACACATAATGGAAATAGCATAATTTCACCATCTGAATTTCACCATCGAATAATGTTACAATAATATAAAATACTTAGCTAGTATTATTCCGTAATGTTGTACATAAAACACGAGGCAACAATCATCAGAGTAATCTTTGTCTTTCTTCTCCCCATCCCCATCCCACTCCACCACCAGAATTATCGCCGTCTGTTTATGTTACCATATGTATCAATTGATTCACTAATGCCTCGGTCACAAATGCGTTACGGCGTGCTTGCGGTGACCGTAACTCGCCGCATTGGCCAGACTGTACTGTGACCCTACGGTGAGTTACGGTCGCCGCACTGTAGCCGTACGGTTTTTTTGATCGCCGCAATTTTTAAAGTCGGAGTTATCTTAACTTAAAAAAATCGCAAAGCCGCAGGCCGCAATCCTGGTAATCCAGACTCCACAACACCGTACGCTCATCTTTGTTGACATCGATAAAAGGGTAGTAAAATGAATATCAATATGGTACAAAATTCAATTAAACGCGTGTATATAATCAAGACAAACCGTACGATTTGTGAAGAGATAAACCGCAGACCGCAACGCCGTAGCATTAACATAAACCGCAAGAACCGCAGACCGCAGCACCGTAACGCGCCCGCAGCATTTGTGACCTAAGCATAAGCAGGTAGCTGCGTTTTTTTAATACACTTTTTTTCACCTAGACCCCCTCCTTGATTATATCTGCAGGCAATGAGGGAATTTAAATTCATGTATCTCTCATTCATTGTGCATTTACGAGATACAATATATATATATATATATATATATATATATATATATATAAAGCAAGGACTAGATGATGACATTGTGTGAGCAAAGGAATTTGGTGGCCATATACAAAAAATATATATATATATAAATATATATATATCTATATGTATATGCATACATACTAATGTATATATAGATATATTGTCAAGAGTTATCAGGTTATGTTCAGGGTTCTCGCTAAATAGAATGAGGGATGGCGGGCTCGCCATCTGTTGGCAGTGTAAATTGATTTATTCAGTAAGCCCGTCATCCGTTGGCCGCAACTTATACATACTGCCTATGAATTTCCACCAGCTCTACCGATTCCCGCCATCCCTTTCCTACCAACTCTACCGATTCCCTCCATCCCTTTGATGGAGGGAATCGTTGCAACCAATTATATATATAAATTGGCTGCAACATCTAAGGTCATATCCGTCCTGATATGACCTTAGATGTTGCTAGGACGTAAAACAACAACAAACAGACAACCCTTTCCTACCAGCTGCACCAATTCCCGCCATCCCTTTCCTACCAGCTGTACTGATTCCCGCCATCCCTTTTCTGAATACTGGGCAGACCACTCATATGATTGTATATATATATATATACATATGTGTGTATTTGCATATATACACACATGTGTACATATACAACACATATATATATATACAACACACATATATATATACATAATATTGCCTGTATGCATGTGCTCATGTTTACATGTCAAGCAATGGTGGAGTGAGGCTTCTGTGTGATAACGTATGACGTGTCTTGTACATGACATTTTCGTTGTAAGCACTGCCCAAATATAATTGAACTAATGCACCGATTCCTTACCCACCACCCTAAGTGGTGGGGGGCTCTACCTGCAGCTATAACGGTACCATTAAGGTGGATAAAAACTCATAATTTTCAAACATGAAATGGTTTTAACATTACTCATCCATAATGCATGTAGCAAAATTATTTATAATTATAAATACTTTTTTTTTGGTAGGCCAAGCAAATTCCGATCATGGTCAATTGGTCTTCCTTATTCCACTGTTCATTGTCCTATCCTAATAATGCACCAGGCTAGGTAGCGACACCTATCAATTTTGTTTGAGTCATTTGTTTGAGAATCACACGACTGACCATACATGCGCTCAACTCATTTGGCCATCCCATCTGGTCAATATCTCGTATATGTTCCACATTCCCGTGGGTTAACGCCCTGGGGATTTAAATTGGAAAATCACTGAAGTGGCAGGTGGGCATTTACCTACACATGGACGTTTAAGGGATGGGCGTTTACAAAATATTGGCCAAGTGGGGGTGGGGGTTGGGGGGTTGGTTAACCCACACATGGGCATAACATGCGAGAATACAGTATATGTGAACACTATATCTGAAAAGATGAACCTGAAGTTATGAGAGTAATGCTACTATCGTGCCTACCAGGTCAAGCCCTCCACCCGGAAGTGTTAACATTGTAACAACCTAGATTTTCCCCCACCCACCCACCCTTGATCTCCTACCTCCTTCCTTGTTCCATTCACCCAAGTCCCCACAAGTAATACTGACATTGTTCCAATTGTGTTCGGTCACATCTAGCGGAATTCTTTTCCGCTCAGAAATATCTCTTTACACATCGGGCAAACTTTCCAGATCAGTTTGAATAGATATATGTATCTATTCAGGTTAGCGCAAAAAACAATCCAAATACCAGAACCTGTCAGTAAACCTACCGACCTAATTCTGGTGATGCGCAACTAAAGGACAAATGTTCGGTGATTGTCATCTAACTTTGAAGTAAAATACTCTCATCATCATCATGCTGTCGGTCGCAATGCGACAAAGACTGCTTTTATTTCTTAACCGCCACTGTTCCGGGCGGTTGTGCATTTCATAAAAGCTGCTTGCAAAGTGTTGAAGTGCTGCTGGCTTTTGCAAGTTACTAGCAGCACTCTCTCGGGGAGCATATTGAGGTTTCACACCGGCAAGAACACGTCAAGACAGGCGCAAACTATTTGTCCCTGCAGTAGCTGGCCGGGAGATGTTAGGAGTTCCCTTCATCACCGCCCTTAATGCTGCCACGGAAGCATGGTTTTCTGTTAGGGTTTGCTCCCTTAGCCGTTGATTCTATCAAGAACCTATACCACACGGCAGTGGTTTATAACTTTGCAAGGCAGGGGCGTCAAACACCCTGAGGTATTTTAGCAGATAGGTACTGCATTACCCGCATACCCGCATTACCCGCATACCCGCTAGTAAAATACTCTAATGCATACAGATCAAATGAAACAGCCTCAGCATTACTTAGAATACCAACTCCTTAGCTTACTTAGATGGTACACCCCCCGGTTTAAAAGAGAGTCCCGTTCTAATAACAGTTTGCCAAGTATTTGCGCCAAATCACCGTGATATGTTTTGATTAACAAACACAACATAAAAATATGTGGATCTTGTATATAAAAATATATATAAAATATATATCAACATTTTAATATGAAGAATAGATCAGATACACATAATTATATGTAGACAAGTGGGTCATATATATAACATTAAAAAAAGAAATATATATAATACATACAATATATGTAATCTAAATAGTGTCAATGCAATATATCCTATAAACTAAATTAAAATAACTATTAATATATATTCAATATATATATATTCTATAATCTAAATCAAGATTTCTATATAAATATATATATATACCATTATCTAAATTTAAAATATATAAATATATATTTAATAATATAACCTATGATCTAAATTAATATGTTCAAATATATATTCAGATATATATATATATATCCTATGAGCTAAATTAAATATTTATAAATATATATTCAGATATATATCTTATAATCTAAATTGAAATATATATATTCTATCAAGCTGCATTATATATTATATATCATATATGTATTTATATTTATTTTATATTATGTATATTATATATGTGATATATCATGCATATTATATATTATATATTATACATATTATTTATATATTATATATATTATATATATTATATATATTATATATTATACATATTATATATCACATACATTTTATGTATTATATATTATATTTAATGTGTTAAAATACACACATATGCACAGTTACACATCTACATATACATTTACATATACATAATTACATATGTCATATATGCAGGTTCAGACGATGATTGGCTGCAGTACAAATATTCCAAAGGCAATGAGTGATAACCGGAAATGCTTGGCAAGGTGTTGGTGGTGGACCGTGGAGCTGTTGTGTCCTTGCGTGTCCCGCCCCCTGTGACCTGTGACCATCTGTTTTCTACTGCTTGCGTTTCAGCCCCCTCCCCAACAAACACAAGCTCAACCAAGTCCAAAAAAATGGTGGCAGGTGGACAAAATCAGCTTCAATCCCGCAGAGCGGATCAGAAATCATGTCCATGAAAGCAAAACTGTGGGTACCATTCGTAAGATAGGGTGTATACACTAATTGCTATAGTAACTGGTTGGTTCTCTGTTGCTATGTTGATTATATATATATATATATCTACTCGTAGTCGGTAACACTCATACTTAGACATTGGCGCATGCCATTTTGCCTACCATGTTTGTCTACGTTACCACTGATAGTAATATAGTTTGCTTAGCAATTATATTATCATCATTACCATTATTATTATTATTATCATTCAATGGCTTCAGCGACTATTTGTGAGAGGGGAAGCAGATTTAGCTACTGATGGGTGACTCTATGTAGGTTATTTAAATTCTTTTGTTTAATTAAAAATAAAATAGATTTCAACTGAATTGAATTGTGTGAAGTAGACAACCTGGCCATGGCCGACTAGACTATAGTCCGTTAGAACAGTAGCAGGCACACATATATATGTACTCCACATTGGGTATTTAAAGCATGTCCTTAGCTCCAGCCATTCCGCATGCCCTTCTCTCTCCCTCACCTGACCCTCACTTAAACAGACCCGGTATAGGCTGCTGAGACGGGACGTTTACACCGACAAATGCTTTCCAAGCACGCTTCTGCTTAGGTTTGCAATTTATGCAAATGCATATAGCCGTGTTTACATGGGGAATTGTGAAACGATCTAGACAAAGCGATTTATATGAAGCATTTTAGATGCGTGTTTACATGGCGGAGTTTGAAAGTGTGTCGGCGCCGGGAACCAGCAGGCGCCTGTAGCCGGCAAGCACTGCTATTTGTTTAGTTTACACACGTCGATTCGACGCAGATGTAGCTGCTACGTTAATATCGCTTGGAATTTAAGGTTAATTTAATTAAATTTCATTATTTGAGTCTGTAATTCTGTTAAATATGATCGCATTCACTAGATTTCGGCCTAATCGGGCCCTAACACTGCCGGGCACCAGCGATTAGTTACAGCTGCATCTGTAGCCGGCGAGCATCACTATTTTACACTATTGCCACCCGGGAACCAGCTGAATCGCTTCATCTATACTACCTTGCGAGGTGGTATAGATGAACCGTTTCATATGAATCGATTCAGCCCTAAAACGCCTCAGAGTCGCGTTTACACGCCAAATGTGAGTCGATCTAGGCAAGTGGTTTCATATGAAGCGTTTTAAATCGCCCGTGTAAACAGGGCTTAAGTGTGGGGGGAGAGTGCTGAGGTTGGTTGCTCTGCTGTGTTGTAGTTAGTCCAGCAGCACTGATAGGGCTGCTAGACGAACCTATCGAGAAAAATGTCAGAATTTACAATCGTAAATGCTAAATCTATAGTTCAAATGCTTATTTATCATAACCAGATAGTTTTGGTGTGATTAATTGATTAAACTATGTATATTAATATAATTTAGATGTTGTATTGAGAGCATTCTCTGGCTGCAATCTTGGTGGTTCCCCTGGATTCCCCTGTCTATGGGGAACCCCTCTAGGTCATGGGATGAAGGAATCCTACCCATGATGTCATTCATACATTACAGACCTCAGCACTCTCCCCTGACATGTTCAGTTGCATGAACTGAAAAACTAAGCAAAGGCACCTGGTGAGCTTTTGATACCGGATTTGTTTGTTTCTGGGTGAGGTGCTCCAAGTGCCTTTGAAATTTCACTTGTTCCTACAAAATTTCCTTTTTGACTTATGTAACTAACTAGCTAGCAGTTATCTAGAACACTATAGATCTTCTGACTATCTCTGTCCGTATTATCTCTGCCGCTGTAGACACTACTAGCTAGCATGACTCAACATCTTGGTGGCCCAGTATTGTATGTGTTAGTTATATATGTATGTAGTCTATGCATAATACACACCTTGTGCCTTCTTTTGGCCTCAGTGTATCCTGAATGTTTTGTCTTATCAAGGTGATGACACTAGGTCTCTTTTTTTCTACAAGTAGAACTTAGCTGAAATTCTAGATCTGTTAAAATTTCTGAGTTACTTCCTTCATACCATTTTATATTTATAGATCATAGTCAAGGTAATAACTACAACAACAAATTAAATCAAATATACCTTTCCTTACCTGGTTTAATTTTGCCAGCCTTGATACAATATAAATAATTAGCTATCCAGTTCTAAGTCACTGGTATGGCGGCGAATTATTTAATTCTAATTTATATTTGCCACCTGTATAATAGAGAAGGGGGGACAATCAGGAATACTCATGCATGCACTCAATATTCCAGGCTGGAAGGTTCCAGCCAGGTGTCCTTAGCATACTAAGCCAGAAGGGTGCTGCTTCTAACATGTGATTCTACTTTCTGTTCTGCAAATGAATGTGTATCAGTATCCAGTAGCAGCTTCACGTCATCATCAGAGTGTGTTGCTTTCATGCCAGCGATCTTACCCACCAACCCTTTGGACTGTTGATTTTAATGTTTACATTTAAATGATTCACAAATCTAGTATATTCTTCCATTTAATTCCGTCACCATAAGCAGATCTGTCCTACCTCTCTGCCCAATGTGCCTACTACTAGTGCTCAGACTATAGGCTAGGTCTATAATATAACATTGTGCATCATTGACCAGGCACAAACAAGTATATGCATTTCACTTCTCTTCTTTTTTTTCTTCTCCTTGTTTTTCCTTTATTCCCCCCTAACTGTCACATTGTTTACAATTAATTGTCTTTTTAAGCTATCTCACCTGATGCCATGAGCTTGTGCGGTTATACTTATTAAGTGAGAGTCAAAGGTTGCAGGTAGATTACTAGCTTGAGTAGGGTAGAACATAGTTCTGTAGATCCAAGTATTAACAGCTAGCCAGTTTCATCTACTTACTGTAATTCCTGGAGTTATAAAGAAAATGCGTTAAAGGTAATTACTTAAATTATGATTAGCCATTTGACATAGCTTCGGTCGACTTCAGCTATTTTTGCCTTTAATTAAAGCTACGTAAGTATCAGGGGTTTGCTTCGGTTTAATAGAATTAGCTGTCACCAAATCAGCAAATTGCAAGACACCAAACAACCAATCAATCAACCAACACATTTGTATCTGTCACCCCCACATTCACACCAACACCAATAGTTGCACCGCATTCAGGATCTGTCTCCAAGACGTCTCCGCGATGCCCCTGATGTCACTCTAGTCTGAACTGCATAAGCAGTTTGTCGCCTCAAAAATGGCCATCCCCATAGACGGTGGCCATTTGCAATGGAAAAGCTGTGCTGTGATTGGCTGAAACCACTGAATACAGAGGCGATTTTTGAGGTGATTATCATCTCCTGCTTGAAATAGTAGGCGTCTCCGAGATGTTTCTGAGACGCACCCTGAACCGAAATAAGCCAAACAGCATCGCCAAGACGTCTCCGAGACGTCTCCGAGATGCACCCTGAATGCGGCCCTGGCCATGCCTGACCCAATTGAGGGTTTCCCCAACCACCTACTAACCACGCTCCATGTTCCTCAATGGTGAACCTTGCACGCTGCCAGGAACAAGTTACCACTGGCCGATCTTTTAACCACTTCCGGTCTGTTTTGACATAGCGAAGAAAATATCACACATATACTGTTTATAAGGGTCATTCAAAGGTTTTACCATTCCCAGCGTACTACTTATCTAAAAACAAAAACACAAAAAAACTCCTCTATCCCCCCAACATCCTGCTCCATAAAGCAGTACTCATCGAGATTTTATCACTGAATCAAGATAGTGGTTTTATATCATATCAGCATTTTATTAAATGGTAAAAGTTGTACTTGACTGACAGCCACTGCCCCATCTGTCGCATATTTTGTATTACGTTGAAAACTTTGAATGACCCTCTTGATAAATATGACATAGATGAGGGAGTACTTTACTCGATTCCGTCATTGTTTTCTAGAAATGTCCTAAATCTTATTGTTTATGTTTTGGTTCGCATTATAATCTACAGACATCCTGATCTAGCCTTACAGCCTATCAACTCGTAGTGGCAAAGTATTACAAGTAAACATTTAATAGCAGTGCAGGCTCCAGTGTACGACCTGCATTCATTTTGAGAGTGACGTAATTGGCTACGATCCCTCTAAGTCTAAGGAAAGGGTCGTACAACGTTTTCAACATTTTCACGGTTGTACTATGTGTCAACAGGGCGGCAAATGCATGTCTGTCATGTACAACTTGTATGGTGTAATCAAATGCTAATGTAACATAAACCACTGTCATGTTCTGCGATAATAAGTGTACATGTACAACTTTGTGAGGTGGTCTGTTAAAAAGAAATAGCGCTCTTTGAACAACTGTGAAAATGTTGAAAACGTTGGATGACCCCTAGGTCAAGCAGACTGGAAATTGCCGATGCTGTCATCACGTCACATGTATTGTCCTTGTTAAGCAGACCAGAAATTGCCGATGCCGACATAACCTCACATGCATTGTCCTTGTGTTATTGGCCCTCACGTGACCCTGGCATCGCTGTCAGGTTACCAGGTGCTTACAAGAAGCCGACACTGGTCTAGTCGCATCACTACAAATAGTAGCGTGTGATTGGTTAGTTCCCTGCTGGGGCGACACTTACCATCAGGAGTGCCAGTAATTACTCGAGAAATTAAGATGGGTAGCGCACTTGTCCTAGTTACAAATGACGTCAAGGACTTCCGATCATGTATATTCGTCTATTGACGCTATTCACGCCGCGGCCATGTTGAAACCATAGTGAGGCCACGTACGCATCTGCGAGGCACCACTCTATGAAAAGTAATGTGAATACTTTTTCGTCGACCATTACCTCTCGAAATCACTCAAATTTGAGGGTATTCATTTTTTTAAACTACCATATTCATCTTTGCCTACCTGTTTTCTATCTTTTGGCCAATTTTAACGAAGATTGGGTGACCCTTGCATGGTGATTTTCCCATTCTTTAACTACAATGTGACTATCAACTTCAAGTCTGCATGACGGTATCATGTAATGCAGCACTGTCAGCGTAGTTATCTGTGTAACACAGTTAAGCAATTAGTCTTAGTAATTACAAATTAATAAAAGCTTTAAAAGGGTTCAAATATATTTTGTAAATCATCTCCTACTGAAATGCATCTGATCATCACTCAATCTTCATGAAAATTGACCAATAGATAGAAAAAATGTATGCAAAAATGAATATGATAGTTTAAAAAGTGAATATCTTCAAATTTTACTCCCTTAATTTCTGTCATAGTTCATACACATCAGCACACAGCAGTGTCTTACTGCAATTTCCAATACCCAACGCATACTCAACCTCGTTCTGATGCCTAATTAGGTCATGCGTGAATAGTGTGAATTGCCCGAGTCTTTCACTATAAGCATAATAAGCGCAGCAACAAGGAAGACCCAACCAGCGCGTGCTGGTTGGGTTTGCGTTTGTTAAGTCGATCGAGTGAGCGCAACTTGGCAACAATCCAGTGTAAATCAGATGTAATAGTATTAATTTCGGATTCAGACATAACCACAAATTATAGGCCCTATTTATATATAGCACAGATGCAAGGGCTTGAACTACGGTTATATATATATAACGTACATAACATAACGTTATGTACGTTATATATATATATGTCTGCCACTATTTCCACAAGCACTAACAGTAACACGACGTATCACTTAGCTGTTCATGTATAGGAGGTGTGTCGCTCTTGAATGTTTGCAGCGCAGACCGGCCTTGACACTGACACCGGTGTGGTGGTTTCAGCGTGTTCCCGTGCTCAGACGTGTCCCGTTGCTTCTGCGCATGCGCGGATTTCGCATCAACTCGGATCACCCGAGACACTTATTGGCGCATGCGCACATCCTACAATGTCGGGTCGAATAATCGAATACGCTTCTCCGCGCTCGGGTGGAGAATTTTTTTTTTTTTTTAATAGCCGATAAAAAATACAGCAAAATAGGATTTAAAGTATTTTATGATGGCCTAGTTTACCTATATTTCCATTTAATTAATCTAAGTTATTCTTTGTTGGCACACGGCACGTGTATTTGTCGACTCCACTCGCGGTGTTCTATTTGAAATTCTGACGACTGGGATGACCCGAGTCGCCCGGGTAGTGTTAATCGATTACGGCCATGTTTATTAGATTCTGACGCATGCGCAGAAGCGAGGGACACATCTGAGCACGGGAACACGCTGAAACCACCACACCGGCACACATAAAATTCGCGAGGCATGCACTGCAAATACGCTCCGCTGCCTCAATGAGTGGGTGCGCCCGTGTAGCCCCACTACAAAAAGAAATAGGAGGTGTGTCGCTCTTGGATGTTGGCAGCGCAGTGCCGTATCAAGGCCAAGAATGTCAATGCGCGCACCCGGCGCGGCGACACTGGCGCTGCACGTGCACCTAGCGTCGAACCCGCGAACCACTATGGGTAGCCCAAAATAGAATCGGTTGCCGGAGCCCCTTCGCCCTCCACCTGCATACAGAGGCTGTATACGAGGCTATATATATATATATATATATATATATATATATATATATATATATATATACATATAATGGGTCCTTCTCTGTCTATATATATAATGTACATTATGCATAATAGGTATCCGAGTATAAACACAAGAACTTAGCTGTCTCATGCCATCTCGTCTGTATTGCATTCACACTCACCTCACCATCTCTTCCCAACTACATCTGGTGGCGCCTCCACCGCGCACGTACCTCACTAACCGTTCCGTCAGTCAGAGTGGACATTTTAGAATTTCAGGTATCGGACAGATAACCTCTTGCCAGAGAGTATATATATATATATGTCTTCAACCCACTTACTCATGTTGTCCTTCTTTCAAACTGTAGCCATAATTTAAATGTAAATATCTAAGTATAAATATGTACCATATAATTTATTATGTGTATATTATTCATTACACAAACAAAACAATACCAATATGGTTCTCAAATCTCTGCCTGGCTAAGCCAACCCCTTTATTTAAACAAAATTCAGTGCAGGTGGGCCCGTATGCACCAATCGGGGGTAGGCTTATCCGGAGCTAAGGCACTAGCCGCGGATAGCTACCTCAGGGTAGCGGGGGGTTTGAGAAATGTGTGAATCGGTATGCACCAATGTTTTAGCAGCTGCGGATACCTAACCGTGAGTTTATTTATAGATTTGGGAATTCCCTCTGCGTTTGTACCCATATATTAGGCTCAAATATATTAAATGCTACCATATTTAACAGAATCACAAATGCAACAAGTGAAATTTTATCAATTTAACCCCAAACCCGAAGCGTTATTAAGGCTACCGCCGCATTGGCGGCAATATTAATAGCTATATTCTCGAATCGACGAATGCACAGCAACCAAACCGACGCCGCCGCCAGTATGGAAAGCGACGTCGATGCGGCGGCGGCGGCGATTTGTTTACTTCACGTTTGTCGATTCAAAAATACAAATACCAATATCTCCGCCTATGTAGCGGCGGCATAAATTTCGCTTCAGATTCAGGGTTAAATTGACAAAACTTCACCCATTGCACACTCAATTCTGTCAAACATGATCGCATTGAACAGATTGAGACCCACACACGCACACTAACCGCACCGGCTAGCAGTTAAACCTGACTTAAAGTCAGGGTAGCTTAGCCGAGGCTACGGTCGGCGGTTAGCCCTAACTCCGATTGGTGCATACCAAACTTTCACATTTAGCCCTGCGGGGATACCTTAGCCGCGGTTAAGGCCCTAACCCCGATTGGTGCATACAGGCCCTGAGGTCTTCTTACAACTAACCTACTCCTCCAGTTCCATTACCATAATATTTATATAAAACTCCATTTTATATTTCACATAAATAAAGGACCACACTTAATGTTTCGGTGTCACTGCCTGACACCCTCATCATCATCATCATGCTGTCGGTCGTGATGCGACAAAGACTGCTTTCATTACTTGACTGTCGCTCTCAATTTAGCTCTCTGCTGTGAGAGTGATGTCCATGAGTCAGTCTTAATGTCTCTCAGCTTCAGGTTTCTCTTGATGGCACCCTCTCCACACCCCAAACCGACATATATACATTATGGCTATAGAAATCAATACAACACAACACAGTAACGGTTAGGACATGCATAACTCTGGCTCGGGATGAAATGCCTGTACCGGTACAATACACTAAAGCTAATTCCGGGACTAAATCAGGAAGCGCGCCGATCACACGCTGTGTGGTTACAATATAATCCGCAGGTGGCGCCCCAGGAGCCACCAGTCCCACACACACTACCAAAACCCCATCAAATTCCCTGCATCCCTCTTCATTAAAGGAGGAGAACCCTCCGCACGATAATTCCCCCGCCTATATATATTTGTTTAATATATTATACTACACATGCATTGCCTCTACAGGGCCGGATTTAGGAATGGGCAAGTGGGAGGATGCCCAGGGGACTCCCCATCCCGGAGGCCTCGACATAATTCATGACATTTCTTTTTAGGCTGACCTGAACGGCACGCACTTGTCAATAAAATAAAACATATCGCGCATATTTACAGCGAGATATTGTCCCGCTTGCCTAAGTTGCATTACATTCACGATGTTAGAAATGTTTAATGGGCCTCCACTACTAATGGCCCTGTCACACTACAACGTAAAGATGTAAACGTAGGGAGAACATGAAAAATGTCGAACTTCTCGGCGTAGTATGCAAATTTGGGCACAGGTTGAACGTGGATGCAGTGTAGTGGGCGAGAGAGTAACGGCAGTAAAGCGTAGTGATAGCATCATTCAACGAGAGAGGACAACATAATTACGCTCAGGGAACGTTATGTACGTTATTCCATCACCAGAACTACGTTGCTTTACGTTACCTTATGTTACTTACGTCATGAAACGGTGGCAAAACGGTAAACGTATGTTGGACATCCGTTAGGCGTCCGTTTTCCCGACGTTTTCATGATGCGGACTGCATGTTCCCGCCACCTTTAATGTGGGTCAATGTAATTCAATGTAATGCAATGTAGTGACCAGTGTTTCATTGACGTTCGCTGAATGTGTACAGAACGTACGGCGAACGTAAACCCTTACGTTCTAGTTACATCGAAAGTTTTGAACAGGTTCAAAACTTTGATGCGTGCCGACGTAACACGACGTAACATGACGTAGCTCGACGTCAGTCTAACGTCATTCTGACATCATCATAACATAATCCAATGTACGTCAACATAATGACGAAAAATCACCACGTCAGGCTTACGGTGGCTCGGTACGTCGTAGTGTGACAGGGGTATTAAGGTTGCCCAGTGGCCTCTACATGTCTAAAGCAGACAGTACTACTATATCGTGCTGTCAGGCCTGCCCCGCTCCCCCCCCCCCCCCCCCCCCCCCCACTACCGCTGCTAACCATCACTACTCGATTGTCTGCTCACAGTGGTGGCAGGTTGATAAGATCAGCCCGATCAAGCTGTTCGACGAGAACAAGACGGTCTGCGGCTTCAACTTGAGGACGCTGCTCTTCAAACAGAACCGCCATGATTACATCCGGGGAGTTGTGACACAACTCCTACGGATGTACACTGAGGGGAAAATCCGGCCTCATATCGACTCGGCTTGGGCATTCGAAGATGTAAGTACCGACTGATAGCATTATGTTTGATTGCTAAAACAATATTTTCACATTCTGACTACCATTGCACGCGAAGCGTTCAGGCACAAAAACCTGTAAGCACCAATCCTAAAAATGTAATTAAAATAAAAGATTTGTACCTGAAAATAATTTTTAATTATCACTAATTACGCTTTTCTTATGATGACATGGTTATGGAGCAATGAACAAAAAAGTAGGGATGTAAGCAAATGAACTTCTTGAAGGTTTGATTCTGATGTTTATCTCAATTTTTGGTTTTGTGTCAATGGAGTTTTGCGTCTGAACACCTCACATGTTGATGGTCAACATGGATAATTTGGGGCACGGAAACAATTTTAACCGATATGTTGCCAAGGACGCTTTCTCGTGGCGTCGCCTCCCAGTTTCATTAGGAACCCTCTACGCTCATGCCACCTATAGTGGACTCGCCATCCCCATCACATGACTGCCGGCTGGAGTAGCTCACTTCATCTGTAGCATCCGAGCAGAGGCGTGGTGTGTGGAGCTGTCCAGGGGCCATATGCAGGAGTCAGTGTTAGCGGGGTTTGGTGTTAGAGCCTATTACCGTTTAGCTATCACCGACGTCGGGAACTGTGTCAAGTCGTATGCAGGAGCGCGTAACACTTTCATTATAGCTAAACGTGAATTTATTTATAGATTTGGGAAATCCCTCTGCGTCTGTACCCATACATCGCTAATACATTGCCGCCAATGCGTAGACGTCGGCCAGTATGGATGTCGATGTTGATGCGGCGGTCGCGACGGCGGCGATTTGTTTACTTTACATTCGTCGATTCGACACTATTAATATCGCCGCCAATGCGCCGGTAGCATTAATCAGGGTTCGCTTTTATGGTTAAATTGATAAAATTTCACTTATTGCGTATTTAATTCTGTTAAATATAATAGCATTGAATAGATTTGGGCACAACCTTACGCTAACACCGCCCTTAAACATCATATGAAACGGGGTTAGTGTCGCGGACCTTAAACAGGCGGTGTTAGGCCTATCACTGACTCGTGCATACCGACTTTTCGGCGCTAAACCAGAAATCCCCTCTAAATGCGTTTTGGCTCGCTAACACTGACTCCTGCATATGGCGCCTGGTGTTCTTTCACCACCCAACCTACCCCTCTAGCAGAAATTAAGCAATAGGCTTAAGCGTCCTGATAGCCAACACTAAAAAGACTCAAAATAACTAACATTAAGACAGGTAAAAGTCAATTTATTAGTAATTTTCTGATGAATAAATCGCCACATTATATATTCTTGTTTTCGCATTTTACTGAATTGTATGTGCTAGAAGGAGCATTACATGCGGTGTTCTGTTTTGTCATCATTTCCATGAACCAGGATATTGACACCCCCCCTTAGTTACTCCCACATAAATGTTCCTGTTACTGGGTTACTAAACAACCTATTAGAAACAAGTCATAGAAGAATGTCAGAGGGACAACTACTGCTGTTTGTTTTGTCAGTGCAATCTAATATTTTGTTCACATAGCCCCCTACCTATCTACCAGAGCCCACTGCCTTTCGGGCATAATTCATGAAGGCGGAGGCAGAAGTGGTATACAATGGGTCTTTTAGTATTACTCGATTCACAATGATTCAGTTTTGGTAGAGGTCAGGTTCAGGGGTGTCAGTCCAGATGGTGTGGGTGTTTCCTCCGGATTCTCGTCCGTGATGTAGAGTGGGCCGGAGACCGAACTCTCAACCCTCCTCCGCCGTTCCTCATGTTGTGGGTTGGTGGGTGAAGAAAATGGCGGTGGTGTAGTCCGGTTGGCTGCTGGAGGAGTTGTGGCCGTGGAGGCGGTTAGGTTCGAATCCGGTCACGGGATGTTTTTTGGTGGGAGTTTCGATTCGGTTCCACCGCTCCTGGTAGGTGGCGCCACTGAGGTCGGGTTAGTTCATTCGTATTAGGTAGGTGGAGTCTGGTCGGTGTGTTCCTGGGGGGCCCCGCCCCTCCCTTGCCTCCACCCACGAATTAAACATGTTACGTTAACATGCATAATTATGAAAGCATCCCGATTAATATAACAGACTTTAAATGGAAACTCAAGGTTTCGTAATGCTGTTGCAAATATCAACTTATTGTAATTTACAATGTGTACAAAGGGCTATGACATGGAACTTTATTTCAGGAATCACATCAAGGTATAAGGTTATCAGGTTGACAGTTCGGAATCAAGTACTCAGGCGCTTATCCCTCTTAATTCAGGGTCTTGATTTTAGGGTCGGGTGGGCGGATAAGAAGGCTGGGTGGTGGTTGGTGTTCGGCATCGTGTGGCGAAATGGCTGGTGGCTCCTGTGGCTGGAGGAGGCCGGCGTGACGTAACAGCCTCACGCTAATGATAATGTCATTGTTATTATTCCCATAATAGATTATAGAGTACATAATTCATTATGTATAACATATGAACTAAAGTTTGGTTCTTTCAGGTTGGGGAGGCGATGCAGAAGATGCACGACCGCAAGAACATCGGAAAGGTTATCCTGGACCCAAGCTTGCCGCCGAAGGCTAAGGTAAATGCTCCAGAGATCGCTGAGCCCCTGGAGAAAACTGACCAGGAGGCTTTCTAAGTAGCCGCATCCTGGAGGGAGGAGGGGTCGGAGAAGTAGGCATTACAGCCGGCTATGCACCAGTCCCATAGGAACCTAAATGGTGCAACAAGTATGCCCCACGACCTAAAGGTTTAAGGATACAACTCATAGGTCACTGGTATAGATTGTGTGTGGGTTTAAACAACAGAATATATGTTAACGTGATTATTTTGGGTTATAATTTGTCAAACAGAGGAAAGACTTCCGGAAAATATGTTGCCACAAATAAGCTTATCTTGACCAGAGGAGTATTACTCATCCCACTATGTGGATAGGAGTAGGCTAGTTTAGTAGTAAGAATAGAAAAAATTAAGCACATAGATGCCAAGAAAATAAAAAAAAACTAACATAGACTACTAACCAAAACAACCAACTATCTATCTGCAACTGAAATGCAGGCAATCAAATTGCCTTATCAGCAGCTACTGTATGATAAGATAACTCCAACATTACAGCTGGCCAGCATTGAAAACAAGCCTGAATACCCGGGCTTATATGCTATGGACAGTATAAATATAGCCTCAACAAACACACACAAAAAAAGGAAAATGCCGCAAGGTGAATACCCCTCGGTTATGTAGGTGTGTTTAAAGAGTTCAGACGCAAAAACTGACGAACACAATTTGGGCCGAAATGAAACCATGACAACCAGGTTTGAGCTGAAGCTGCCATCATTCTGATAATCAAATCCTTATTGTGTGTGCAGAAACCTAACACATCCCTTGTATAATGGACTACTCGATATGAAATTGATAGACCATACCTGTAAAGCACAACATATTCTATTTCACAGAGAGTAACTAAAATGAATTTGTCGGGTTTTGTACCTGAACTCTTCATATGTAGCGCCCCCTGGAGGGGTTATCATGCAACAGTACATACTTAGATTATTATGTAAGTCTAAGAGTACTCTAACAGCACAGGCCGAGACTATGAGACAACATGACCTCATGTGAGAGCTGAATATACTGCATCTGTCCTTAGAGCAACTTAATTACACCGCCCTCTAGCGGCTCCTCATGAAACAGTGAGTGAGTGAATGATTAGACGAGTGAATAAGACCCCAACTGTGACTATGGCGAGCTGCTCAGCAGAACCGAGACCAACGCAGTATTTCTCCTTCGTCTGCAGCGATCTTTTTGGTTGAATGAAGCGCTTCATTAAGATGCATAGTAAAGCAGGTTCACAATGACGACGCAGATTACCTCCCTATGTCATATAGAAATATCTTCATATATATACATACATATATATATGTATATGTGTATATATATAGTACAAACCTGACATTGAATGATAGTCAATTTGCACCACTTTGATGATGCTCTATAACCTATGTAAATCCACCTATCATTTCCCTGTCTGACATCATAGAATGGGTTACCTGAGCTCCATCCAGTAGGTAGAAAGTGATATGTTCAGAAAAATTAGATCGAGTATACCACGGCTATTCATAGTTGTTGTAAGTACTATACAGTTAATATGTCTAGAATATGAGTATGTTCTTAGGATATATAGTGAATATTCATGTTATGAATACATGCTGAAATCAGGTGATCAGATCTTTAAGGGAAATATTATAATGTTGGTACTTAGGCATTGAATGGATTCTTTATCACATACACACACACACACCGGAAGTCACCGCAGAGACACGGGCCTGAGCTAGGCGAAGAACTATATCCATACTTTCTCAGTCCGCACCCACACATGTATGGTAACGAGAAACTAATGTGACCGTTCTTTGTTCCACACCTGCAAGTCCTCCAACTGTGAGGGGTAGTGTCCTAGTTTATATTCACATAACAGGTCATAGAGCACAAAACTAAATACACATGTGAGACTCACTACTTAGCAACTGGACTTGGAGTCTACATGCTATTTTCAATATCAGCCTACACATTTATCAAGTTCTAGTTCACTGGTATCTGGGGGCCATGAAACGCTGGAGTAACCTGTTGACCTGAGCAGTTTCTTACACTTTTAAGATATTCGCGGGTGATTCCTCATACTCATACTCATAGCAGTGGCAAAGTAACAACTGAAATATCCACAGCAGAAAGATCCATTAACGCATTCTAATAACTGCAGTTCTTTGGAGATTTTAATCTAAGAATTAAAAATTGTATTACTGGAACAGAGGGAAGCATAACAAAATAATACGATGTATTCTACTTGAAGTTTAAGAGGCAATAAATGTTCAAGTGGGATTTATTGCACTCATGAGCCAATCATAATGTGTCAAACAGAGGAAAGAATTCCGGAAAATATGTTTCCACAAATGAGCTTATCTTGACCAGAGGGGTATTACTCATCACACTATGGTGGTTACTCAGGTTCACCTCTAGGAAGGAAATCCCTTACAAGTTAAAGGCACAATTAGCAAGGTTCCATAACAAAGTTGTGCCCGGTGTAACTCCACTGGGGGTCATTAATATAAATTATATACAGACGCTATATAAATATACAGCTTTTTAATGCACAAGTTAAACCTATATTGAATTGACTGTAATTAATAACCAGACACATAGCAGTTATGTTTTCAAGTGACCAATTCAAGATTGAGTCCATTTACTCCAGAAGTCTCCGATATTTGAGCTATTCTATAGGATTCCCCATGTACAGTGAGTGTATATGTGTGTTTAGAAAGAAACATGTGTGGAATTATATCAATTGTAGAAATTTGGACGTTGGAATCTGTTCTTATACCGTGTTCGTTGAAGTGGATTGAAAGTTTTAGTAATTGTTGTATGCATGTACTAAACCCATGTTGGTAATACTATTTAAGATACATATATATGAGCCTGTCTCAAAAGGTGATAACTCTTCTTTTTGTTGTCCATTGTAACGATTGACACAAAACAGCACAGAAACGGTTACACTGAAAACACAAGGACATTTGCTTCAAATCAATATAATTTTATTGGGATTATGAAATACCATGTAAAAAACAAATCAGTTTATCCTGAGCAAATGCATACGCAGATAGTTATGTTGATCTTTATAATGGACAAAGTTTTATCCCATATTGCATAGTACCTTTTGGGACAGTCTCATATACATATATATTTACATATATATGTATATGAGACTGTCCCTAAAAGGACATATCGATGTGGTCAAACAAAAGGAAATCTTTTCGAATCCAAACATTTTCTTATATCTAAAAGGATTCTGATGAAAAGCAGGTAGGTCTTAAGGGAATCACATAGCTTTTTTTAATCCTTTCGAAAACACTTCGACATCCTAGGGAGACGACTTACACAGTGAGCTTTGGTTATGTATTTTAATTTGATTTTGCTTATGAAGAGGTCTTTGTGGTCGTGCGATGGCAATCACTTTGCATGAGTATTCATCTATCAGTGTTGTCCTGGTATTGATTCAATCATCAGTTGTGAATGTTCACAAAGTTCATTTAGTAAGAACACGTTTACAAGGCGCAACAACTTGAACGACGTGTTGCACAACGTTTTTTTAGCACAACTATCATGTGCCATATGGATGCGTCTACTATTCTAATGGTGCCATCTATGAAAATATCCACGGAACTAGACAACGTGATCAGAGAGGCATATTTTAATTGGTCCTTGCCCTCAACATCTCAACAGTGGCCTAACAAAATAGAGCAAATCCTAGGTTGTTGTACATTGCGTTCAACACACCTTTTACATTGTAATTTGAGTGATTTGTTGAGGAAAGGTTTTAGCTTAACAAGTTGTACAACTTGTTGCGCCATGTAAATGCACCATGAGTGACGTCAGCCTTGCAACGATTGTCAATTCGAGGGGAAATAAGTTATATACATGATTAATCTAGATGTGTTGTACCAACTTGCCTAACATAGTTTATATTTACCGTATAACTGTATTATATAACCGATTGAGTAGACTGATGAGTGTTACTGATGAGTGTATTGTTGTTAGTGATTGGTAACTTTGGACAGATATGTACTGTACTCGATACATCTGCACAACCAACGCAATGCATAATAGATGTATGTGTCTTGTTCACAAATTCCTGTCCCCAAAACCTTGTCTTGCTTATGGGGCTGTCACAATACGACGCTTCTCACCGGCAACCCGTCAACGTGTGGTGATTTTGGGCGATAATTAGGGAAACGGCGACACACGCTGGGGACGCGTTATGCACGCGTCGGTACACGTCAGTACAATATCCTTGACTTTGAGGGTCGGCGCAGAACGCCGGGGCACATTGCCGGTCGGCCAAGGTTTTAAGCATGTCAAAAAAAACCAACGACCGGCAGCGCGCGCAAATATATGGGTAAGGAGGAGGACATTAGGCGGTCGTCGAGCTCCGTTGGACGCGCCGGAATAACGTTATGGGAATGCTAGGCAGACGGCGCGCACGCGGGCGGGTCGTCTACACACGTTGCGCCAAATCGTTGCTTTCTTGGTTTACGTCCTACCAACATCTAAGGTAATATGAGCACGTCACGCCAAACTTTTTTTTTTTTTCCCCCAACGCGTTGACACCCATTGGCCGCGCGCTACTAACACGCTGCCCTGACGCCGATCTTTTTCCCCAAACCGCCGAAAAGTTGGACGTTTCTCGACGCGTAGAAGTTATTTTGTGCGCTGGCAGCACGCCGGAGAGAAGCGTCATAGTGTGACAGCACCATTAGCCATAGATGATACTTTGATAGGCTTCTAGATCGTGTATGAAACCAGTATCAAGTGATCATGCATTTGAACCTCTGTAAATGTGGTCTTTGTTTGAATCCGTGGATTTGTATGTGTGTGTGCACCGACCTTGACATGATGACCTTTGACCATATATTGTGCCTGACCTTGGTGTAAGTGACCTTCAGTAGATGGCAGTGTGTGGTTCTTGTGGAACTAGTCGTGCTGTTGCAGCTTCTGCCGTCGGTGTACTTGTCCAGTGGTATTGTTGGTATATGCATACTGATGAGTTGGAGTTGTATATATGCTCATTTTTTGAAGATATATAATTACTCTACAGCAGAACTCGGCGAGCCCAGCGGACAGCAGCGCCAGTAGTGAGCCGCCGAAGACAAGCGAAACAGCTGAATAAGGCTGAATCAGTCAGGTAGGGAACTAGTCCCTAGTTAAACTAGACCAGACAGGTCATGTGGTTTACAAGTAAACATATGTATCACGGCAGGTAGTCATGCATTAAGTTAGCAATATGCATAAATGTTCTAAAAGCGAATTTAATTTAATAGCAAATTTGAGAATCAGAAATATTTATTCATGATTAAGCTTCTTCTGCCTTATTCTTCATCATTTAGTTGTTTATAGAAGCACGGTAATAAATGCTATATTACTGATTAGTAACTCAGTTAATTTGTGTTGTTGTTAAATTATAATTCTATTATAAACTCTATCCTCTTGATGCAATGTAACTCATTTCTTTCGCGTGAACTATATTTTTCGTCTTTCTTTGATATTTAACTTTCTAGGCTCAACTAGCCATTGAAAAGGTGACCACATGACTATTTCCAACCAATCAGAAACTGAGAACAGGACAACGAGACTCCCACGCACGATTGTGATGTCATAGTCCCTCAACCAATCGCGTGGAACTGCAGTATTCTCAGCTTGCGTGTGTTGCCATTAACTTTCTAAACTATATTCTGCAGTAAAGAGTACCATCTTCTGTACCCGATTAAAGATCCCCTGTGCTAATCCACATCGTACTGCTCGCAAGGGGTAGTATATGTCTTAATTTATTCAAAGAGTAAATTGGTATGTATAATTATTTAAGACAAACTATGCCCTTTTTTTGTTTGTCAGCCTTCTTACCTCTGGACTGTTTATTGACCATCTGATTAATATCTAGTGGTTTGGTTTGTTTGTCGTTGCTGTTGTCCTTTTATAATTATTATTTTGAAAGATCAATGTTTGATGGTAAGCCCAATATGTGTCCAACTTACAGTATGTATATGCCAGCTCGTACTTAAACCTATGTCAGGTATATCTATGGTGTATCAGGTATATTAACAATTTATTAAATCACAATCAAGCTTCATCATGGGCATCCTATAGGTCAAGTCAATGTCATCAATGACTGTAAGCACACTCAATTAGTAATTAAAACTCTTCTGAACAAATTATATTTTGTCTAGCTCCCACTGTCGCTCTTATTGCTGAACAAAATAGTGTACACTTATAGATTGAACTAACCATCTGTTGGTCATTTGCAACTATTACGGTTATGAACAACACATAATTATTGTGTGCCGGTGTTGTAGTTTAAAAAGGATCCGGTTTAAAACGGGGCTTTTCACAATGCTCCTGTGCATGCATTTTTGCCCCATTGAGACTGTACCCATGTTTAATAACTTGTGAATTGCTTGTTAACTTGTTAGTGCAGAAGATAATATATTCTACCAAGCATACAATAGTCATTACAATGATTACTGGAGTGAAGGAATCCTTGCTTGTCTCACCTGACATTTCCAGAGAGCTCCTCCACAAGCCGAAAATTCAGATAAGATTCCAGGCTTGCCATTTGACTTTGACGTATGCGCATTGTGAAAAGCCCCGTTTTAAACGGGGTTCTTTTTAAAGTGCAACACCAGTTCAGACTAGGCTGTTTCAAGTTATTTACAATATGGAATGAACCTGTTAAACTTGTTGTTAACGTGTGAGAGATGAATCAACTGAGGCACCTATGTAAAATACTCACAATAGGAATAGCCGGTGAGTAAAGAAAAACATAGGCTGGTGACCAGATCCATGAATAGCCACAAAGCCAACCGACAATGCTTGAATGATGGTTAGTGCCTGAACCAGGAAACTTAGCCATTATATTTGTTTTCCTTGTGAACACGACAACATTTAGGCCTATAACCCTAACAGCGACGGTCAGTTTGTTGATATAAGAGAGCAGTTAACTGCACTGTAGTATAGGTCAGGAACCGCTCTTCCTGGCCTATAGTGCATTCAACTGCTCTCGTACACCAGCATTTATTCCTGACCTATATATAGTGCAGTCAACAGCTCTCTTATACCAACAAATTCATGCTTTAAAATTTTCACCAGCGACATTTTCTCCTTCTTTTAGAAACGGAACAGATAAACTTGTTTTCGTATTGCACATTACACATAGCTCGGAAAGATGATGGCACCATTTCCATCGAATTCAGTTCTAGCGCAGTTTTTGCCTAGCAACATAGTTTCCCACAGGTAACAAACAATCCGCCTACAGCGACAATAACCCCACGCCGGTTACCTAATACCAGAACTGCCCGCGTCACGGACACACTGCATGCACTTGAGCAATCAAAATATTCATTGTGTCGACCGGGCCAAGAAAACTATCGAAAACAACATTAGACCTTTTACGCATATGTATGATATATTAATTATATGTATAGTATCGGTGCTATTGTATAACACCACAAAGTCAGTGCGAATCACTGTTGACAAAGATCAGATCTAAATATAACCTGTGTATGTGTGTTTGGCATGAACGAAGCACTCACACACGATCACTGATATGACTAGAAATCAAATGCAATCTGCCTGGTATAAATTAATTGAAGGATTAAATGCTGTCCTTCGATTAGGGTGGGGGGGGGGGAGGGGCAACGCTAATGTTGAAGCCAAATACAATGTTGAATAGTATATCTAGAGTGATGTTATTAAAACCGTAGTAATATTATTATTAATCAAGGTTATCCTACTTACTGGGAACTATCTATAGAGTCCGAGAAAGTTGAGAAAGAGAGAGGAACAGGCTTTAGAGCTCACATAGGCCTACACAAAATGTGAATGTCGCTGGTTCCTGCTGATGTTGCTCAGTCAGCGTGCTACCTAAACCCTGTTACCAGCGCGAAAATGGAAAAGGTGACAGCAAATCTCGTTATTCTAAACAGTAAACAGACCCGACTAGCTATAAGCGGCTAAAAAAAAAGATCTAATAAACGAAATTAGAGGATCTACCAGCCAAAAAAGCACACACACACACAAAAAAAGCACACACACAAAAAAG
Organism: Branchipolynoe longqiensis; assembly: GCA_030323885.1. Lineage (NCBI taxonomy): Eukaryota > Metazoa > Annelida > Polychaeta > Phyllodocida > Polynoidae > Branchipolynoe > Branchipolynoe longqiensis. Next base: position 30,266,636 of record CM059194.1, read on the forward strand.
GGGCCTTCCAACATGTACTGCATATATATGTGGTGTGAAAGTCTTATCTAATTTTTTTTTTGAGGGGAGGCGGGTTATTCTTCTAGATGCTATTCTGCTAGATGCGTCCATAAAACCTTTTCTGCAAGCCACATATGTGGAAGATTTGCAAAGGCTAGACAAAATTAGACCGTGAGGCCCCTGGTAGCTTGTTGAGCTGAACACTTACGATGCTACGTCGATCGACGTTAGCTTCAGTCTTAACCTGTTTATTCACACATATAACGATTCCAAGTTCTCACGGCTGACTTGTTACTTACTCTACTAGACTATACATAAGCAGGTTAACAGAATAATGTCGGGTATTGTGGCTCACTCCCATTCCAGGTGTCGCGGTACGCAGGGTTCTTAACTATGGGCTCCAATTGGTGCGTCTCGCTTGTGACGTCACAGAATTGTGGGTACGTCACCATAGACCTTGCGCTGCTTTGGTGCGACCTTGAACTGCGTTCGCTCCCCTTTACTCGTGTGTATATCTTAAAAGCTAATTCAAAGGTCACCTTTCACGTATCTGATTGGCTGATCTTATGTGGTTACCACGTAAAACTAAGTTTAATTGTTGATATTGCAATAAAAACACAACTTTTCATAATTAGATTAAAAGTTTCTAAATGTATTCTAGTGCATCATAATATATTACTTATATTACTTTTTTTTGTCTTTAACAATATATTTTCGTGGAATTTAATGAGTGTGATATTCTACATTTCTAGCAAATCAGCTCTATGAAAAGGGTTAAGTAGACCAGGCCAAAGGATCTTGTTGCAGTTATTTATATAGTGTATCGTGCTTTTATTGGTAGCTTTGTTTTTGCATTTTATTCTGATGATGAATTTAGAACAAATGTTACATTTGTTGCAAATATACCACCCATATACCATTAGTTATTCACATTCATTTTAAGATGCAATGCAGAAGAGTTGTCCTCTGATGATATTTTCAGCCAACCAATCACATACGTGGAGAAGGGCATCTAACTTTTAAGGCAGCGCGAGCATGCATGTCTTACTAAATTAGAAATGTGTAAAAATTAGGTCAAGTTTGTGTCCAGATCTACCTAGGTCTACGCCAAGAGCCACATTCACACCTGATTGGTCGGTTGCAACCGGGTGATTCTCAGTGACATAGGATGACATATATAATTAAGTTCATGTTGATTGCTCAAATTAATTTCCATCCCTATCAAATTAACTAGTAAAATATTGAATCGGTCACACTGCCGTTTCCAACTCCAACCTGATAAAAATGAGTATTGCTGTCCCGCTATGATTCTCAACTCTTCATTGGCTTAGACTCTACATGCATTAAAAAAGGAAGAATAGAACAAGAATAGAAGAGAATGTGAGGGGTGGGGGGTGGGGTGGGAGGGGGGGTTCTCGGTTAAGCTTTACTTCAAATTTGTGCATTGACAGTGCTGGAAGATTGGTGATGGTGCAATCTGTATATGATTGGTGTATGAGGGTTTATATTGCTGCGTGACATTGCGGTGAACAGAGTGACTCGATCGGAGGTTACAGAGGTCACAGAGGTCGGTTAGGGCATAATAGACTTAGTTGCTTCAGCAAATCAACTAACCGGTATGTCCCCCAAAACAAGCTGGTGTGTCGGGTCCTTCAATCTGGGCTGTCAACTTAGGTTTAAGCGTGTGTTCAACAGTGGTTCAATGACAGCATATCTGTCGGTGCAAGTTACGCATAACCAACAATATTACATTCCATATAGTGATACCGCTAAGACATATATTTATTATAGAATAATCATTAGAGACATAGAAATAGGGCTGATTTAACCATAGGTTTAGATTATTAAGCGATAATCACCACAGTGGGTAGCCCAACCCATTTAGATTAAAGAGAGCTAGACTTCGCATATGTTGCCATATTATAGGATGTATCTTGTATAACCATGAACGCCAGTGAGGCTAGTTTAGAGTGTGTAGTTGTTACCTGTAGAAGCACCTGCCGATGGTGGCGACCTCTGTGGGGATTCTGGATGTACGTGTGGCTGTGGGGTTGTACGTCACACCCAACTGATTATTGGATACCACTTAGGCAACTTCAGGAGACCTAACCAACATACCAATATATTGAACCTAGTATCTATATTGTCGTCCACCATGTGCTTGTGAAATATGTGTGTATATATGCAGATATAGATATATACATATATATATATACATTACATAGATATATAGTTATATATATATATAGATATAGGTATATATACATATATATATACATATATGTACATATATGTACATATATACAATATATACATGTATACACATATATACATATATACACATATTTATACATATATTTACATATATTTACATATATTTACATATATTTACATACATATACATAAATACATGTATGTTATATATATATGCATATATTTACATATGTATGCATATATATGCATACACATCTAATTATTTACATATATATACACATATAAAAACATATATATATATATATAGGAGATCTATGTAGAATGCATATTATATGTATGACTAGTGTACTTACTGCCACGAGGACTAATATAATAAAAATAATAACAATATGAAACGAACAACCAATGCAAGAATGCTTCGTGTGCAATACTGTTATAATGGTGGTGTATGTATACGTATATTATTACAAAATCCCCTCAGATAAATATGTTATTTGATGCTCGGAGAAGTAAGTATATTTTTGTAGTGTATGTTGCTTTCGTGGGCCGCACGGGACGATCTGTTCACGAAGGACCCGCGTTGTTGTCTCATCAGTTGTTGTGCTGGTTTTTCCTGTGATCCTGTTACCATGGAAACCAACTCTTGATCGTTACTGAATAAATCTAAACCATGTTCCTGCAAACCCGATCGGTGTCTGATGTCCATGTGTATCCCTATGTATAGACCTATATATACATATATAAATATTTATGTATATATATTATTATAAAATTGAAATGCTATATATGAATTATACAAGTATAATACCCCGGAATTATATACTGTCCTCAGACCTACCCCCCAGTAATTGGGTGGTGGAGCCTTGGGCTAGTCTTCTACTGGTCCAACCTACTCGCCTCAGCTCTGACAGTGATGCCACTGCTCGCCTTCCTCATTATCCTGACTCACTTACAGTCAAAGTTTTCCAATTGCCTGGGTGACCATATGGCCATATCTAAAGACTGTCCTCTCTGGAAAAAAGTAAAGCTAATTCAGCAGATCAAAACTGAGAAGCGGCTAAGCTACCCAGAAGCTCGAAGGCTGGCTGAGGTGAATACGCCCTCACAAATCACCAAGAGCTATGCTGTGGCAGCCAAAGCCTCCAACAGGACAATTGAATGCCAGACTGAACTGACGTGGTTGACTGGAGGGAAGCCCACTGCCTTCACCCCAGTCCCAAATCCGACGCCGGTTTCGATCAAAAGTAATAATAGTAATAATAGTATTGCGGTGCAGACGCTGGCCGAGCCGGCGATGCCCAAAAAGAAGAAGAACAATTTGTCGGACCGAGTTCTGAAGGGATCTTTGACCCCTATGGACAAAACGTCCAGGGGGTCATCGATCTCCAAAAACTTAACATCAAATAGATATCGGGCGCTGGCTGATATTGAGATGCCTGAGACTGTGGAAACCTGCAGTCGAAGTCTCTCCCTCAAACCAAAGGCGAGGGGGAGAACACCTGTCACTGCTCCAAAATAACAGTGACAGGTGCATCTCTTATTCAATGGAACTGCCGAGGTTTTAGGAGCAACATCAAAGAGTTGTCTCTTCTTTGTTGCAACCTCAATCCACTTGCTGTTTGCCTACAAGAAACTTATATAAAAGCTTCTGAGAGTTGTAGTCTTAAAGGCTACACCATTCATAACAAGCATGCACCAGATAGAGACCGAGCCGCTGGCGGCTCCTCCATCTTGGTCAGATGTGATGTAGTGTGTACCCCAGTGGCGCTAGACACAACACTACAGGCTGTAGCTGTTCGTCTGATGCTGCATAAGACTGTAACTCTCTGTTCCATTTACATTCCTCCGAGCTCCGTTCTCACTTTACAAGAACTGGACGCCCTTGTGGACCAGTTACCGTCCCCATATTTACTTATGGGTGACTTTAACGGCCACAACCCATTATGGGCGGGGGGTGGGGCAATAGGAATGCTAAAGGCAAGAGAATTGAGGACCTTGTGGCCGCTCATGCTCTGTGTGTATTGAGCGATGGTTCATACACATATTTGCATCCCGCCTATGGAACATATTCCGCCATCGATCTTAGCATTGTAGAACCAGAACTGGCGCTGGACTTTTCGTGGAGGGTCTGGGATGACCTCTGCGGGAGCGACCACTTCCCAATTATTCTTAATTGCGGAGGGGCATCTCCCGTAGAGGGAGAGAGGAGCTGGCGGCTTTGTACAGCTGACTGGGCCACCTTCCAGACCCTATGTCGTGAGGAGTTCACTCCAGACATCAGTGACATCGATGCCTTCACTGAGATACTGAGAGGGATGGCGGAGAAAACTGTTCCGAAGACCTCGGCAACTCCCAAGCGTTTGACGCCTCCATGGTTAGATGATGGCTGTAGGAGGGCTATTAAGGAACGAAAGAAAGCTCAGCGTAAATTCCACAGGAGACCGACTGCTGAAAATCTGGCGCTCTTTAGAATTCTGCGCGCTCGCGCTCGCAGAACAATCAAAGAAGCGCGGAGGCAGTGTTGGAGACAATTTGTTTCTAGCATCACCATGCACACACCATTGGACAAAGCATGGACAATGATCAGGAGAATCAAACGAAGGGGAGGTGATTCTTCTGTAGTCCAGTACTTGAAACACAACGGCACCATTCTCACATCACTCGACGAAATAAGTGAAGAATTGGCTCGCACCTTTGCTGGAAACTCGTCTTTGGCAAACTGCCTCCCGGGCTTTCGGGTGGTCAAGGAACGCCAAGAGCAAAAGCTCTTGGACTTTTCTTCCGATGGCGAGGAGCACTACAACTCCCCATTCAGTATGGGTGAGTTGAGGTGTTCTTTGGAAAGCTCGCATGACACAGCAGTTGTACCTGATGGAATTCATTATCAATTTTTGAAACATCTCCCTGAACATGCACTGAGACTGTTGCTTCAACTTTTCAACAACATCTGGGAGTCGGATGTCGTCCCCCCCTCTTGGCGGGAGGCGACAGTAATACCGATTCCCAAACCTGGTAAAGACCAGAGTGAAGCCCACAACTATCATCCCATAGCCCTTACAAGCTGCATCTGTAAAACCATGGAGCCCATGGTAAACAACCGCCTCGTCTGGCTACTGGAGTCAGGACACCACCTGTCCAACCTTCAATGTGGCTTCAGACGGGGCCGCAGCACCCTCGACCATTTGGTGCGCATGGAGACCTTCATAAGAGATGCTTTCCTTAAGAAGGAGCACGTTGTGGCTGTCTTTTTCGACCTCGAAAAAGCCTATGACACAACGTAGCAGCAAGGCATCATGGAGGATCTTCATGCGATTGGCCTTCGTGGCCACTTGCCAATTTTCATCAGGAACTTTCTAGCCTTCAGGCATTTCCGCGTCCGTGTCAAGACTACCTATTCCCGCCTACACTCACAGGAACTAGGAGTACCTCAAGGCAGCATACTGGCCGTGACCCTTTTCAGGGTCAAGGTCAATGGTATTGCTGCTGCTGTAAAGCGGGGGGGTCTCCTGTAGTCTTTTCGTGGACGACTTTGCTTTATATTACAGCGGTGCTAACATGAATGTCATAGAGAGACAGCTACAACCGAGCATAAATGGGATCCATCGATGGTCAGTTCTGAACGGTTTCAAATTTTCCAAGACCAAAACAGTCTGCATGCACTTCTGCCTGCTGTGTAGAATGCATGTGGAACTGGAGCTGACCCTGGATGGGGATCCCATTAAAGTCGTTGAGAAAACCAAATTTCTGGGCCTCATTCTTGACGCAAAACTGTCTTTTGTGCCACATATAAAGTACCTGAAAACAAGATGCCTGAAAGTGCTGGATATTCTGAGGGTGCTGTCCAGCTCAGAGTGGGGAGTGGACAGAGATGTTCTGCTCTCCGTGTACAGAACCTTGGTTCGTTCACGAGTGGATTACGGCAGCATAGTATACGGTTCCGCAAGGAAATCATATATTGGGCTGCTAGACACAATCCACCACCAGGGACTGTGCCTGGCCCTTGGGGCCTTCCGCACCTCACCAATTCAGAGCCTTTATGTCGAAGCCAATGAACCATCACTTAACAACAGGAGAATCAAACTGGCCATGCAATATGTAATCAACATAAAAACTAATGCATTGAATCCTGCACACAATTGTCTATTCGAGCAACATGACGAATCCAGGTATGAAGCCAGGCCAAATTACATCCGGCCACTGAGGCTCCGAATGAAACCTCATTTGGAGGCCTTGGGCGTGGATTTGGACGTGTTGGAGGATGCAGAAGTCCCAGAACATCCCCCGTGGTCATTGAGAAAGCCATCGGTTATCCTCCGACTCACGGAACTGAGGAAGTCTGGGACACATCCACTCGAGTACCAAGGACTACATGCAGAGATTCAAAACCAGTTTGCAGACCACCTCTCCATATACACTGATGGTTCGAAAGACCAAAGCCGGGCAGCTGCTGCGGCAGCCTGCCGACGGGAAAAATTTGGTGTACGTTTGCCCGATCAGAGCTCGATTTTCACTGCAGAAGCCCAAGCACTCCTTCTCGCTTTGGAGTGTATCGAGGTATCCAACCACACTAACTATGTTATATACAGTGATTCGTTCTCTTGCCTCCTGGTTGTTGCTGGACTGAAAACGAATCACCCTATTCTAGCAACGGTCATTTATAAAATGAACCAACTGACAATGGATGCGTATGATATCCACCTCTGCTGGGTGCCTGGCCATGCCGGCATACAAGGAAATGAACAAGTTGATCGTGCTGCGAAGAAGGCCCTGAACTGTGATCTTGAACCGTGTCTGATCCCTCACTCTGATCTGAAACCACTAATAGCCACCCACATAAAATCCAAATGGCAACATGAGTGGATGAAAACATTAATAAACTTAAAGAAATTGAACCATCTGTGGGAAAGCCACCAAAGCCACCACAGACTCATGTGGGAGGTCGGCGGGACCAAGTGGTCCTTAGCCGCTGCCGTATTGGCCACTCGTGGCTTACACATGCTTTTCTGCTCAAGGGGGAACCTCCCCCTGAATGTATTGGGTGTCAGTCCCCTCTGACACTCAAACACATTTGACTAAGTTGCGTTGATTTTTTGGCCCTGCTCACTGAACTACTCACTGAGCTGCTCACTTAACTGCTCACTTAACTGCTCATTGAGCTGCTCACTGAACTGTTCACTGAGCTGCTCACCGAGTTACCCATTTAACTGCTCACTTAACGGCCCACTTAGCTGCTCACCTCTCACTGAGATGTTCAGTTAACTGCTCACTGACCTGCTCACTGAGCTACGGAGATATTCAGTTAACTGCTCACTGAGCTGCTCACTGAGTTACTCATTTAAGTGCTCACTTAACTACTCACTTAAATGCTCACTTCTCACTGAGCTGTTCACTTAACTGTTCATTGAGCTACTCACTGAGCTGCTCACTTAAGTGTTCACTGAAGTACTCACTTAACTGCTCACTGAGCTGCTCATTGAACTGTTCACTGAGCTGCTCACTGAGTTACTCACTTAACTGCTCACTTCTCACTGAGGTGTTCACTTAACTGCTCACGGAGCTACTCACAGAGTTGCTCACTGACATGCTCACTGAGCTGCTCACGGAGATATGCACTTAAGTGCTCACTTAGCTGCTCACTGAACTGCTCACTGAGTTGCTCACTTAACTGCTCACTTAAATGCTCACTGAGCTGAACAGCTCAGTGAGAAGTGAGCATTTAAGTGAGCAATTAAGTGAGCAGTTAAATGAGTAACTCAGTGAGCACCTCAGTCAGCAGTTCAGTGAGCAGCTAAGTGAACAGTTAAATGAGCAGTTAAGTGAGCAGCTCAGAGAGTAGTTCAGTAAGCAGTTAAATGAACAGCTCGGTGAGAAGATCAGTGAGCAGATAAGTTGGGCAGTTAAGTGAGTAGCTCAGTGAGTAGCTAAGTGAGCAGTTAAGTGAACAGCTCAGTGAGAAGTGAGCATTTAAGTGAGCAATTAAGTGAGCAGTTAAATGTTTAACTCAGTGAGCAGCTCAGTGACCAGTTCAGTGAGCAGCTCATTGAGCAGATCAGTGAGCAGTTAAGTGAGCAGATAAATGAGCATTTAAGTGAGCAGCTCAGTGAGTAGTTCAGTGAGCAGTTAAGTGAACAGCTCAGTAAGAAGCTCAGTTTGCAGTTAAGTGAGTAGTTCAGTGAGCAGTTAAGTGAGTAACTCAGTGAGCATCTCACTGAGCAATTAAGTGAGCAGCTCTGTGAGCAGTTCAGTGAGCAGCTCAGTTTGCAGTTAAGTGAGTAGTTCAGTTAGCAATTAAATGAGTAACTCAGTGAGCATCTCACTGAGCAATTAAGTGAGCAGCTCTGTGAGCAGTTCAGTGAGCAGCTTAGTGAGCAGTTAAGTGAGCAGCTCAGAGACCAGCTCAGTGAGTAGCTCAGTGAACATTTAAGTGAACAGCTCAGTGAGAAGTTTTAAGTGAGGAGTTAAGTGAGCAGCTCAGTGAGCAGGTCAGTGAGCAGTTCAGTGAGCAGCTCAGAGAGCAGTTAACTGAGCAGTTAAGTGAATATCTCCGTGAGCAGCTCAGTGAGCAGGTCAGTGAGCAGTTAAGTGAACAACTCAGTGAGAAGTGAGCATTTAAGTGAGCAATTAAGTGAGCAGTGAAATGAGTAACTCAGTGAGCAGCTCAGTGAGGATATCAGTGAGCAGCTCATTGAGCAGCTCAGTGAGCACTTAAGTGAGCAGTTAAATGAGCAGTTAAGTGAGCAGCTCAGTGAGTAGTTCAATAAGCAGTTAAGTGAACAGCTCAGTGAGAAGCTCAGTGAGCAGTTAAGTTGGGCAGTTAAGTGAGCAGTTCAGTGAGCAGTTACGTGAACAGTTCAGTGAGAAGTGAGCATTTATGTGAGCAGTTAAGTGAGCAGTTAAATGAGCAGTTCAATGAGCAGCTCACTGAGTAGCTCACTGAACAGTTAAGTGAGCAGCTCAGTGAGAAGTGAGCATTTAAGTGAGCAGTTAAGTGAGCTGTTAAATGAGTAACTCAGAGAGAAGCTCAGTGAGAAGCTCAGTGAGCATTTAAGTGAGCAGTTAAGGGAGCAGTTCAGTGAGCAGCTCAGTGAGCAGTTAAGTGACCAGTTAAGTGAATATCTCCGTGAGCAGCTCAGTGAGCGGGGCAGTGAGCAGTTACGTGAGCAGCTCAGTCAGTAGTTCAGTGAGCAGTTAAGTTAACAGCTCAGTGAGAAGCTCAGTATGCAGTTAAGTGAGTAGTTCAGTGAGCAGTTAAGTGAGTAGCTCAGTGAGCAGCTCAGTGACCAGCTCAGTGAGAAGCTCAGTGAGGATTTAAGTGAGGATTTAAGTGAGCCGTTAAGTGATTATCTCCGTGGGTAACTCAGTGAGTAGCTCAGTGAGCAGTTAAGTGAACAGCTCAGTGAGAAGCTCAGTGAGCAATTAAGTGAACAGCTCAGTGAGAAGTGACCATTTAAGTGAGCAGTTAAGTTAGGAGTTAAATGAGTAACTCAGTGAGCAGCTCACTGAGCAGTTAAGTGAGCAGCTCAGTGAGCAGCTCAGTGAGCAGCTTAGTGAGCAGTTAAGTGAGCAGTGAAGTGAGCAGTGAAGTGAGTAGCTCAGTGAACATTTAAGTGAACAGCTCAGTGAGAAGTGAGCATTTAAGTGAGCATGTAAGTGAGCACCTCAGTGAGCAGGTCAGTGAGCAGTTCAGTGAGCAGCTCAGAGAGTAGTTAAGTGAGCAGTTAAATGAATATCACCGTGAGCAGCTCAGTGAGCAGGTCAGTGAGCCGTTAAGTGAACAGCTCAGTGAGAAGTGAGCATTTAAGTGAGCAATTAAGTGAGCAGTTAAATTAGTAACTCAGGGAGCAGCTCAGTGAGCAGTTCAGTGAGCAGCTCATTGAGCAGCTCAGTGAGCAGTTAAGTGAGCAGTTAAATGAGCAGTTAAGTGAGCAGCTCAGTGAGTAGTTAGTAAGCAGTTAAGTGAACAGCTCAGTGAGAAGCTCAGTGAGCACTTACGTTGGGCAGTTAAGTGAGGAGCTCAGTGAGTAGCTCGGTGAGCAGTTAAGTGAACACTTCAGTGCGAAGTGAGCATTTATGTGAGCAGTTAAGTGAGCAGTTAAATGAGTAACTCAGTGAGCAGCTCAGTGAGCATTTAAGTGAGCATTTAAGTGAGCAGTTCAGTGAATATCCCCGTGCGCAGCTCAGTGAGCAGATCAGTGAGCAGTTAAGTGAGCAGCTCAGTCGGTAGTTCTGTAAGCAGGTAAGTGAATAGCTCAGTGAGAAGCTCAGTGAGCACTTAAGTGAACAGTTAAATGGGCAGTTAAGTGAGCAGCTCAGTGAGTAGTTCAGTGAGCAGTTAAGTGAACAGCTCAGTGAGAAGCTCAGTTTGCAGTTAAGTGAGTAGTTCAGTGAGCAGTTAAGTGAGTAGCTCCGTGAGCATATCAGTGAGCAGCTCAGCGAGTAGCTCAGTAAGTTGTAAGTGAGCATTTATGTGAGCAGCTCAGTTAACAGCTCAGTGAGAAGCTCAGTGAGCATTTAAGTGAGCATGTAAGTGAGCCATTAAGTGAGTATCTCCGTGGGTAACTCAGTGAGTAGCTCAGTGAGCAGTTAAGTGAACAGCTCAGTGAGAAGTGACAATTTAAGTGAGCAGTTAAGTTAGCAGTTAATTGAGTAACTCAGTGAGCAGCTCACTGAGCAGTTAAGTGAGCAGCTCAGTGAGCAGTTCAGTGAGCAGCTTAGTGAGCAGTTAAGTGAGCAGTTAAGTGAGCAGCTCAGTGAGTAGTTCAGTAAGAAGTTAAATGAACAGCTCAGTGAGAAGCTCAGTGAGCAGTTAAGTGGGCAGTTAAGTGAGCAGCTCAGTGAGTAGCTCAGTGAGCAGTTAAGTGAACAGCTCAGTGAGAAGTGAGTGTTTAAGTGAGCAATTAAGTGAGCAGTTAAATGAGTAACTCAGTGAGCGGCTCAGTGAGCAGTTCAGTGAGCAGCTCATTGAGCAGATCAGTGAGCAGTTAAGTGAGCAGTTAAATGAGCATTTAAGTGAGCAGAAGCTCAGTGAGCAGTTAAGTTAGCAGCTCAGTGAGAAGTGACCATTTAAGTGAGTGAGCAGTTAAGTTAGCAGTTAAATGAGTAACTCAGTGAGCAGCTCACTGAGCACTTAAGTGCGCAGCTCAGTGAGCAGATCAGTGAGCAGCTTAGTGAGCAGTTAAGTGAGCAGTGAAGTGAGCAGTGAAGTGAGTAGCTCAGTGAACATTTAATTAAACTGCTCAGTGAGAAGTGAGCATTTAAGTGAGCATTTAAGTGAGCATTTAAGTGAGCAGGTCAGTGAGCAGTTCAGTGAGCAGCTCAGTGAGCAGCTCAGTGAGTAGGTAAGTGAGCAGTGAAGTGAGCAGTGAAGTGAGTAGCTCAGTGAACATTTAATTAAACTGCTCAGTGAGAAGTGAGCATTTAAGTGAGCATTTAAGTGAGCATTTAAGTGAGCAGGTCAGTGAACAGTTCAGTGAGAAGCTCAGTGAGCAGTTAAGTGAGCAGTTAAGTGAGCAGCTCAGTGAGTAGCTCAGTGAGTAGCTCAGTAAACACTTAAGTGAACAGCTCAGTGAGAAGTGAGCAGTTAAGTGAGCAGTTAAATGAGCAGTTAAATGAGCAGTTCAGTGAGCACCTCACTGAAAAGGTAAGTGAGCAACTCGGTGAGAAGTGAGCATTTAAGTGAGCATTTAAGTGAGCAGTTAAATGAGGAACTCAGTTAGCAGCTCGGTGAGCATTTATGTGAGCAGTTAAGTGAGCAGCTCAGTGAGCACTTCTGTGAGCAGCTCAGTGAGCAGTTAAGTGAGCAGTTAAGGGAATATCTCCGTGGGCAGCTCAGTGAGCAGGTCAGTGAGCATTTACTGAATAGCTCAGTGAGAAGTGAGCAGCTAAGTGAGCAGCTAATTGAGCAGTTAAATGAGTAACTCAGTGAGCAGCTCAGTGAGCAGTTCAGTGAGCAGCTCAGTGAGCAGCTCAGTGAGCAGTTAAGTGAGCAGCTCAGTGAGCAGCTCAGTGAGTAGCTCAGTGAACAGTTAAGTGAACAGCTCAGTGAGAAGTGAGCAATTAAGTGAGCAATTAAGTGAGCAGTTAAATGAGTAACTCAGTGAGCAGATCAGTGAGTAGTTCAGTGAGCAGCTCAGTGAGCAGTTAAGTGAGCAGTTAAGTGAGCAGTTAAGTGAACAGCTCAGTGACCAGCTCAGTGACCAGCTCAGTGAGTAGCTCAGTGAACAGTTAAGTGAACAGCACAGTGAGAACTGAGCAGTTAGGTGAACAGCTCAGTGAGAAGCTCAGTGAGCAGTTAAGTGAGCAGTTAAGTGAATATCTCAGTGAGCAGCTCAGTGAGCAGGTCAGTGAGCAGTTAAGTGACCAGCTCAGTGCGAAGCTCAGTGAGCAGTTAACTGAGCAGTTACGTGAGCAGTTAATTGAGCCGTTAAATGAGTAACTCAGTGAACAGCTCAGTGAGCAGTTCAGTGAGGAGTTAAGTGAGCAGCTCAGTGAGTAGTTCAGTGAGCAGTTAAGTGAACAGCTCAGTGAGAAGCTCAGTGAGCAGTTCAGTGGGTAGTTCAGTGAGCAGTTAAGTGAGCAGCTCAGTGAGTAGCTCAGTGAACAGTTAAGTGAACAGGTCAGTGAGAAATGAGCATTTAAGTGAGCATTTAAGTGAGCAGTTAAATGAGTAACTCAGTGAGCAGCTCACTGAGCAGTTAAGTGAGAAGCTCAGTGAGCAGTTCAGTGAGCAGCTTAGTGAGCAGTTAAGTGAGCAGTGAAGTGAGCAGTGAAGTGAGTAGCTCAGTGAGCATTCAAGTGAACAGCTCAGTGAGAAGTGGGCATTTAAGTGAGCAGCTAAGTGAGCAACTCAGTGAGGAGGTCAGTGAGCAGTTTAGTGAGCAGCTCAGAGAGCAGTTAAGTGAGCAGTTAAGTGAACAGCTCAGTACCCAGCTCAGTGAGTTGCTCAGTGAAAGGTTAAGTGAACAGCTCAGTGAGAACTGAGCAGTTAAGTGAGCAGTTAAATGAGCAGCTCAATGAGCACCTCAGTGAGCAGCTCAGTGAACAGTTAAGTGAGCAGCTCAGTGAGAAGTGAGCAGTTAAGTGAGCAGTAAAGTGAGCAGTTAAATGAGTAACTCAGTGAGCAGCTCAGTGAGCATTTATGTGAGCATTTAAGTCAGCAGCTCAGTGAGCAGTTCAGTGAGCAGCTCAGTGAGCAGTTAAGTGAGCAGTTAAGTGAGCAGCTCAGTGAGTAGTTCAGTAAGCAGTTAAGTGAACAGTTAAGTGAACAGCTCAGTGAGTAGCTCACTGAGCAGTTAAGTGAGCAGTTAGGTGATCAGCTCAGTGAGCAGCTCAGTGAGCAGTAAAGTGAGTACTTCAGTGAGCAGTTAAGTGAGCAGCTCAGTGAGTAGCTCAATGAACAGTTAAGTGAACAGCTCAGTGAGAAGTGAGCATTTAAGTGAGCAGTTAAGTGAGCAGTTAAATGATTAACTCAGTGTGCAGCTCAGTGAACAGTTCAGTGAGCAGGTCAGTGAGGGGGGTCGAGGGGGGTCGGAGGGGGGTCGGAGGGGGGTCGGAGGGGGGTCGGAGGTCAGGGGTCAGGGGTCAGGGGTCAACGTCTAGTGTGGCAGTCAGGGGTCAGGGGTCAGGGGTCAGGGGTCAGGGGTCAAGGGTCAAGGGTCAAGGGTCAAGGGTGGGGGGTCGGGGGGTCGGGGGGTCGGGGGGTCGAGGGGTCGAGGGGTCGAGGGGTCGAGGGGTCGAGGGGTCGAGGGGTCGAGGGGTCAGGGGTCAAGGGTCAAGGGTCAAGGGTCAAGGGTCAAGGGTCAAGGGTCGGGGGTCGGGGGGTCGGGGGGTCGGGGGGTGTCGGGGGGAGTCGGAGGGGGGTCGGAGGGGGTCGGAGAGGGGTCGGAGGGGGCTCGGAAGGGGCTCGGAGGGGGGTCGGAGGGGGGTCGAGGGGGGTCGGAGGGGGGTCGGAGGGGGGTCGGAGGGGGGTCGGAGGGGGTCGGACGGGGGTCGGATGGGGGTCGGAGGGGGGTCGGAGGGGGGTCGGAGGGAAGTCGGAGGGGTCGGAGGGGTGGGGGGTCGGGAGGGGGGTCGGATGGGGGTCAGGGGGGGGTCGGAGGGGGTCGGAAGGGGGGGTCGGAGGGGGGTCGGAGGGGGTTCGGAGGTCAGGGGGTCGGGGGTTCAGGGGTCTAGAGTCCTAGTGTGGGTCAGGGGTCAGGGGTCGAGGGGTCAGGGGTCGAGGGGTCAGGGGTCAGGGGTCAAGGGTCGGGTCAAGGGTCAAGGGGATCGGAGGGGGGGGGGGGGGGGGGGTCGGAGGGGGGTCGGAGGGGGGTCGGAGGGGGTCGGAGGGGGGTCGGAGGGGGGTCGGAGGGGGGTCGGAGGGGGGTCGGAGGGGGTCGGAGGGGGGTCGGAGGGGGTCGGAGGGGGGTCGGAGGGGGGTCGGAGGGGGTCGGAGGGGGGTCGGAGGGGGGTCGGAGGGGGGTCGGAGGGGGGTCGGAGGGGGTCGGAGGGGGGTCGGAGGGGGTCGGAGGGGGGTCGGAGGGGGGTCGGAGGGGGTCGGAGGGGGGTCGGAGGGGGGTCGGAGGGGGGTCGGAGGGGGGTCGGAGGGGGGTCGGATGGGGGTCGGAGGGGGGTCGGAGGGGGGTCGGAGGGGGGTCGGAGGGGGGTCGGAGGTCAGGGGTCAGGGGTCAGGGGTCAACGTCTAGTGTGGCAGTCAGGGGTCAGGGGTCAGGGGTCAGGGGTCAGGGGTCAGGGGTCGAGGGGTCGAGGGGTCAGGGGTCAGGGGTCAAGGGTCAAGGGTCAAGGGTCAAGGGTCGGGGGTTCGGGGGGTCGGGGGGTCGGGGGTTCGGGGGTTCGAGGGGTCGAGGGGTCGAGGGGTCGAGGGGTCGAGGGGTCGAGGGGTCGAGGGGTCAGGGGTCAGGGGTCAAGGGTCAAGGGTCAAGGGTCAAGGG